>OZ010582.1:131101552-131314052 GCA_963932145.1 Acanthosepion lycidas | reverse complement strand
TTTCTATAAATATTTTGAAGATAATTGTTCTGATGAGCTTTCCTTTTTGGTATTTAGATTTTACAAATTAAAGTTCAGTACTAGATTCTCACTGAGGTCTCATCATTTTACAGCTGAAATGGTTATATGTAACCGTAAGTTCTATGCTAAAAGTATCTTCTCTTGCACTTCTTGCTTTTAGAACTCACTTCCGTCTTTTGCTTTCAAGAACATTCTGATATTTCAAAATTGAAATGAAATGGCAATCTTTATCTTTTGCCTTCTTAATTCCTATTCTATTTTTGTCCTTTCTCCTTAAAAACGTTTTTGATTTTGCGTAATGGCACAAGGCCGAAAGTGTGGAGCATCCAGTGAGGAGCGGACTCACTACTCAGTCATAAGTGATCTAGCAAGACAAGGGTGCTAACCCTTACAGCCAGCTTAGGTGCAGGGAAATGATTAAAAAAAAAATAAATAAAAATATGAAACTAATATTCAACTAAAAAAAATGTATTTTCATATCTAGACTCTTTATATCTCCAAACAGAATATACGTGGTATTCAGCACTTTTACTCAATAAATATTGAATATTGTAAACAATTATATGCACACACACACACACACACACACACACACACACACACACATATATATATATATATATATGTATGTATATGGTGTATCAAAAATACATTTACAAATTTTGGTGGCGGCTTCCTTATAGCAAAACAATGGCAAAAGTTCATATAAACATATCTCCCCTATTCCTTGGTTTTTGAGTTATTACGCCGAAATAATTGTGACATCATTGCAAAAACGTATGCTAAAAGAATTTTCCATAGGTCATCCAGGAATTTCTAGTATGAAATCCTTAATGGTGTTATACTTACTGGCCAAAAATGAATCAAGATATGAAAAATTTTGTGAAATCATGCAGAGGTTGTACTCTGGCAGCGAAGTCACCGCCTATAAAAATTCAACCTTGGCCGAAAAAAATGCCATGATCCAGAATACATATAGACTTCGCGGGACCTGTAAACGGAGCATACTCTAGTGGTAGTCGATAGTTACACTAAATAGCAATAAATATTAAAATGTAGAAGACCAACTACCATGGTAACGATACATTTCCTAGACAAGATTTTTGCAAGTTTCGGTGTTCCTGACTCTGTCGTTTTAGATATCGGGGCTCAATTCACGTCTAGTGAATTTAAGTTTTTTTGTAAATCATGTAGCAATAGGACATATTACAACTCTCCCTTATTACCCAAGATCAATCAGCCAAGCGGAACGGTTTGTCGGTACATTAAAAAATCAGAGGGAGAGGAGTCTGATAAAGAAATACTACAACAATTTTTGAGTGTTTACAGATTAACACCTAACCCGAACACGGTGTCTGTAATATCGCCTGCAAAGTTGATGTTCGCCAGTAAGATTAAGTCTGTATTTAACAAATTACTACCACAAAAAAAAAGACGAGAACATCAAGGGATAAGAATAATATAAATAAATATTTAAAACCTGGAGATAAAATGTTTTTAAAACCTACCAACGTGGAAAAGAATTCTGGGAAGATGGCGTTATATAAAATATACGGATTGGTAATATGACATGGATGGTACAGAAACAAAGGTGGGAACGTAAGTGACACCGTAATCAGTTAAAACGGAGATGCACTGATTTAGTAAGTCCACGAAAAGAGGTACTCGAAAAGAGGTACTGATGGAAATATTGTATGACATGTTTGGCGTACCCATGCCACAAGAAATTAGTGAACCAAGGAGGTGCAGTAAAAAGAACAGCAACAGAACATTTTACTATTGAATCGAAGCTGAAGAAATATAGACTCCAGAGGAAATCATCTCAAAGGGGGAGGTGTTATGTAAGAATAGTGTTGCTGCCGACACTTGAGTTTGAACGTAGATCGCCACTGAGCAAACACAGGCGATCCAATTATTGAATTAAGTAGACCACGTGACCATAGAAGAAACGCATATATGGGAGGTAGCGTGTGTCTAATTGGTCTCCATTTCTACTCTGTCCTCTATTACTATACGGGCAACCATTCTCTATACTATTCCCTATACTATTTCTCTATATGGATTACTATTCGGTGGTTACTATTTGAGCGAGTATTATCGAGCAAGTACTATTACTGTAAGTGCTATTCGAAGGCATCTGACACCAGTTTTGTTCAACGGCGTTACTATAGTTGTATCTGCGATTACAAAGTCTCTACTACAACGAGCATTACGAACGTGACAATGAGTATTCGTTGGTATTACAAAACTGGCAACGAGTGTTCGTTGACATCACAAAATTTATGCATTTAATATTTAAATTATTTTAATTAGGGACAAATTTATGCATTATATATGTTAAATAAGAGGAGGTTATGATTTTAATCGTTTTCATTTAATTTTTTAATATGTTTATAGTCAAGGATGTTGTTTTGGGAAGAAGTAATTCTTTCAGGAATTGAGATATTTGAAAAAAATCCAGGTCGCAGATTTATATTTTGATAAGATTCAATAGAAACACTCGAGATAATTTTTCGTCTACGTTGCTTTCTTTTTTAATAAGTGTAGCATTCTTTGAATCAAAGTTGTCTTTGAATTTATTTCTATGTGTAACTAATGCATTTAATAAATTGTTGTGTACAAAATCATTTTGTGTTCATAGATTTTTTTTTAATTTCTGCAAATTTTCCCAATGTATTGTGAGGAGGTGTGAAGGTTTATTTTAAACATACATCATTATTACAGAATTATTATTCTTATGGATATTTTCAGTTCAGGTCATAGCCATAATACTTTTCGATGTGGTTGTAATTATTTTAATATTGTTAAGATTAGATAAATTGTTTTGGATAGTAGATGCTAAGAAGTTAATAGGTACTATTAAATACACTATTTACATTATTCGGACTATTGTCCTCAACTTTGTTACAACGTTTCGGCCGTTGTACGCTCCGACCTTCTCCAGGTGGTTGGAATGGCGAACTGAACCTTAAGGACACATGGCACATTGGATAAAGGCGTTGGTTAGATCCAGTGTCAGTGTGAGTTCAATACCCGGTTAAGGCAGTGGAGAACTTCGAGTGGGTAATTGACAGGAGATAACTGATAACTGGCATCCATTAGACATGGCACGTGGAACTAGAACAGTCTACCGCAGCGAGCGAAATAAAGGTATTGAGATTCGACACCGGCTCTCATGGTCAAGAATGCGAACGATTTTACCACTCGACCACATGCTATGAATTAGCTAGCATGCGAAAAGGCTCAGATTAGTTAAAAATGTAAAGCATATTTTAAGTATGAATTAAAATAAAAAATATTATTTTAATATTTTAAAATATATTTTAATCATGAGAAGAATATTCCTTAAAATTTATCCCACTTTGATGAAAGCCAAAAAGAAGTTTAACGCATTAGACAAAGTAAACAAAATGTTTACCAAGCATAATTGCCAACTGTTAAAGCTATAAAGTTGAAAGGACTTTTATATTTAAACATACTTCCTTATATACTATATATAGCGAGACTAGCTGGAATTTATTCAGCTATACGGTCGAACTCTCTGTTCGGAGGCAGAGAGGAACCCGGACGAGGCTATGCCGAACGGCAGAGCGTCGTTCGAGGAGGTAGACCAACCCGATCCCGTTTATGCTGGTTCTACGGGGAACTTTTGACCGACACTAAGGGCTCCGATGTCCCACGTTAAACTCGGCCTTGTGCCACATCTACCCTCGTGGTGGGTAGGTAGTAAATACCTACTTCCTTATATACGAAGCGACCAATCAGTGGTCTTAAGCAAGCATTTCTTTTGTTTGTGTGTATGTGTGTGTGTAACAAAGGAGCAATCTAAAACCATATAGTCTGAATAATACAAATAGAAAGAATAAGAAAAAATAATTCCTAACTTGCATTAAAGACATTTTTGCCAATAACAATGTCTTGTCGCTTATGCGCAAAATCAGACAAATACACTAAAATACTATTTACACAAAGTAAATAATTACAAATAAAAAATACAGAAATAAATACATTCTTGCTTTCTTTGATTACACGCTTTTAATTCAGAATCGCTTGCAAACAGACGGCGGCCAGTGCTGCGCATAGTTTCCGCCAAACATCATATTATGTGCATGATCACTTGAAGTTTTTCTCTTCAGTGATTCTGCTGGCGGATCTCTTTCTGTGACGTACCAGTAACTCACAGAAAAAAAATGTGAGAGAGAAATATCGACGGTCAACAAAAAGATTAGCTTCATTTCTCTGGGACCCAAAACTTTAAGAAAACCATCAAAGACCAGCAAGGCAAAAAGCAAAAAAAAAAAAAAAGTGTGTGTGTGTTTGGGGGGGGGATGCTAAAAAAACAAGTTGTTATTTCCGGACTTTCTTAATGTACCTTTTGTTTATCCTACCCATATCTATCTCTCTCTCTCTCTCTATCTATCTATCTATCTGTGCGTGTGTATAGGGTTTATAATAAAAGTGTGTATGAAAAAGTGAGTAGCAGTAGAAAATATATATGTGCACCAGTGTGATATATATATATATATATATATATATATATATATATATATATATATATATATATATATATATATATATATATACAGGTGTACACACACACACACACATATATATATATATATATATATATATTTATGGATGTAATTCATCAGACCTACAAATTTGCGGATGCGTGTATTTTATATTTGAGAGTTCGCCTTTCTTAGTTTCCCACACATGCACACACATATATATATATTATTTGAGAAACTAGGAGAGGTGAACTTTTAGATATAAAATTTTATAGTGACTGACAAATTGTCCCTTGCATGTTTTTCACTTTTATGAATCAAGGCAGTAATTCTAGAGACAAATGAAACCTTCTTCTCTTTGATGGCAGAATCGATTTAAGCTGCTAAAAACCTCCTTATTTCTATTCATATTTTTGTTCCCTTCCCTCAATCATTTCAAGAGATAAAGAGACCATCTTTATTCTGATATTATTCTGCCGATATTGAATATACGGCGATAACTAACCTTTTTCGGCTTAATTTTGAACTATCTTTCAATGAATTTATTTTCACGTTAGTCGAAAGATGTGACCTGATATGAAATCTGATACGAGATGTGATACGAGATCTGATACGCGATTTTCATTTGAATCCAAATATCCATCATTTTATCATCTGTTGGCAACTTGTAAAATAAAGTATTCCTTTCTTGTTTTGTTTTGAATCCGTCTACGTTAAAAGATTCTTGCATTTAAATGCATAAGGTTGTGAGCTTAACTGTGATTTCGAGGTATGTTGTCGTATATACCTGTTCAAGTTACCGGCTTCCAAAAACGTCATTGTAAATAGGCTATCATCATTTATGTGCTGTGTCCCTTCAGAACTTGGGCGAACATGGCTATCCACAAATTCTGGCCTCTTTTAGCTCTAAAGAATGACAGACTCTTTATAATTCTTCCTTGTCCCCGATCTGCCATTCATTCACACAAACTTGCCCTTAACACCTCCTTTTACATCCTGTGAGTATTAAGTTTTCCATGACGTTCTTTCTCATAATGTCTCTTTAGAAATTTCAACGCTTTCAGATTTTAAGTAGCAGATTCTTTCTAGTTCTAATTTTCTATAGAATTTCGTCGTTGATTGCGTGTTATGTACAATATTTTCAACATTCGTCTATAGAGTCACATTTCTGTCGCCACGTGCCTCTTCTTCATCTATAAGGAAATTATTCACTATTCACAGGCGTCCAAGATGATAGCTATAAAATAGCAGTTCTTATCTCGTTTATGCTTTCTTTCTATTCTTTACTTAGTTTCTGGGAGGCATCTTGCGCCATTCCGATGCCCCTTCGGATCTCTGTGACACACTTTCCCTTGTCTGTTACTACACTACCCAGGCAGATAATTTTCTGTACTTGCTTGATTCTAATGTCTCCACTTTAAAGCTCACATCTTTGGTTGTTTCTCTTGTTGATCCCCATACATTCTGTCTTCTTATAGATAACCGTTTATTTTATTCCTGACGCTTTTTTCTTAAATATTCTTCAGTTTTTTTTTTTTTAATAGATTTCATTATGAAGCCGCCATTAGAATAATGCCATCTTGTATTATTAAGAAATATTATAAAACTCCTGTTTGGTTTTCTAGTTCTTTTATAATCGCCTCTCTAAAAAAACAAAACAAAAAAAAACATAATCAATTGTGTTTCTTATTCTCTATACTATTAGAAATTTGTTTTATTAAATTTCACCCTATGCAAGGCTCAAGAGCCACTCAGGGTAGATGGTTACGAAATGAGATGTGTGGTATGAATATAAGAGGAGGTACAAAGAAATGAAGATTATTATGATAAGGAGGACAGATAGCCACTGATACTTGTTGTGAAGAGGTTAAGATTGTCATGTTCAAAGAAGCATCCCTGCAGGAGTTTGTTCTACAAAATAGCAGTTCTTGGGGAAAAAAAGCTATCAGAATGAAACTTCCTCCGTACAACTTGAATAAGGACAAAATGTGGGTGGTTCGACTAAGCTTAGTTTAGATTTGGCAGAAGGTCAGGTGTATCAGTTTAAGAAAATATCATTCGATATACTTATATATCATTCTTAGTGTCGAATGTCTTTACTTAGCAGTTATGTAGTATAGGCGACTGAAGATCCTCATCGATTTGGGGTGAAGAGACATGTTGTGTGTCTTTCCGTTGTAACCTCAGGGTCTTGAATCAAGACAGCACAAGACAAGACGCTATCCACTGTATATCGTTCCGTGATAAAATCAGGCGCAAATTTGAGTAAAAAATGGAGACATAGGTTTGGTTTACATGGAAGCAAAAAACAAACAAACAAAAAACAACAAAAAATGGAAACATAGACATTGGTTTTGCACTAGAGTCATTAATGTACATTTAGGTTTGGTTTACACTGGAGACAAAAATGTAGACATATACTTGGTTTTGCCCTAGATTTAATATTGTAGACTGAGATTTGGTTTACACTAGAAGCAGAAGGGTAGACCGATTTGGTTTTACACTGGATCCAAACAGTAGATATAGGTCTGGGTTAGATTAGAGTAAAAAAGGTAGACATATATTTGGTTTTTCCCTCCATTCAATAATGTAGTCTTAGATTTAGTTTACACTAGAAGTAAAAGTTTAGACATAGTTTTATTTTAATAGCAGTATCAAACAGTAGATATAAGTTTGGTTTATACTAGAGTAAAAAAAAGTTAGACATATTTGGTTTTAACACAGTGGAGACATAGGTCAGGTTTACACAGGAGAAAAAAAGGTAGAAATAGATTTGGTTTTGCATTAGAGTCACTAATATAGATTTATGTTTGGTTTACACTAGAAGCAAACAGACAGATTTTGTTTTATATTAAAGTAAAAAAATGCAGACATAGGTTTGGTTTTCACTAGGGGCTAAAAGTTAGACAGATTTGCTTTTACATTAGAGTCCAAAATAGTGACATAATTTTAGTTTACACTAGAGTCCAAAAAATAGACATAAATTTAGTTTTACACTAGAATGCAAAATTAGTAGACATAGGTCCGATTTACACTAGGGTCAAAGTCGTAGACGTAGGTTTCATTTATAACGCAGTCTGCAAGTATCCCACAAGAAGATAGCTTCTTTTGTGTTAGTTCTCTCTTGGAGATGCATTTGACGTAATCTATGTAACGCCGACAAGATATTTCAACGGTGTATTATTTAAAGCATTTTATTGGACTTCATTTTTTTTTCCTTTTGTAAAATTTTCCCTTCTTTTCGTATGTTACTCCATCCAGAAAAACAAATTTCTTTCACTCGAGTACAGACAAAATACCAGTGGTAGGTTTAATTGAAATTTGTAGGGAATATGACGCAATAATTCTCATCCAGCCCGAATTTTGTGGATGAGGAGTTATCATTATTTTCTTTATTTACATTCGGACTAATATCCTCATCTTTATTATTATTATTATGGCAATACATCGGCCACTGTGTCGTTCGGCCTTTTTCATGTGATATGAGTTTAATTAATCACCAACGAATTTCAAACTGAACACTTTATTTAATATACAGAGAAGATTGTTCGCATTCCACTGTCCATGGTGTATAAATTACACTCTCTCAAGTAGTTTGTAACACATTGCTTATCATCTCTCAGTTGCGTCTCTGTCCTTGGGTAGAATGCACTCAGGGGCGACTCCGTTAAAGAACAGAGTTGCAACTGAGGAAAATTATACTGGGAGGTTTCGGCCCTGGGGAACAGCTGCCCGAGACCGCGACTTCTCATTGCACTAGAGAGAGGGATCGGTGCACGCACCGAGGCCAGCGCAACCGACGGTTGCGGAGGATCGGGAATTTTTGTTCCTAGCCCGGGTGTACGCGTTCGGGTTCCCCCACATTAAACCGACCTTGTCTAACCACCTGACCTCGTGGTTGAGTAAATACAAAAAAAAAGTAGACATCATCTTGACCTTTTTTAGAACTGCTCAATTATTGCTAAACATATTTCCTGTTATTAGTGCTTTTTAATTAGGATTATAATATTGCAGTCAAAAAGTATGTAAACCTGAAATGTAATAAAAATAGTAAAATAGTATGTTGAAGTAAAACTATTAGTAATAATTTTTACTAATAACAGTGATGATACTTCCGATGAAAATATTTAAAAAAAAACAAACTTATATATATATATATATATATATATATATATATATATATATATATATATATATATATATATACCTATCTACATATCAATCTTGAATTAAGAGAAGAACCATAAAATAAAAACATTAATGTTGAATAATAACAGATACAATAAATCAAAATGAAAGGCAAAAACAAATAAAAACCGAGACATTTTTGATTCAAAATATGTTTATTGTTTTTCACTTGTTTTGCATACATTTAAGCTGTGTACCATTATATAATTCCAAGTGAAATTCAAGTTAATCTCTAGAATGCCATAACAAGAAATTTCAATTTAATTTTATAGATGATAACACAATAGGCAGGTTTCAATTCAATTTTTATTAAAAAAATCATACAAGAACATACTCATGAGGACTTGAATCTTTCTCTAGGAACTCTTCATAAACATTTCAAATTATGTTATACAAATCTTTGAATAATATTAAAAAATTATAGTCTAAAAAATCTTAGTCGGAACAATAAATTAATCATTTTCAACTTTGACCAAAATTACTGGAGATTGATTCCAAATCTGAATAGTCATTTAAAGCGCACATCGACATGTTTGATGTTAAATGGAGTTAATTAGTATTTTTACTAGTTTAAGTTTTATGTGCCAAATGATATTAATTAGAAACTGTTCCCCTTTTTAAGATAAAGAAATTGAACACAGAATAAGTTGTGCTTGGAGTAATTTTGTTGAACACTGTAAGATCGACCTTCTTGCCCCTCATACACATCTTTAAAACGTCAATTTTCTTTAAAAAAAAAATCAAGCAAAACATTGGACGGGCTATCAATCGGCTCGTCCATCAACGGAGAGTGCGGCCAGCCGCAATAACTGAGGCGAATTGCAGGACTCAGTGAACATCGACACCTGGAACGCACATTACGGCCTCAACATCCATGGTCTGGGAGCCCTGTAGGGTCTTCTCATTCGATAGTAGAGAAACACCTCGTCTTTTGTCTTTCTTACGCCGTGGAAAATGGGATGTCGCCCACTTGCAGACCGAGCGGCCCACGACCGAGCAGGCCACGACCGAGCGAGCCACGACCGAGCGGGCCGGAGATGACCAGGGCCTGCCACAACTGAGCGGGCCATGACCGGACGGGCGACCACCGGGCGGGCGACCACCGGGCGGGCGACCACCGGGCGGGCGACTACCGGGTGGGCGACCACCAGGCGGGCCACAACAGGGCGGGCCACAACAGGGCGGGCCACAACAGGGCGGGCGACGTGTGCTGGCCGCCAGTTGACGTACACATGTCTTTGTGTTGCAAAATACAATTAACTACGTTCGAAAACTAAGTGAAATCGACTCATTTTCATAAATAGCCATGTCATATCTACACTCTCTTATGGATTTCGTGCATTGCGCAGAACTTGTTCAGAAATGTCTAAACTGTCAGCTATATAAAACGGTTTTCTCTGATCAATGATTAAAAATGGATTCAAGTGAATGAACCCTGTAGGTCTTGTTGGGGACTGACCATCGTCGGATCTCGGAGACTGGAATTTCAAAATCGCAAACAAAGATCTTTATCAAATAACAAACATCACATCACTTGAAGACTTTCAACAACAAAAATAGATGGTACATGTAAATAGAAGGGATTGGTTGATTTGTTTTTAGGGTTTTTCCAGATACAAGCCATACTATTTCACTCATAGTTGGGGGTAGAAAAAATCGATTCATATATTTCTCAGGGAGATTTGTGCGTATGTAAACTAGAAGGGAAAATAATGATATAATGAAGATGTTGAGTTTCCACACTAAGTTAAGCAAAGGGCAAGAAACGCCTATCAATACTAGAAGGAGCAATGCTAGTGAACTTGGGAAACTTGATTTCCTGAAAAATTCTTTGAAATGGGAAGATTTCAAACGGCTAAGGTTAAATGTTTGGTGAATAAATTCGTTATAAGGGAATGGTTAACTCTCACAATTACCGTTACAATTATGAAATTTGTGTCTTCATTTTTTTCTGCCCATTGCTATGAATAATTCCTCTTTCTCCCTTTGATATTCAGACAATGACATATTCTTTATTATTCTATTCATAATCTGTTCATGAGTTTTCCATTGGTGACACATTGTTTTGTATTTGGGACAATGTTTTAAAAATAAAAAAAAATATAAGTTTTTAGCAATGCATTACTTAAATTCTGTTAGTCAAGCCAAATATATAATTAAAAATATATATAAAAAAGAAAAAGTCGATAAAATTTTTAATTTATATTTAAAGAATGGCTGGCCAATTAATGACATTCTGGCTTGCACACATCGGTGAAAAAGTAATAAATTTGGCACTGAAAATGTTGTGTAGAATCAGATTCCTACATGATTTTTTTAAATCTCAAATTTTGTACAAGTTAAACACATAGAGACTCCCAACCAAATATAACAACTGATGTATTCTGATTAGTTGAAAAATATTAATTAGGTGTCGTCAACTACGTCCGAAGGTACCGACTCAAATTTTGACCTCTAGTTGACGCCAAAAAATGTAAACATGTTCACGATCCTCCACGTGACCAAGAGAAGTAATAAAAACGGAACTTCGACGCGACTTGGTCAGTGGGCCCTTAAACTATTGAACTCATTCACTTGACTACATTGGAAATCAACACAGCAAAGGAGACGAACTAAATCCTTCAACACGACAACGAACCTTGTCAAACAATTCCAGGCTTAACGTTAATTACTATAACAGCTTGCGAAAGAACGCTCACTCCCACAAAATATTCTATTCCACAACAAGCATCTCCGGTAAAAGAGCGACAACTCTTTAAAAATCAGTGAATCAAGAAAGATAATTTTTTTCTATTTAATACAAAAAAACAAAAAAAAAAAAACAAAAAACACACACACACACAAAACAAACAACAACTATTTAATTTCCCTACAACAACAAATATACTTAACTATACCTTCTCATTTTCGTACATAGAGTTCAGCAACTTAAATTCTTTCAGTATAACACACCAAAGAACTCTAAAGTGTTTTAACAACTTTAGCACAATAAATGTATTTGTTGTGTTTTTAAAAATATTTTTGTTGAACAATTTCTTCTAGTTGATTATTTCTCTTGTCTTTGTTACATTTGATATAGTAAAAATAGTAGAGGGTCAGTTTTATTTGTATTTATAAACAATACAGAATGACTAACCCACTATACATGATAATAGACACCACCTCAAAGTAGAGTATAACCGTCGCTCTTTAAACTGAGCAAACTTTCAAAACATCAAGCAGAAAGTTGGAAGGAATGAGACGCATATATTTTTCTGTTATCAGGTTTGTTTTCCTAAATGTTTCCATGCCTTTTTAGCCCACAAGCTAACGTGCACATTTTTATACAAATGTGACATCGATTGATATTTAATACCATTTTATTGTTGGTCGGTATTCTGGTACGATGTCTACATATAAGACTCCATTTTCTTGCTTTACTCAAGCAAAACCTATCACAAACATCACCGATGAGGTTATTCCTTTCACCTATATAGTCTGCAACTTCTACAGTATAGCATTTTCAGACATATTTTTTTCAGTTATAACATTGGTTCGATGGGATTTTTTAAAATTCTGATGTATGCATTTTAGGTCAGAGTTTGGAAAGTGAATTAAAACAAGAAATTTTCAGCACCGCTTCTCATTATGTAGCAGTTTCAGTATCTTTTTCAGAAAGTTAGAAATGATGAGTTATCTAAGTTGGTATTAGAGCTAAATTCTGGTGCTATTATACAATTTTAAAAGTATAGTAAGCTCTTTAAATATATTCAAATTCATATAATTATATATATATATTTAAATATGATTTAGGCTATGTTCTTAAACAATGTAGCATTTATGGAGAGCCATGATTGGCTACGTTCTGAAATGATATGACATTTGTGAAGAGCCATGATTGGTTATTATGAAGCGATATGTCATTTATGGATAGTCATGATTGGTTTAATTCTGAAATGTTATAATATATGTAAAGAGCTATGATTGGTTACGTTCTGAAATTATATGGCATGTGTGGAGAGTCATGATTGGCTGTGATATGAAGGTGTGTAGCATTTATGGAGAGTCATGAGTGACTACATTCTGCATTGATATGGAATTTCAAAACAATTGTAGAAAGGAATGATATTTTCCTTATTGTCTTCATATTGACTCGATGTTTTACATAGATATAGTATATATGTTTTTCGTTTTTGCCATAAGACTATAAGTGAAAAAATTACACTCAAAAGTCAACGAATAAACAGGAGAAAAAATTGTAAAGAACTAAACGATGAATACTCTTATCACCCCCCCCACTAAAAAAACAAACTCTCATTTCATTTGGAATGTTCGATAATTACTTTCAAATGTAATATTTTAGCAGATAATCACATATTTTGCAGCTGGCTGAACTAATAGCATAATGTTTAACTATCTTGGTTAAAATGGAGTGTTAACTACGCTCTCCTACCAGAAGTGTTTAACTTGTGAAATTGTCCAGCATTGATTCCAGAGGTAAATTAACCTTTTTAGACATAAGAGGGATATAATAATGCCCAGAATTAGTGCAGTGAAACTTCAGCTTTTGACCAAACATGGACGCACTATTACTTTTAAAATTCAGAACAGCCTTCAAATTTTTCATGGCATCTTTGCTCAGTAAAAGAGGTATTTCATACTCTATTGCATCAGCAGTAATTCCAGCATTAAGAAATTCAGCATCTTTCATGAGAGTATGCATCTTCTCATAAATGGGATGTCTAAATTGCCTTTTCTTTTTTCACCAACACACTTATTTTCAATATCCCTGGTGCTCATCAGGACAATGCTTTCATTCTTCTTGACTAAAGTGTCTACTTAACAATTATACCAAGTCAAATGACACACAGACCTGGAGTAAACCGAATGCAAAACAGTGACCCTAATATTTTGTCCTAGGAGCGTACTATCACTAGGGTTATTGTGACTCATAAGTACAATATTGTCATCGACTATGAGGAACTAAAATAAGAATTTTATTCCCAATCAAATTTTGGGGTGTTAGAAAGATATTTTAGAATTAATGAAAGACCCATTCAGAATTTTAAAAAATTACATCATTCTTTGTGCCTTTGAAAATAAATATAAGAAAGCATTGCAGATCTGTTGTAGCATAACTACGGACGATAATGTGTATGTCCTCATTCACATAGATACAGTAGTAAATATTGTATGTAGGTCTGCACTTGGAGATTCGTCTCAAGCTGTGCTCCTCAAAAAGAGTATCCACAGTCGAGGGAATGTCGAAGGGCAGAGTCACGTCTCGGGAAACAGCTACCCGACCCCGTTTTAAACGGTGTCTGCGGGGAATTTTTGGCCGAGCCTACGGGCTTGGATACGCCACATTAAACCCGGCCTTGTGCCACATTTGATCGCTGTGCAAGTCAAAATCTCTGCCTGCGAGCTGAGAGTATTCCCAGACGAGACTCAGTCCTTCGACATAGCCTCGTCTCGGGAAACAGCTACACGACCCCGTTTTATGCGGGGTCTGCGAGGGATTTTTGGACGGGCCTACGGGCTCGGATACCCCACATTAAATTCGGCTTTGAGCCTCATCTGTCTGGGTGGTAGATATCCTGCAGTTGAAGATTCATTGTGGAATTCACTTGACTCACTTTTAGCAGTTGACTACTTCTTCTATGTGCCGCTGGCGAATCTTATATGTGTTGTTCTTGTCCTTAGTATTATCGTTCATTACCAACGTTCGTGTGATTATTCTATTCAGTAACCTTCCCTAAGTTAAAACAACAGCTTAAAAACTTCAAGTTAAATATAACTGTCAAAATTGCTGTGTCACTGTCCTGTGCCTTTGTCAAGCACAGTGTTATATAACATTTAAGCAAATTGGTTATTTAATGGCAATCTTTTAACCATTTGACTACAAGCATGGCAATGAAGCCACTAAGACGCAAGAGGTTACTGAGTCGGAGACAATATGAGAAAATTAAACATTACAAAGGGCAGAGAACAGTAAAAGTAGATGGATTAGGAAGACCGAAGATAACGGTTGGCATTTCATTTAAATTTTTGAAGTTGAAAGTTCTACGAGCGGAGGAGAGGAACAAAGCTGTTAGCATAGAACTTGCGGTTACATCTGAGCCATTTCAACTGTAAAATGAGGAGACCTAACCGTCAATATGGTACTGCACTTAAATTCATAAAGTCTAGATAACAAAGAGGAAAGCTCGTAAGAATAATTACAATGGAAATATTTATAGAAAAGGTACAGGGAAACTATATTATGGCAGTGCGAAACCGAGATACCAGGTCAATATCTCTATCATTGCAGATTCTTCTTTATATTTTATCAAGAATCTCCAAATACATCGCGAAAACTCCAGATCAGATGCGGCGGCAATATTCAATGTAATGAATGACTTATAAATGTGTAAGATATATTCTATCGAGAAAGATTGTCTAGGATGACACGGTAAACCACACTTGTCAAAATGTGACTCATCTGTTAGTTTGCTATTGTACTATGCATTTATTATAAGATTCTAATTATTTAATATTTTTAGAAGTTTTTTTATTCAATATTTTATTTTTAATTAGCCATCAAACATTATTTGATAAGAATTGTTTTGTTTTAATCCTCTTGAAATCAATCTTCCGAGACATCAAATCGACCTTCAGAATTAGTAAATACTAAACAATTCAAATACCTTGGCGTATGGATCAGTTATAACAAATTTTGTATATGAGATTATGGAAATTGAATAAAATAAAAGGCATTAAGAAGACATTTATAGCGAGACATGATATGATATTTAACGGCATCAAAATTATAAATATTATAAAAGTATCACTTTTTTTAGATAGATTTTGATATTTTACAATTATTTTTCCTTTTCAGTTAAATTTTACCAATATGATTTCTATAACAAAACCAACAAAGAATTAGTTTCAAATATTTATATGAGAAAAGTCAAAGAGTTGCTTCAAAAAGGTCCCCGGTGGCTCCAACTATCAAAAGTATTCACAAAGATTGGAGGATACTGGAATTTAAATGCTTTCAAAATAAACCAGATGTCCAGTAAACAATAAAATTTTATAGACCTGCACAGAAGCCAACATCTTATGAAGGGTTAGTGTTGCGGGTATCAAAACTTTTGATGAAGTTTTATAAGCTCCTGGTACATTTGACCCGCTAACAATTTTGGGTGAACAAGGAAAAATAAGACCTAGAGATGAACAAGGAAATATTAACAAATATATCGACAGGACATTTTTTTTAAAAAAAGAGAAAATGATAAATTCAAAGCAAATTTCAGTGTCTGTAGTTGGGTACTCACATTTTGTGGCAGCGAAAAGTATACGTCTTTTCACAATTAAAATTCACCGAGAAAGAGACTGATTCTTTCAAATCTCGCGCCACCTATAATTATCGTCAGGGGGCGGTAATCCAACAATAGACAAATTAGAAAAAATTGCAATTGAATGTAGAATTAAGAAAGAAAAAATGAAAATAAATTTTAAGAATGAAAAAATTAGAATAACCATAATAATAAGTACACAAAATTTTACAAGAATATTGACGGTGCTAAAGTTTTTTTTTTTTTTTTTTTTTTTTTTAATAAAAGGATAATTATCAGCATAAAGTGAGTTTTTGTTTTCTCAATAAATGAACACAAATAGATTTTCTGTTATAAGAAAAAGTCAATATTGTCTGCATAATATGATATGATAAGAATAACTCCAAAGCCAGTGATCATGCCAAGATTTTGCAGCAAGAACATTGGCCAAGTTCCAAGTTCTTGATTCTCACTGGCCTCAACCACGCTATTCATTTCAGGCATCTGTAAAAAAAAGAGCAGAAACAAAATTTGAATTGTCCAGAAATTGAATAATTATATAGAGATTTTGTTATGAAGTGTCCTTGCCTTCGTATTTTATCAGTTCAACAGTAGTCGTTTATCTCGTATACCGAGAGCTGCTCTACCCTTATTTCCTGAACATTTATGTAGTCTATGTCTTAGCTATACTAATTAGGTAGTCATTCACATATCACTTATAATTTAATTACAATTAATATTTGTACATGCGAAATATTAATTTATCTAACATGACTTCCACTAAAAAGAAAATCTAAGAAGCTTCTTATTTATGTACCATGTCTGTTCAGGATGTAGGCGATCAAGGCCCTCCACAACTTCTTATGCTTTAGATCTTATAATGTTTGTCTTTTTACTATCCTTCCCACTCAATCTTCTTAGATACGTTACTCATTGTTTCTCTCTGCCTTTCTCAAATTCAATCTGCCCTATGAGCGTCAAATACAAATAAAGCATAAATAACAGTACATTTTAAAGGATTTTTTATTCGACATTAGGACTTAATACTATAAATCTTATTTTAGTGAGTACATGCGTTTTAGTTGCTATCAATATAACATTTATAATAATAATAATAATAATAATAATAATAATAATAATAATAATAATAACAATAATAATATATAAGATAATTTTTTTTATATATCTCACACAAGTAAATATATACAAAAAAGAAGTTGAAAATGCAAATGGCGTCTTAAAGAATATTTATTTACCAGTTTCACAGTTAAATTGAGGTGGAGTAACGTGTGGCTATGTCATGATATGTTTCACATCTAATTAGAATTGAAGATTTCTTAACGTTTTATGCAGGGGTGAATTACAAAGGCAAACTAAATGTCACTGTGTGATTGTTGTGATGATGATGATGATGCTTGAGAACAACAGTGAACGTGATGTTATAATTATTTTAAAATGGATAAAATGGATTTTTTCAGAGGAGATCGAAAGTACTTGGGTAGAAAAAAATTACTGCACCTTCTTTGATGAATTTTATTTTAACATCAAGAAACTGAGTAGAGGACGAGAAAGGATTATATTAAAAATAAATAGACATAATATGTCTATATTATTCAATGATACATGATTGAATGAAGATATGATTCCTATATATATATATATATATATATATATATATATAATTATTTATTTTTAAAGAAAAAAAAATTTATAACATAAATATGTTATAAAATCAATAGCCATTTTGTTTCAACACCCTCGGTGTCTTCGAGGGTGTTGAAACAAAATGGCTATTTTTGTAGTGATTTTATAACATATTTATGTTATAAAATTTTTTTCTTTAAAAATAAATAATTATATCTGCTCTACTTTGTATTGAGCACTCTTTTAAGAATAGTAATTGTTGGTTATTGGAATTCATTCCATATACACCAATCATATACTTGGATATATATATATATATATATATATATATATATATATATATATATATATATATATATATATATATATGATGTATAATGATAATAATGTATAATGTAATAATGTATAATGTAATAATAGGGGTAAAAATAGAAACGTCAGGTAAAAATTAGATTATTGTTTGTTTTGATTATTATATTAATAGTGATATATATACCTTTCAAAAGCTAAGCAAAATATTAAGAAACAGGAAAATTTGTTTGATACAGAACTTACTTTTAAATAATGAAGGTATATATATATATATATATATATATATATATATATATATATATATATATATACACGTTATTTTTATAGATACAAATATTTAAGTAAATGCTCTGTTTATAATAAACAATATTAACTACATTTACCGGCCTGAATATTATAGTTAGAGGATTTACTTAAATATTTTTATCAATAAAGATAACGCATAACGCAGAAAATAAATTAAAATAATTGTCGGACTTAGTTCATTTTATAATATATATATATATATAGGTAGGGTGGTGTAATGGATAGCGGCTTGGATTGAGGAATCGTAGAGCCGAGTTCGAATTCTAGTCGAATCCATTACATTCACTTACGTACCCTTGGGAAAGGTGTGAATCATCTTCTACCTCCAGCTATGGATAAATAGCAGGATAGACTGGGTTCTATAGCCTTGGATGGCAACTGGTCTAGGAGAAGGTCATCACTGAATTCAAAACCTGCGGAGGGTCGTTTCGGGACTTTGTGGCACGTAGTGCACCAGGTCTCTGCATTCGGCCCTTCAAAAAGTGTGGCGGTACGAAACCTTCCCCACTATAATCAAATCTCATGTGCTGTTGTCGGGCTGTCGGTTTCCTGGGAACTGATCTGCTTGACCCTCATACATCGAATTCGACGGGGGAGAGTCGAGTATATATATATATATATATATATATATATATAAATAAAATGAAAGGAACTAAGTCCGACAATTATATATGTATATATATTGTGAACCAAAGAAACATTATTTTAAAAATATCAACTTACCATATCTACTAAGGCGATATAAAGAAACATGCCTCCAGCAATTCCAAAGACCCATCGATGAGCAGAAGAGATTTCTCCCAGAATAATGCCAAGAATCAATCCAATGTAGCACATACAGGCAGAAAGAAAATTAAATAGCAGTGCTTTCTTTAGGCTCATGCCTGAATTGAGTAAGATTGCAAAGTCTCCTGCAGAATAATTAGAACATGTAAAGTTTTCAATATCCGTCAAAGAACATAACTTAATTTTTATCTCGACAAGTAATCTAATATTTCAGATATACGACTGAAAAGTAACGGGACTGGTTGTGCCGTGTGAACTTTGAGCGAAAGGGGGATAAGCGGATTGTGTTATCATCTATCTACGGAGTATGTAACTGTAATCTTAGCTTTCTGTAACCATTGCATTTTTTTTACATACGAGATTTGTGGCAGGACAAATCGTGACTTCTTCAAAACGACAATGCACCTGTACAAAAAGCCCTGAGCATCCAGCAGTTCATGGCTGAGAAGAACATCACCGTACTGGAAGAATTTCCCTATTCACCTGATCTTGCTCCGTGTGATTTTTTTCTTTTCTCCAAGCTCATGAGGATCATCAAGGGGAACCATTTTGAAGGTATGGAGGTCATCAAGATGGCCGTAACGACGGAGCTGAGAGGCATCAAAGAAGAATATGCCAGCAGTGCTTAGAAGCATGGTAGAGAAGGATGGAAAATAGCATGAGACTCTTTGAAGGGGAAACTATGTAGTTTGTTTGTTTGGAATTGTAATAAATTGTTTATGACACCAGTCCCGTTACTTTTAACACAGATATCGTAAAATACAGAATCAGCTTTATTCTTTGATAATCCCTCAGCCAAATATTTCTTTCAAATATCATTTGCAGATTATTTGAATTCTTATATGGCTGTGGCACCAATTTTCTGGCATTCTTAGAATTATGCCAGAATATCATTTTGCTGGATGTCACGTAATAAGAATTTAGTAATACACTCCTAACCCACGAATTATGCTTCTTTTGAATCTGTAGTACCTCACTGACTGCTAGAAACTATTATTAAATTATTATTAAATGTACATCATATGCCAGTTAATTAGTTGAGTGAAATCCAAATGTGGCTCGCAAATTTGTCCTGATTAAAAGAGGTACTGAACCAAGCGTTACCGGAAAATAGGTGTTATAGTGTATTAAGAATGCTGAAGTTTAGAGACAAGTATGAATATTAAGGACGCATTCACGTTCAGCTGCTAAAACATCGAATCTTGAAGCAAAAATGTTAATATTCCCCAGGTGACAGTTATTGCCAAGTAAAAGAAAAAGAATCCCTAATGTTGTTTTTAAGGTAGTATCACCCTTTTCCTGGGACTTATTAACAGGGCAAAATCTTTTAAATGTCATTTCCTCTTATTTATTCTTGTTCATTGCTAAAGTTAAAATCTCATTTTATATTACGAGCGATTTAAAAAAGTTCATGATACAAGGGAAATAACTCTGTAATACTAAGTAAAGTAATTACTTCCCTGTAAAATAACGGGTTTTAGACTGACGCTGAAATAAAAAATGAATTCTCGCATGAGTATTCTATCAACAGATTACCGATGAGTCCTTTCGTGAGGGTAGAGTCCAATTCTAGAGACACAAGCCCTAATTACAAATGCTGCATTGATAAAGTGGATTCTGAGTTCTACTGTTGGTCTTACTCTTGGCATGTTTCTCAATCAGGAGACTGGTATGGTAAATAAATGGTAATATTAGCCGGTTATCTAGCTGAGGAAACACTTAGCATTCATTGACTGTGCAGTCAGTGCTGTTGCCGGTTGAAGTTTATTAAATATTTCTTTTTAAAAAATTTTATAGGAAAATAAATTTATCAAGTCCTGTAGCTGTTATCGCTTTTTCTAGTATTTATGGAGATTTGCTTCCTAACATTTAGATATAACGGATATAAAGAATCTATACACTGAGCTATTTGAAAAAGTATTGAAACAGGTGGGAATAAAAAAAATCAAGAATCTTAACAAGAAGAGCCTTAAGGAATAGAAATGAATTATTGTGAAAAGAACAATTGATTTTCTTTTTTTCTTGATGCAAAGATTTCTTTTGAATAGTCGTCATCTATAATACATGAAAAGAAACAAAGTTATAGTTGGTAAAAATAGTTATCATTGAAAACGTCCATTATAAGTAAATCTTGTTTCAATTTTGGTATGCCAACTGTTCAGCCTAACTCAGTTCACATGAGATCATATGGATTTCTTTCAAGTATTTACCTGATTGATTTAGAGGGGGAAAATCACATTATCATTGCAGCAATGTTTTTAAGTAAAATGAAACCATTGGTAGTCAGATTAATGTTAAATAGAATATAATATAAATATATTATTACATGTAACTCAGTATGAAATAGAATATAATAACTCTTTCAAAAGATTTGAATACACTTTCTTCTCATGTTACCATCACTAAAGAATTAAAATATTAATTAGGAAGCTGAACAATTTCCATCAAGTTTATGTTTGGAAGAAACGGATTGTGGCATGAAATTATATTATATATGGGTTGTGAATTTTTTATGATTGTTTGAAAGGAAGTACTTTTGAATTGGTTTGAAATAAATGTTTCTTTGGAAATTATTTATATAGGGTGCAGCAGAAGTACATCCCACATTATGGTAATACATTAGCTCGATGAAGACACTATTGACACTAATGTCTTACCATTGTGTGGTAGTTATCTCTGCTGTACATTGTATTATTTACAGTAGAACTATTGACCACATTTTTCTTATAATTGCAACGTTTTAGCAATAGTACTCTACAGCTTTTTTTGTAAGTGTCTGTTGATCTGTTATACATTCATGAAATTTTGAACTGGATTTTTTTATTTTTATATACACTGACAAGAGGACAGAGAGATTGTTAGGGATACCTTTGATATATACCTTCCAGAAACACCTACCACATAATGGTAAGACATTATTTAGATGAAGACACCATTGACACTAATGTTTTACAATTATTTGGGAGGTTTATCTTCCGCACACTGTATAAATCACTACATATTTATTAGACTGAATAAAAATTAGATTTCATTGTTATTTATAAAATGGTAAATAATACATTTTGAACTGTAGTTGGTTTACATATTTTGATTTTGTAATATTTTATAAATTTTTGAATAAAAATATTTCTTTTCAAATTTATCTCTTTATAAAATAGTAAATAATAAATCTTTGTAAAAGATAAATAATAAATATCACACTGAACTAATCTTCTAAATAAATATGGCTGAGGGTGACAATAGTGTATACTGTAATAGTCAGGGCTGGTGCAAGAGTTTCATGCCCCACCCCCTGAATCTATGATATAGCCCCCACCTCCAATCTACAAGATCTAAATTTTCAGAAGGTAGTATTCATATAAAATACAAATTTTATTTACAATAATGCAATCGTATGCAATGTAGGTGAATAATTCTCAACTAGAAAAATTGAAAATAATAGATCATTCCATCCTGAATAAATCAACAATGTTTTGCAACAATTTTGAAAAATACTGAATTTTATATAATGTTTCTTCAAGTCTTAGCAAATTCACAGATTTGAACGAAAAGAAAAAACAAAAACAGAATAACATCAAAATCTGTGAAAATTTTTAATCCTTTAACAGTCACTTGTGCAACAATGAGCTTAGTTTAATTTGTAACATATATAAACATAGGTAGAAAAATCAAATACTGATAAGATAGTGGGGGTCACAAAGCACTGTTTGAGGTCCCCAATCAGGCTCTCCACTGACACTGGTCCTAGTAAGAGTTGTGTTAAGGGACAGACCATTTTTTTTCATGCCTGATGGTTAACCATTACTGTGAATTGAAGATAATGCTTAGAATATCATGGACAGAACATGTGAGAATTGAGAACTTTTTAAGGGAAATAAGAACTACAAGGAAACTTATATTTACAATCGGAAAAAGGCAGGTGAAATTTTGATGACAAAATAATGAGAAAAGACAGTCTGGAGAATCTGACACTCACAAGGCATACTGAAGGCAATAGAATCAGGGGAAAATAGTGAGTAACGTACTTGATAAGTTTTTAATGAATGGATTGCAAAACAGGAACAAAGTGAAGTTTGTAAAGAGTTGTAAAAAGTTGTGACAAGTCATGTTTGTCCATTTTCTGAAGTGTCATTTCACATAAAAGTACAAAAAGAATCACATAGACATAAGTTTCACTACAACAGAATGCCTACAGGTTCATATAAATATAGGTTTATATTCTAGCACAATGCAACAGAAATAGGGAAATTATGTTTGAAATATACAATTCTACAAGCATTAAATTTTACAGGTATTACACTTGGACAATATTTTATATGAAAGATATGTGAAATGATTAATCTTCAATGTACTGGGTTCTTTCAGGATGTGGGCGATCATGGATATCCACAACTTCCTATCTTTTCTAACTCTTAATAAGTTTTTTTTTTTTGTCAACCTTTC
This sequence comes from Acanthosepion lycidas, assembly GCA_963932145.1. NCBI lineage: Eukaryota > Metazoa > Mollusca > Cephalopoda > Sepiida > Sepiidae > Acanthosepion > Acanthosepion lycidas. The sequence continues at coordinate 131,290,546 of OZ010582.1, read as the reverse complement.
CATTTCCTCTTTTGCTTTACACAAGCTTGTTAAAAGTAAGTTGCTTTCATATCTCTCTTGCCTTCAATATGTCCTGTGTCAAAATCACTATATTTGATATAAAGGATCTATTCACCGAGAGATTTGAAGTGTTCAGTATTTACTAATTCCGCATCCTGAAATTTTTATGATAGTTTCAGCGTGCGTTTGTTTTGTTTTGTTTTACGGCAAATCGACCCCAATGGATTATTTAATGCTGACAACATTTTTTTTCCTTTCTGGTAATATTTTTTTCCTCAAAAATGTATAGCCAGTAATATAATTTTCAAAAACATATTGCTGGTAATATTTTTTTCAAAAATGTATTGCTGGTAACAGTTTTTTTTTCATCAAAAATATATTTCTTGTAATAATATTTTTAAAATTATTTCTAGTATTAAAACTTATTTTTACACTTTTATAATGCTTTTTAGCTCAGTTTTGGGGTTAACTATTTGCCCATAGCTGGGACCCTAACAGGTGTTACCACCCCGGGTCAGGGTGGACCTGGGAACACCAGTAATTAAGAGGTGGTTCCAGGCTCCTCAAAACCTCCTGATCAGAGGCCTTGCTGTCGGATGTAGTTAATCATCTTACCCAGGAGGTGGATGTAGTTTATCATCATACCCAGGACGCGGATGTAGTTTATCCTTTAAAGCCAGGACGAATTCAGGGGAGGTGCCATAACTTCTTCCATTCCAATTCCAGATCATAGTTTCTGTTTTAGAAAGTTTTATCTAGAGTCTTATTTTTTGGCATAGAGGATGCAAATTTTCTGTTCAAGATCATTCTTATCCCAGTTATAAATACCTTTGTTGTTGACATAGACCCCCATCCTCATCATCAGGTCATTGGCCTCAGGAGGGAAAGCCAGATCGCTGTCTTCTATTACTCAATTTGATTGGGATGTGATATGGAATTCTTCAATGATCAATTCAAATCTATGCTTATAAATGTGCAGGGCATTATCTAGGAAAAGATTAAATAGAGTGGGTTTCTCATTTCCTCCTCATCATACTATTTAGTAGAATTTCCAGTGGGAGCAAATACAGTGAACATAAATCAAAAAGTGTCAAAATCACTAAGCCCTCTTTCCTCATTATGTGTCATTAAAAATTTCAAATGACTCCTTTCTGATTCTAAGTATTTTTTTCTTCTTTCCTTAAAACTTCCTCATTACTCACATAATCAGTCCATGGTATTCTCAGCATATTTCTATAGAACTACATTTGTCCTCTTCATCTATGAGGAAACTGTTTAGCATTTACTGCTATATTGGAGGACAAATATTATGCAATGATTCAACCCAATTTTGTGTCTAATGAAATTGTCTTGATTCAATATACTTTGCTTAGCTTTTGGAAAGCATCTTTTACTATTGACGTAATAACCAAAACAACCAATAATCTCTATTTTTACCTTCATTATTTAAAAGTAAGTTTTGTGTTTAATGAAATTTTCCTGTTTCTTAATACTTTGCTTAGCTTTTGAAATGTATATTTCACTATTAATATAATAATCAAAACAAACAGTAATCTAAATTTTACCTGACATTTCTATTTCTACCCTATTATTTAAAAGTAAGTTCTGTATCTAACAAAATTTCCCTATTCCTTAATACTTTGCTTAGCTTTTGAAAGGTATATTTCACTATTGATATAATAACCAAAACCACCAATAATTTTCCATCATATTTTTATTTTTACCCTCATTATCTAAAAGTAATAAAAAAATATAGAAAGTCTTAATTTTAAATGCCACTTAAATTTGCCGAGTAGTCTTTTCAATGACTGGACACAAATCTGTCTAGGATTTGGATTCACTGAACTAATCTGATGATCACACACATCATGAGCAATACCATACTGAATGACTGACCGCTAGACTAGAAAATTCTAAATAAGTAACTCCCTGATGCAGATAATAATGATTAATTCAACAGCTTGACTGCTTCAGAAATAGACATACTTACCTTCATTAATTCTGATTGGTTGATTACTGGTCTGCCTGCCTTCAAAACTAACTGACCAATAGCTTTATTGGTCATTAACTTCACTTGTTGACAAGTTAACAAATGGATTTGTTAATCAATTGATTAAGTAAGCTTAATGCTAAAAACAAAACAAAATGACCAAGATTATATGATTGCTCACCTGGCCACTTCAAGACCATGTTCTGTTTACCAGATATATGTAGACAGCCTTAATAATACCTGCCATTGGTATGGATATTTATCAAAGTATTAAGAATTAAAATAAAAATTAAAAAAAAAACAAACATTGGAAGGTTCTATTTTATAGAAACGTGTTACATGCCTTCTCTCTAACCCTGAACAGGAAAGCTAGCAAATATTACAAACATTTGTCCTTATTCACAAATCCAGCATGTCACGTTGCAAGAGTCTATGTTTTCAACTACATGTCAAGACAAGCATCTTCTCATTATAGCAATAACTGCTGAACTGTCTCATATATAAATTGGAATTACACTAACAGAAGGATCCCATGAATGTCCAAGTGCATACTAATTTACTTGTCTGTTCATTTAGCTAATTTTGATAAGAAACAAACTGACCAATAATCTAACTCATCTAAAAGAAGATCCCTACATAAAAGACAGAATTGATTCCTAAGATCAAGTGAAATACATTGAAATATTCAAACTGGTATTATTATATTGTAAACCAGTATAAAAATCAGAATTTAAATATTTTGAAATGATGAATACATTAAGTTTAGTCTTTTTATAGTCTTAATTTCATAGCTGGGAAAGTAGTGGATTCCACATTTAATTTCAAATTCACTGTTATCATTCTTCTAGACTGGCAGCCAAGCAAGGCTAGAGAGATCAGGCTGTTGTGGTATTTAATTTATAGTTGAATGACAAAGAGACAGACTCATGCATTTTGGGTGAAATTAATGCAAACTGAGAGATAACAAGATTAATTTCTTTACCAACTTCTTGGAGAAGTTATTCACAAATGACAGCTACAGATACATTGACTCCAGTCAGAGTAATTGATGTATTTCTATATATTATTGTTCAGCAATTCATTGAAATACATTGAAATAGCCGGACTGGTATCACCGCATTGCAAACCAACATAAAAATTACAAGTTTTGTATGTTTTAAAGTGAAGTATATGCTAAGTTCTGCAATTTTGTTGGTCCTGACCTGGCATCTCAGCTTCAGTTTCTTTCCCACCACCATAATGTAACTTTCATGTGACTTTTCTATAAATATTTTTATGGTAATTTTTCTGACAAACGTTTCTCTATTGTACCTAGACTTTATGAGTTTGTGCAGTACTCAATTGATGAAAAGGTCTCATCATTTTACAGTTGAAAAGGCCAGACGTAACCATAAGTTTTATGCGAACAGGTTCTTTTATTGCATTTCTCACTTCTGAAACTCTCTTCTGACCTCTTTGCCAAATTTGATCTTCAAAATTTTAAATACAATGTCAAACGTTATCTTCTGTGTTCTTAATTCTTATTCTTTTGTTGTTCTTTCTTCTTAATAGTGTTTATTTTTTCATATACTCCAAAACTCTTTGTGTTTTTTCTGCTTCTTTTGTGTGTCATGTCCTCTCCATAATTTCATGCCCTTTGCAGCTTTAAATAAATTCTGTCTTTTCTTTATTTGTAAACCTTAATTCAGCCATCCATTTTCTCAAGTTTGTCAAGTATGTTATGCATTGTTTTCCTGTGACACTTTTGCCATTACTCTGTCCTGTGAGTAACAGATTTTCCAAGCCTTCCTTCCTCATTATGTTCCCCAGAAATTTCAACTGTCTCTTCCTGAAGCTAAGAATAAGAATTTTCTCTAAAACCTTGCTGTTGCTGACATTTCAGTCCATGGTATCCTCAGCATTTTTCTGTAGAACCATATTTCTATCGCTTCAAGCCTCTTCTTCATCTTTGGGAAAATTGCCCAGTATCTAATGCCATCATTCACGTTCCCACTTTGTCATTTTGCGACAAAATCCCAAAAATGTTCTGTAATGTTATCAGTCCTAACCTGGCATCTCGACTTCATTCACTTTCCCACTTTGTCATTTTGCGACAAAATCCCAAAAATGGTCTGTAATGTTATCAGTCCTGACCTGGCATCTCCATGATGTGGCTTTCTTCTGTCTTTTTTATAAATATTCTCTTTGTTCTAATGAACTCTCCTCCTAGGTACCTCAGCCGCACGAATTTAAGCTTACTACTGGATTGGCAGCAAGCTCTCGCCATTTTAATTGTTAATTAGCTTGATGTAACTGTAAGTTCTATTGTAATAGTTTCTTCTCTCCTACTTCTTGTCTGTGAAACTCTCTTCTGTATTCTTGTTTCACTGCCACCTATGATCTTCAAAAACTAAATGCAACATCAACTGTCATATTCCATCTACTTCTTTTTCATCACATTTTCTTTCACTCTAAGGAAACCCTTGCATCTTACTGGCATCATGCTCGGGGTGAAATGATTAAAAAAAAGAAAAGGTAAAATCTTATGTACCAGAGAAATACATATTTCTAAGATTAGTTGTAATATAAGTGCTGTTGTGGATACATGAAGTTTTTCTCAACAGGAGTGTTTATAATACATGTGGTTTACCTTGTGACACATAATACATCTAGGGATTATGTTTTCTAGAGGAGAAATAAGATACTTTCTATCACTATGGCATCTTGTGGTTCAAGAGAGGGAGAGAGAGAGGGAGAGAGGGAGAGAAGGAGAGAGAGAGTGAGTGCTTGTGTCCGTTTCCTTTGTATACTGCTGATACAATAACACCTAGTAGGCATTAAGAGAAGTTCTCTGATAGACAAGGTGGGTTAATTCTACAGTTTCCACATCTAGTTTTTAATTAAGAGTTATCTATCTTTTAGACTGGCTGCCAATCAATGTTGGAGAGTGCAACCTATTCTGCTATTTAATCATTAACTGGAAGAAAACAGATTCATACATTTCCCAATGGAGAGTTAAATGGTTGCAAGTTGAAAGTTCATTTCTTCCTTGCTACCTATGACCTTCAAAAATTTAAATGCAATGTCATTTGTTGTCTTTTCTCTTTCCTGAATCCATTTTTTGTCCTTTCTTCTCACTAATACCTTCTCATTTTCTTTCATTCTAATTAATCCATTGTATGTTAGTGGCATTGCTGCTTTGCTTGGTGTAAAATGATTAAAAAATGTTCTTTACCAAGTTCATGAGGAAGTTCTTCACAGATGACAGCTACGGATACACTGACTCCAGTCAGAATACTGGATGTAAACGCTGCACCAATTGAGAGGCCGTCAATAAAGTTATGAAGACCATCTCCAAAGATGATCATCCAGGCAACAGTTCGAATTGGTTTAGATGAGTTTACTTCACAATTTCCAATGATATTCTTTGAAATAATTTCCTGAAAATATATAGATAAATAATGCATGTACTGCATACATACAAATACAATTTTTTTAGGTTTCATTAAATCAGTAATACTAATTGATAAAATAACACACATTCATATATATATATATATATATATATATATATATGTGTGTGTGTGTGTGTGTGTCTGTGTATATATATATATATATAGATGTGTGTGTGTGTGTATATATATATATCTTATGCATTAGAACATGGACATATCCTTCCCTACACCATAATGTAATACCATAATTTCTCACATGATGAGACGTCTAAAAAAGGTTCCCCCTTTTCTGACGTTGAAATGAAAATGTGCAATTTTTGTAGTGGATATGTGCATATTCTAATGTAACAATGCAAGTGTATTTGGGTAGCAAACGTTCTTTCAAGCATGTTTCATTGAAAACAGCTGACAAGGAAGATTTAATTAATCCTTTATTGAGTTTTTCCATCATTCTAACAAATGTTAGTTTTTACGGCTTAAAGAATATAGGAATTGTACATAAGTGCTTTCAGCAAGTTCTATAGGTATTATCAGGGATGTTGGTTTTAGGTGGTGAATTTCTGTGTGCACTTTCTACATAGTAGTTTTACTGAATGCTCTATGTGCTGTGGGTGTCGTATGCTATACATACATACATACATATATATATATATATATATATATATATATATATATATATATATATACCCAAGTATATAATTGGTGTATACAGAATGAATTCCAATAACCAACAATTACTATTCTTAAAATAGTGATCAATACAAAGTAGAACAGATATAATTATTTATTTAAAAAATTTATAACATAAACATGTTATAAAATCACTACAAAAATAGCCATTTTGTTTCAACACTCCCGGTGTCTTATGAAGTGATGATGTTGAATGCAAAACAAATGGTTTTAAAAGTTTCAAATTAATTAAATATCCTTCGCAAGAAGAAAACGTTGTTCCCAAAGCTAGAATGACCAATCAAAATACAAGTATAGGAAAATTCAAAAAGCCTGACAATGAAGTCATGTTATAATAATAGCTATTCAGATCGCTAAAATACGGGTAATATTAAAAAAGAATTTATTCTAACCAATAATTATTAAATTATATGATAGAATTTGATATTAAAATTAAAAACTGCCAATTTTAAAATCCAAATTTAATCACTATTAAGTTTAAAATTATGTGTCCTGTTATATATTGTGTATCTAAATTTATATTTCTGTTTGTGTGAATGTGTTTATATATGTATGTTAGGGTACATGTATATTGGTGTGTGTATGTTTATGGATGTATGTTTATGTATGTATATGTATGTATGACTATATATGTATTTAGTTGAATGTCGTTGTATTTATGTGTATGTACGTATATACGTGTACTTGTTATTATAGATAGGTATATTTATGTATATATTTATGTATATATTTATATGTATATCCTACAAGACGGGATATTGGAAAAATTTGTAAAATGATCCTTGAAAGAGTAAATAAACAAATGAAAGAAAAAATAGGCCTGAAACTTTGGATTAATACCAAGGAAGTGATAAACTCGTTTACTAACATAAAAGAAAAAAAAACAATTGTATACTAATGCAGTTTGATATTGATAATTATTACCAATCAATATCTAAAGAAATATTTATGAATGCGTTGGCCTTTGCTACCCACTATACGGATATACCCGAAGTAGAAAATAGCATTATTCTATATGCGAAAAAATTGGTACTTATATATAAAGGTGAGAAATGGATTAATAATTCTTATGACCACTTTGACATCACAATCGGATCACTAGACTCAGCTGAGTCTTCTGATCTCATTGGTCGTTTTATATTATACAACCTTACAGCGCACTGTGATATTAATATAACTGACATTGGTTTGTACAGAGACGATGGACTTATGGTTATTAGAAACTCAACTAACTTCAATATAGGTAGAATTAGAAAGGTATTATATAAAGAATTTAAAAGCATGGGCTTAAAAATTACGGTTAGCACTAAATTAAAAATTACTCCAAAATTCGCTTGAGGATGAAATGGAACTAATGTCTTTAATTTAATCACAAAATTAAATTCGGGGCTTTTAGCTTCCATTTTTGAAACATGGTTAGAACTGTGTAGCGAAAAAAACATATTCTAAGTCAATTAATTTATAATATATATATATATATATATATATATATATATATAATATATATATGTGTGTGTGTTGGTTTGTGTTCGCTGCCACGTGCATATATATATATATATATATATATATATATGTATATATGTGTATGTATGTATGTATGTACGTATGACTATACACTTATTTCTGTAGTTAGTTCTTTTTATCTTATTTTTCTTCAGCTAATATATAATAAAACTCTTATCAACTTATCTGATTAAAATATATGTTTTTATTGATATTTGTGGATTTGGAATTTTCGTTTTTTAATATATCAAATAATATTATTTTTAACCAATTTTTATTTTTGTATATTTGCTCGCTTAAGTTATATTTTAATAATTGGCTAGCATTTATTTAATGACACTTTCAGTCTAAAATATTTATTGGTTGTGGTATCTGATTGTCTAGGTCAATGTATGTGGATGTGTGTACATGTATTTATCGGTGTCTATGTGTATGGAAAGTGCATTCACTTTTATTAATTGTGTATGTATGTATGTATGTGCTTGTTTCCACCCCCCTTTTTTCATAAAGGGTCGTGGAGATGTTCCATGACGCGTCACTTTTTTTGTGTGTATATATATCTAAATATGTCTGGATGCTTATGTATTATAATCTGATTGTGTTTGTGTTGTTTTACGCGTGAGTTTACGACCCCATTCACACACTTGGGATTAAAATGTATACATATATATTGTCAGAGTACCGAATGAAGTAACGTCTATTATAACGTAATTTCAACGAAGAAATAAATTGAATAACATATGTATTTCTCCTTTTCTCAGTAATTTTATAATTTTAAACTTTTTTTCATTTTTTATATAAGTTAGTTTTGGGTTTTTGTAGACACTCTCTTTTAGAGCCTTATTATAGGAATTGATATGCTCATCGAAAATGCAAGAGATGTATACAATTTTCTCAAAAATAACCTAAAACAGGATCTTCTCATCTGAAAGAGAAATAAAAATGGTCTTTCAGAAATCTTTAATTATTTTTATTACCTCTGGTGTTCCTAATTCGGTAATGGTGCTGGCTTTGTTATTACTAGTGATAGATTCCCGACTTTCTGTATGTATAATGTGTGATGTGCACTGTGCAGCTGATGCATGGTAGGTAGCTGGGTCTTTCATTTTAGCTGTGTCCACATCCACTGGTGTTTTGGTTTTGACTGAGCACACAATATCTGACAAATCTTGATGATTACTATTCAGTTCCACTTTTTGGTTCTTAGAAACATTCTGAAATAGATGATATATTTGAATGGAGAAGGTTTTGGATGGGAATCTTTAGTCTTGTAAAAATATTCAAGTCGTCCACAAAAAAAAAAAAAAAAAAAAAAAAAAATGGAAAGGTAAAAGAAGAAAGCATTTAAAATATAAAACCCAAACTTTTATATACCAGAAATTGTTGAGATGTTTTACAAAATTTTTTCTAGTAAATTTGCAGATTAAGACCCGGAAACCAATTATAATGAATATTTTCATTCTGATATGAAATTGCCTGATTAATTCCAGAGACGGTTGCTATAAATAAACACTAGTCAACTGTTGTTTCCGGTATTTTAAGCTGGAACAAGCTTAAATTTTTGTTTTCTAATGCCATTTTGGATTCTTCTAGACTACACGAGATGTGACACCGATTAAACCCACGTTAATTTTTTTGCGATTTTATGTAAACAAAAATGGCGGCATCAGTATCCAACAAAGCCTATAATCAGGAGATTTTCTTTGATTAGGATTTTGATGATGATTTTGAAGGTTTTATGCGTGATTAGAAAAGATTTCACTGTTATATTCACACATAATTTTTTTAACATGAAAAGATATTGAGCAAAAAAAGATTAATATTACTCCAGGAGTGATCAATGAATCATAGATATTATTCAACATCTAAAAAGGGAACAGATTAATAATTAATTAAACGGTTCATTAGCCTCTATTTTATTTGTAAAATCTTTCTCTCTACTTTATTGAAACTAAATACATTGTTTCAAGACTTTTGTTTCATTGCATCTCACTATTAAGATTTTCTAAGTATTAATCTCATATTTGATGGCATGGGTACACTAGGTTCGGAATAAAAGACTTACCTTTCTCCATTGCAAAATTAACTTGAGAAATCTTTCAATTAAAAAGAAAAGATAGATGCCTCCCATGATAGTCGTTCCCATCCAAAGATAATCCGGTTTTTTATCATGGTCACCAGCAATTTGAAAACTCTGTTTTTGATGTTAAAAAAGAGTTGAGAATTTTTAATGTATTAAAAATAAAAAAAAAGAATATTAATACAATTTAACTTGTTAATGCCCACCATCCAAACTTTAGGATAGTGAGAATAATGGGTTGTATACAGAAACCTATTATTAATATCAGATTTTTCTTCTTGGTAGCTGCTTCAATATCAAAGATGAATTTGAAGGTTTTGTCAATTTTGTCCTCACTGGTAGCAGCTGAGGCTGATGTTAAACAAGCAGAAATTTAACACAGATTTTTATAAGCTTATAAATAATGCTGAATTTTTATGAACCTATAATTAATACTGAATTGTTATGAACCTATAATTAATACTGAATTTGTATAAGCCTATAATTAATACTGAATTTTTATGAACCTATAATTAATACCGAATTTTTATGCCTATAATTAATACTGAATTTTTATAAGCCTATAATTAATACTGAATTAGAGTACATGGCGCTGACTATTTGCATATAAACGATACTGGGAAGGTATTAGCCAATAGTCAGTGTGGATCTGGGACTAGGAGAGCTATATAACACCAGTTTTCTTTTTTACTCATTTGAAAGAAGTGCTCTCAATGTGTAGACGTGTGAAAACAAAACGAAACGAAACGAACACACATTGGTATTAATGGTTTAATAGCCAGTTATTAGAAGCTTATATAATTTTGAATTTTTCATTTAATCATATAATATGGAAAAATTCAAAATTATACAAGCTTCTTATAACTGGTTATTAAAATATTAATACCAATGATAAAATCCACTAAATTAAAAGTAAAATTTGGTATTACTTATAGGTTTATAAATATCCAGTATTAATTATGGTTTCATAAAAATAGTTATTGATTATAGGTTTATAAAAAAAAAGAAATCAACATTCTAATCTTAATTATATATTATAATGTTTATTTCTGAAAGAAAAATGTGCAAACATATGAAATATGATTGCTAAATTCGGTATCCTATAATTTCATCTCTTTTGATCATTTTAATATTCATTCATTTGTCTGTGTCTGTTCAGCGATAAAAAAGATGAAAGAAGAGAGAAGCAGTAAAAAATGATATGACATTGTTTAGTAAATATTAAAGGGAAAACTCATTAGAATCAAATGAGATCTAGTCTAAATCAAGTTAGAATGATTTAGGAGAGGTTAAGAGAAATATTTGTAAGTGTTTGCAAGAAGAAGAAAATAATAATAATAATAATAATAATAATAATAATAATAATAATAATGATAATAATGTAGATTCTGTGATAAATATCCAGAAACAACTGATCATCTTGTATCTTGTTGCATGGTATTGACATCAACTGGATATAAAATATGGTATGGGAGTGTGGGCCAATATCTGCACTGGAAAGGAAACTGAATGAAAGTGGTATGAACACCACCCAGACCTGTTTATGGAGATAGGGCCTGTAACAATTTTATGGGACTACACAATACACACAGACAGAAAAATCAAAGCTAATTGGTCAGACATCACAATTAGAGATTGCAAATAAAAATTGTCTCCTTATTGATATGGCAGTCTCTGCAGACTGCAATGTATCTTGGAAAATCATTAAAAAGCTATCAAAATACAAGGACCTTGAAATTGAAATTTCAAAAATGTGGCACATGAGAACATCGACAATTCCTGTTGTAGTTGGAGCCCTCGGATTGATTAGAAAAGATTTTAAAAGAATCATTGAAAGGGATTCCTTAAATTAAAAAAATGTTCTCATGAGTACAACTGACACCTTACAAAGGGTTTTATCTATGTAAAATATTTTTTTTGTTTTTTTTTTAATTGCTCACTGGAAAATGTCATGATGCTGTGACACTATTTACGTCACTAGGAAGAAAGAAGAAAAAAAAAGAAAGGCGAGAATTAAATTTAGGTGATAAGAAACCATCATGAAAAGGACACTAAGCGATGTTATTCTTTTTGCCAAAGAAAAATGCTAAAAGTTTTATTCTCATTAGCGAGAAAAGTGAGGTCGCGGATGTTTCGGATTTAATCTGATTTATGTTACGGGGCGGCGAATAAGATATATCCAATCTGCCATGGCAATGGTAAACATTTCAAGTTGGACAAGCGACCTCCCGCAGAATTCTAAAGAGATAAAAATTAAATAGGTCATCCGCTGACCGAAAAACAAAAATCTCCGCTGACCACCATGAAGAAGATTAAGCCTTTGTCTATATGCAGAATATCATTGAGATGAGAATCTGTTTATTGTCAAGGATGGCTATGATAGCAAAACTATTTTATCGGAACAGTTAATTAGCGACAGAATGTAAATACGTCCAATTGACCACCCACTTGTTTGGCGAAGTCCCCGGGTGATAAAGTCCAAGTGACATTTGGCTAAGATAAGAGTCCAAGGGTTTGTTGTCGGGCAGAAGGAAAGAAAGACAAAGAAAAGAAAAAGAAAAAAAAAGAAAAAGGAAGATAATTTTTTTTTTGAGCAAGATTTTTTTTTAACCGAGGCTAGTGTGGCCACACCCACGCCGCTGAGCGCCCATTGACTGAATGGCGGCATGAGCGTTAGGCGGAGGTAATCATGTGAAGAAGGAGGGGAGGCCTGTTGCGCCCCGCTGAAGGCATAGGTGGGAGATGCCACTGTGAGAGAGAGGGGAAACCCGTTGACACCCTCTGAGGATATGGTGAGATACCAATATGAGAAGAGAAGAAGGTGGGAGGACGAAAGACTTCCAAAAATGGAAAATAATAAATTTTCCTGACCGAAAACAAAGAAGTGGATTGTAGATTTAGAATTATCAAGGAACCTCAAACCCCGACAAGCCCACCCCGGTTTTGGTCGGCGTCCATATAAGCAGAGTCGCAGCGAGTGAAAAACAGTTTGAGTTCCGGTTGAGAGGCAGTTGAGTGAAGTTCGCAGTTGGACTTGCACCCGCCTCGCAGAAACCTGACTGAAAGATTCCACGCAAATCACGACCTCAACTTCTAACCAAGAACGATTTATTTTTGAAGAATGACTTAGACTCACTCCACCAAAACAAGTTTTACGAATATCGCCTGAAGATACACCAAGAACCAGTTTCTTAAAGAACAAACAACTTAAGATGTTAAAACTCGCCTAACAAACACAAAGTGTCACGAATCCATATAGCGGCTTGGGAAGAAGACGCAGTCCTGTATTCAGCAACCAGATATAAAATATTGTTATTCTTTTTTTAACACATTTGAACTTTTCGAGTTATTATTTTATTTTATTTTACATATACTTGTGCGGTGTTACCCTTGATCGAACTCGGCTTGTATTACGGCCCGGCGACTGATTGATTTCGTCTGCCTAAGATCAAATCACAACGTGGGTAGGTTAGATTGGAAATCAAAACAGTTACTTCGGTAACCAGACGTTGGAGGCGAACTGGGAACGACAAGGCTGATACCGAATCTAACCAGATTCCCATCCGAATCACCAAAAGGTTAGAACGTCACATTTGGTGCCGCGACCAATACCAAGCCAGTTGGTCGTCACAGGACAGGATAGCACGACGGACGCGGCCAGGCAGACGTCACATTTGGCGCAGCGACACCGGGGGACTTCACAATGCCATTTCTGACCTTAGGTCACTGGTTGGGCCCAGGAGGAAATGAGTACATAGCAGAAATCAAAGGAAATATAATAATAATAATGACAATAAAAATTAGATTTTAAGGCATATAAATGATCCTTATGTTACAGAATACAGAAGCTGGGCCAGGATGGTCAGCAATTTGTCAGAATACCTTGTGGGTGTGGTATTATTGATAGTGATCAATTGTCTTTGTTTAAGTTTGGACATAAGATCAAAATGGCGTTAAGTCAGCAGAGGGCCACAGGAATTCTGAAGTGCATCAGTGCTTCAAAATTTCAACTTCAATAGACAGGTTAAGATACCACATGAAGGAGCACTAAGCCAATATGTCTCCTTAAAGTTCTTTCTCTCATTGCCTCCTTGAATTGATGCTATCATGTCTGTCCCTCTACTCTAATAAAATGTATAATAAGAAGAATAGATCTTTTGTTGATACCATCTATGAAGTGGCATTTGAGTCCAAGAGGCTGAAACTAGTGATGACATGGAACACAACACTTCGAGATAAATAGCATTTGATCAACAAGACTTAATCATATAATCTTGAAAAGATTAATAATGTTTTGAGAAAATATGAATTAACCCTTTGAGCCCTGATCACTGCTTTACCGATGGTAGAGAAAAATAACGTAATGCCCAGTTACCGGTTGAACAGTGGTAGAGAAAAATGACTTAATGTCCAGCCAGCACTTGAACGGTGGCCAAACATTTGTAACTATTTTTATATCTACCATGAAACATTACAAACCGATTATTTGCAAATTTTGACTCAGGAACCTAGGAGAAGATTTAAAATTGTTCAGGAACTACAGAGCTCAAAGGGTTAAAACTGAAATCACAATAAAAACAACTAACACTCTTGTTGTCAGTTGATATATATTAATTTTTGTATTGATAAACAGAGTGAAATATAGAATTGAGAATTCGTAAAATGGCTTACCTCTGGAATGAGTACTAAGATTCCACTACCAGCCAAACTTCCAACTGCTAGTGCCACAAGAAAGAGAAGAACCTTCTTGTAGATTTTGGTATTCATAATGGGAAGAACAACAACACCAATCAGAGCACATATATTGATTAAAGTCACAAACAGAAAGCCATAGGCCCAAGCTAAAAAACATAGAAAAACAAAGATGTAGAAGCATTAAGGAAAAAAAAAAAAAAACCTGATTAGCTTGAATTAATATAGTTTTTACTATAAAAACAGAATTGTAATTTTTCAATAATGTCTGTTTATAGTTAATGTAAAGAGAAGATATACACCATTGTGCAAATTAATTGAAACAACCGCTTTAGTTTCCTCTCTTTCACCATACAGTCAGTTTTAGACCCACGGGAGTGACAGGTTGTAATCAGTTCCTATTTTTTCTTCAGATTAAGCCATTTGCAGTGGTGTGCAGTAATATGAATCTATTTTTGGTGTGTATGATGAAATTTGTTTGACCTTGAAAAATATTGTGTCATTCATGATTGCATCAGATTTTCATCATACCCAGACACTATTGTCTCGACTGATGATTAGTTGTCCTAGAGCCATTTTCTGTGTTGGATGTTACTCCAAGGTAGTGTATGAAAATTGTCATGCTGTGTGAACACACTGGCAAACCTTATCAGTGAGCAAATCAAAGTACTACTGACTGGCCTGGAAACTCTCCTGATTTAAATCCAATCAAGAATCTGTGGTCAATCTACAAGCAACGACTGCGTGGAATGGACATACAAAGTATTAACATGTGCACTGGGTAATGATTCACTGGAAAAATACAAAAAAAATGTAAATAATAATGGAATTATTTGTTTTGTTTCAATTAATTTGCACAAGGGTGTAGGTTGTAATTTTGAACTGAAACCTTTATTTAGTATGGGGGGGTAGATTGTTCTAATTCCACATGCTATGCCTCTTTTGTACACATGGCCAGTGGATAAAAGTGTCGCTTGAGTAATTCTAAAAGTGACTTGACCCAAAATGTTCTGATTTCAATACCTGGTCACAGCAGAAGGAACAAAATCTTGGAGAGTTGAGTTACTAAAGGGAATTAATTGATACCATGATATCCAAAAAATCCATGACGTTGAAATTAGAACAATTGCTCTGTGGACTAAATAACGGGTTCAGTTCGAAATTCGTATATCACCTGAAGAAGGTCAGAGAGTACAATGGTTAAAACATGGTGAATATGGCAATGAAGATGAGGTCAACAGTCTGAATGATGTAAATAATGTAAATAGTTGCAATACCTCATCTCAGAAATATAGACAGATATTAAAGAGAAGAATATTCTGCCTTGAAATTAATTATTTTTAAATATTGAAGAATCATTGCGTAACATGATGTCTTATATAAACGGATTTTTCTGGGAGAAGGTTCAATCCTTTATCCTGAGTATTACAAATGGTGTGAATGAAAAAACCTAAAACTCTTAATCCAAAGTGAAATTTAAAAGAAATTTACATCTATTTCACAAATTTCTATGATCTTATTTTTAAAAGATAAGTTTTCTTTTAACTCAAAATGTTCTTATTATTTATTTTAAAACCTGACTTTTAATTTTAAAATTTGCTGATTTAGTTTTTAAAGTTAAGTCTATGCTTAACTTAAAATTTACTTTACTTTCAAAATTGAATTTTACATTAACAGAAATTTTTATGTTTTTTCTCTCTAAAATTAAGTTTACTCTTAACTGAAAAACTTTTTGTTTAAAATATTTTCTATTGTGTTTTACTATGCATATATTTGTAAATATTATGTAATAATATTTATATTTAGAATATATTCTATTTATAGAGAATATATTCTATATATAGAGTATATTCTATTTATAGAATATATTTTATATTTGTAAAGAACTGTTGGAATGGTTGATATTTCTCTCCAAATTTTACAAAGCAGAATTTTGTTTAAATGAAAACAAATCTATTTTCTTTTTGCTTATAAATTAAGTAACTTGGGCAAGCCTGTGTTGTGGGCCAGTGTACGTGCTGAGAGATAAACACGTATGTCTCCCGAAATGCCCACAACAAACATGACAGATTCGGGATATGAGTCCATCTAAAGAAATGTAAAGAAACAACAAGAACCAATATATATGTACAAAAAAATGATAATGTATTAACAACAAAGGGTTACAAGTAACAAAGACAATAATGCAGGTGTAACAAATGAATGTGGAAAGTTTTTGGTCCAAACTATGTAGAGTGAGTGAATTTGCATATGTACATGTGTGGGTATATATTGTTCATGCATTTTTCAAAAAGGGAAAACGTGATCTTCCCCAAGAGATTTACATGTCGTATAAGTAGAAAAGTAAGAAGAAGAGGGTGAGAAAAGATATCGTCGAGTATTTGTTGGAGAGAAAGTTAGGAGAAAGGAGGAGTTAACCTGACAACTGTTGCAAATTTTGTATTCTGTATTATTACTAATTTTTCTGTTATTTAATAAGTAAAAAATTATTTCAAATTCTAATGTTGGCATAAGAGACATATGTTTTTTTTTATTTGTGGCTTTCATAATACTCAGAATAAGAGATTTGACATTCTCTTTTCTCTCCCTTTCTCTCCAAAAAATCATTTTATATGTCTCTAAAAAAGCTTTTTGTTTAAAACAGTTCTTGATTAGTGAAAATAGTAATGAATACTGAATGGTGATCTATAAAGTCTTTTTTTAAATGCCTTCAAAACTAAACTGCTCCCTATTAATCATCTGAGAGTCCCCATTCTCCCTACCATCAGCATGACTAATGCTAACACCCAAATAAGTGACTCATTGTGCCTTCTTGGGCTAATGTCCTCAGCTGATATGAAGTAGAATGACAAATACATTGAGGCAATAGCTTCATCTACCGCAAGGAAAGTTGGCTCCCAGTGCTGCGCCAGGAAATTTTTCTCACCAGAGTTGATCCTTCAAATGTACCAATCAACCATTCGCCCTTGCATGGAGTATTGCTGCCATATATGGTCTGGAGCTCCTTCTGTTTGTCTCAAGGTCCTTGATAAAATCCAGAGATGGATATGCAATGTAATTGGCCCTGATCTGGCATCTCGTCTGCAGTCGCTCTCTCACAGACGTGCTGTCGCCTCTCTCTGTCTTTTTTACAAATACTTTCATGGTAACTGCTCCGATGAGCTGCTTTTGCTGGTTCCCAGACTTCATGAATTTAAGCGTTCTACTAGGCTGACATCTCGCTCTCACCCTTTCACTGTCGAAACTGTTAAATATAGCCACCTCTTCTACTCCAATAGCATCATGTCTCGCACCTCTTGCCAGTGGAACTCCCACCCTTTTTCCTGTTTCCCTGATAGCTATAATCTCCAACTATTCAAATGTAATGTCAATCGATCTCTCCAGATGCCTTGATCTATCCCCTATCCTTCTCTTCATCCTTTCCTCTGTCACTCCTATTTGCTCTCACTCCAAGTCTCTGTAACCCCTTCCATGCTAGTGGCTTCCCACATTGCTTGGGGTGAAACACTTAAAAAAAAAATAAATTGAATCTATTGCTAGGTCAGTTGCTAAGAAAGTTGGTTCACTGTGTTGTGCTAGACAATTCTTCTCTCCAGAATCTATCTTACATATCTATGTCTACCATACATCCATGCTTAGAATATTGTTGCCACATATGGTCCAGTGCTCCTGCTATATATATGCTCCCAAATTGGGCACCTCAAGGTGGTGTAATGGTTAGCAAGCTTGTCTCACTAGATCAATTACGACTGAGTAGTGAGTTCGATCCTCACTGGGTGCCCCACATTTTCGGCCTTGTGCCACATCAGAGCTATGCTTGGAAAATCACTATATGCTCCCATATTATATTTATGAGTGAACTGGTTTAGTATCAAAATTGATATTTTTTCTTTTTAGTAATCTCATATTACTAATCCACTGAACTGATGTATTGGCAAAGTTCATTTTGTTTCCTTGAACTTAAACAAATAATACTTTTTATATATATCTGATTATTAAACCATGGGATACTCTGGAAAAAATAAAGGCTTTCATTGAAAACTTCCTGGACATTGCAATATACGCTTGAGAAAGGCCAGAGATATATTAGCTAAAGCATCATCATAAAAATAAAATACAAGACTAAAGATGCCAGTTCAAAAAAAAAAAATTAAATTAAAGATAAAATGAAAGCATTAAATTTATTTGCTATTCTCTTGAGTTCTCTCGTCCCACAGGAATATTTTAACGTGTGTCCGTTCTTCATACCGTCTAATTCAAAAACTGTTTCGATATATTCACATACTATAACAAAGAAAATCTTAGGACTAAGCAGTTATTGCTGATTGTTTTAAAATTTTTGAAAATATTCTATATAAAATAAAAATATGCTACCGACTTCCTTTATCAATCTGAAGCTATGAGTAAGGTAAATAACTCTTGTACACTTAAAAGTTGTCGCCCTTGAATTAAATTTGCATTTCATTTAAAGGAAATTTGAATAAAAATCTACATTTTGATGGACGTGTGCTTTTTAATCTTTGCATAGAAGAAAATTTAATAAACACATACAAGAAAATGGCCACCCGAGTAAGGCCGGAAAGTACATAGGAAAAACATTGAGAAAAAAGCAAAAAAACATTGTAAAATGAACTTAGAACCATTATCACATACAATGATAATGTGGTGATAGAAAAATAAATAAATAAAATTAAACAAATAATAACGAGATCTAAACTTCACCATCTCTAAAAATAGATGTATATTCAGAATCGCTAGACATATTTCAAGTAACCTGTCAGAAGCCGTCTCGAACAGAATACAAACATCTTGATCTAACGGGCGAATCAGAAACAAGAAGTGCAAACCAGGATATAAGGCTAACAATCGTGATCCAATGAGAATCAAAGTACCGCTTTCGAAGCGGATCTCTAGATATGTATATAACAAAATGAAAAAAAAAAAAAATCAACCTAAATCAGAATGGGTGAATTCATTTTGCGCATTTCCCGATGCTGTGGTCTTCGTAACGTACCCAGAGACGGAATACGACATTCGCACGACTAACTGGCGATTTTGACGGCTACACCGTCTGCTGCATTTGAAGACATGCATCCTTTATTTCCTCACCTTTAAAAGTAGCCCGCTGCTACATTTGAATACTTTATTTCACCCATGGTTAAGCAGGCGGCTACTACATTTGGATACATACACATATATACACATATATATATATATTTACTTCTTCGGAACTCTCTCTCTCTCCATCTCTCTCTCTCTTAAATACCAGGCATTTTACACTTGAATTCTTGAATCTTCGAATTTCATCTTATTCTTCTCTATTATTATTTTGCGTTATATAGATTTATTTTTCTATTTGTTAATACTCTATGCATTTTCTTTTAATCATAACACAAGACCAATATACAACCAAACCAAATATAAGATTATATTATATGTTATAAGATAACCTTCCACAAATCCTCTATAATAACACTCGCACACTAACAGTCCATCTGTCTCTTATATCCTTTCGAGAAGTGAACGATCATGGCTCTCCACAAGTTCCTCATGTTTCACCGTTTCACTCTTGCCTTTATTGTCCTCTGTGAGCGTTAAATTTTTCCAATTTTTGTATTCTATTCATGCTTCCAAAACGTTTCAGCTATTTCTTATTGATTGTTATCAGTAGTCTCTTGCTAATTCCTATTCTTCATTCCTTACTTAGTATTCTTAACACTCTTCAGTAGATCCACATCTCTCTCGTTTCAAGTTTTTTTCTGTTATCTATAACGCAACAGAGACACCAAAATCAATCAAGTACAAAAGTTTATATACCTAGAAAGTGTTTTAACAGAGTAGAGAAAATATGACACCGAATTCCGAAGTCGTATTGAAATAAACAAAGACACTTTCTAAAAGCTGGGCAAAGTATTACGAAATAAGACATTTTCGTTAAAAGCAGAAAAAAAGAAAAAGAAAAAAAAGGGAACTAAACTGTTATGTAATATCGGACATGCTATATGCCAGTGAATGCATGGCAATCTCCTCACAGCTAAAGAAGTAACTTGAGGCAACAGAAATGTCTTTCTACAGAAAAATGATGAGAATTCTATGAACTGAACATGTAAGGAACGAGGAAAATTTAAAGAAAATGGAAATAAAAAGGACACTTAAAATCAGAAAGAGACAAAAGAAATTTCTAGGTCACATAATGAGGAAAGAGAACTATGAAAATTTGACACTCACAGGACATATTGAAGGCAAGAGAGCCAGAGGAAAGCAGCAAATAACTGACCTAATGAGTTTTTGTAACTGGTTGGGAGAACCTGGATTAGGGAAGATACGAAAGACAGGAATTTGTGGAGAGCCATGATCGACCACGCCCTGAAGGGACATGGCACATAGAAGAAGCAGAAGATAAAAAAAACAGTCCAATATTCTCAGCCATATAAGAAATTAGACACTACACTGTAGTCCAGAGCTTTTAAAAATTTGTTTCTGAGGATACTTTTGCATATCCTAATACGTTATCTAATTTTCGAAATTATAGCTGTGCTATATAGATCAGGCATGGTCAACTTTTTTCGCGCAGTAGACAGCATGATCTATGGCTCACCACAAGACTAATAAAAAGAATAAACGAAATTTTTTCTTAGTAGGTAGCTCAGCTATTTCCTCTACTGAAGACCATATGCGTAAGCATATACCAGTGATTTTCAATCAGTTTGCCACAGTACATTGCTGAGGATCGTAGGTGTGCCGTGAAAATATTTATAGGTCATTATTTAAATAATTTTCGAAAGACGTTCAAAGAACAATATGTGTACACATCAAAATTAAAACCCTTTAAATTGATTATACATTATTGTTATAATAAATAAACATATACATAATATATAAAGATATTTAAAAAGTCAAGCTCAGATATCACATTACATGTTAGATTATAATAATTATATTATCTTTTTATTACGAATAATAATAATTGCTTGTGTCAATAAGTAAATCATAGAAAGTATATTCATTTTCTACGCTTTTTTTAAATCATAATTTAAGTGTACCGTCGAAGTTTAACTTTAGGTTCAAGTGTGCCATGAGATAAAATGGTTGTAAAACATTGCCATATACCTTAGAAATGGAAGAATTTGTTAACACATATCGTTGCGTGTGATTTATTTCTAATTTATTCATTTGAAAATTTTAAAAAGTCTATATTTCTTCTCCAAAGAAAAATATTATGGATGTTTTCTGTTTCAAAAGCAAAATATATTTACACGCATGATCTTCCTTCGTGAAAATTGCCAATGGTTTAAAATGATAAAGACATTATCTTCACCGAAAGTTTACAAAATTCAAGAAGCACTGTACTTAATAATTGTTTATGTATGTGGTTATATATGAGAGAGTGTCTGAGTGAACAAGTGAGAATGAAACTAAACACAATTTCAAGAAAAGTTATTTTCCTTATGAAATCAAGCGTACCATTCACAAAGACAAAACGGTAGCAGATTGCCTATGAGTGATTTCGAAGATGGTTAAACTTTCGCATCTGTTTGATTTTTAGTCTGCACTATGTAATTCAAAGCAAGGGCTGTTCCTTTGATTGTTAATGATTTTCTTCAACTAACTTAGTATTCTTTTTAGTTTTTCTTTAGAATCTGTTATGAACACTACCGTCTGCGTAAAATGTGTTGCGAAGATTTCCTCTGCCAATAATAAATCCTAATAGATTTTCTAGTCCTCTGTGAATCATCTCGTTGTATAACTTAAATAAATCTGATGAGAAAACATACCCTGGTCATACTCCTCTTTTCTTTTCTGTATTCACAATCATTCACCATCTGTTCTCTGTACAGTTTTCGGATTATTTGAATAAATTTTCAGTGTACATCAAACTTTCATCACATTTCAAGATTTTTCTTTTTGTACTTTATCGAATGATTTGTGTAATCTATGAAACAGTTATAGATATTCTATTGCCCTCTTTGAGAGCAGTATGATCATGAAAATTATATTTATTTTTCCAGTGTCTTGAATAAAGTTACTTCATTCCCGTTTAATTATGCAACGCAATCTAATTATTAGAATCCTAAATATCAGTTTAGTTATGTGGTTTATCAAACTAATTGCCCCATTAGATTCGAATTCATTCGCACCTGATTACTTTGGTGGTTCTATAAAGTCTGAGCTACTTAAGTCCTCCGGTATTTCGCCCCTGTTATATATTTTATTTATTACTTACCAATCCCAACTTGTCTACGGCATTCCTATTTCAATCTTATCTAACTTTGCTGAATTGTTCTTTTGCTGACCTAATCTAAGACTTTAGTAGGACGAGTCCTGCCGTGCTTTTATGTATTGTACATATCGACTTTCGATTTCTGTCTCTGTAACATCTTTTCCCTTTTTCCCTTGTAATCGTACCCATTTTTTATGACCTGCGAAAAAGGGCGCGTTTTTCTTCTGATATTTCTTTTATTGTCCTATTCATGCCCACTGCATCTGTACTTTGCAGTTTGTTTTTATCTTTGTATATTTCTCATTGTCATTCCTTTTTTTTGGTTTGCATCATTTCGTGGCATTATCTGCTGTTTCTTTTTCATTAGGTCGAGAATTTCAGCTTATATACACTTCTTTTCTTCCTTTTCTTTCTTTTCTTGGAATTGCATTTTTGGTTGATTTTGTGTGTCTGACATACTCCAGACTTCTATGTGTTGTTAACTGAATCATATGTCTGTTTTCAAATGAAATCGACTTAGAAGAATTTATCATAGAAATTTAGGCTTGGTTTAGGGCTTCTTTAATTTTGTAGATTTACCCATAGTTTGCAGATAACTTTTGGTCATCACTCCTGCAGTCATCACTTACTTTGGAGCGCAAAACTGCATTTCTAAATCGTTTTTTATGGTTAAGTACACTATCTTGATTCAATAGATTCTATCAGGTTTTCCACGGTTCACAAGTGTTTTAGGTATTCTTTAAACCAAGAGTTATCACTTGGCCATTCACTGTGTAATAATGAATCCATTTACCTCTTCGCTTGTGAAGAGATCCTAAACTATATTTACCGATATGGTGTTCCTTTCCTACATTTTCATTCGGGCTCCTTATGATAATAATAATGATATTTAGCATTTTTCTGTGTGCTGTAAAATAAATTACCCTTTTTTTCTTAGGCAATTTTGACAGTATCTAGTGTTTTTTTTTATCCTTATTGTTTTACCAAGTAAGGCAATAAAACCACGAACATGCAAGTATGAAAGAATATGAGTAAAAGAGAAACATTATTAAAGAGAGGAATAATAAAAATAAAAGAATTAAGAAGATTGAATTGACATTGCATTTACGTTTTTGAAGCTGTCCTTATTTAGTATTAGTCCGACTCCTCTTTCATTTTATTCTCCAGCGTATATGATTCTGTAAAAATCATTTATAAAATCCACATTGATTTTCGATCTTATTTTATATACACCCAGAATGTTGATACTCCTTTTCTGTTCTATGTTTTCTGACTTTCCGATTTGGCACAATGTCCAAATATCCTATGTCCAGATATGGTCACAATCTGGACATTCTACGTCCAGATTTTGACTTAATCTTTGCTGCTGAGAGTCACTGAATGTCAGTCAAGTGACATTTGTCGCAAGTTTCTGTCTTTATCAGTCGAAAAATCAATTCCAAGGGATCTGTCCCTCCCGCCTCGGAGAAGCCGTTATCTGTTAGTTGGAAATTGTCATGATTGTTCTTGTAGCTTAGGTGATAGTGGAGTGCTTTTCCATCGCCTTCTCCATGGTGATTTTATCGAGACACCGATTGTATTTCACTGGTTGTTGAATCTCTTTCATCCGCTATTTAATAGGATATATTTATCTTTCTGTTATATTGCTAATCACCATCCTCGTACACTTAACGATGTGAGAAGAAAAAGCCGATTTAGTTGCTGACAAAAAAGAGAAAAAGAATGATACTTTCGGAACTACTGCAGATTCAGCCACATCAATTGCAAGAAATACGTGGTAAGTCACACTAGTGAATGCTTAAAGTGTATGCTTAAAGTGAATGCCGGTATGAGGCTGACAACTTTCAAATTTGGGGTCAGAGATTTATATGGCCTGGTCCTGTGAGGCGACATATTGGAAGTAAAGATCCAAATTCATATTGAAGATTCTCCTTCCCCAAAGCAGGCAAATGGATGAGTTGAGATCTACTGCCTCTTCGAATTATTTAAACTGTATCGCTAACCTGGGCAAATCGAGGTTCCGGGTCTCTTTATTTGCAAGAATATATAGCTATAATATATTTCTTATGAAGTTCGTACAAATTTCTACCGGCACTCTAGTTTTGGTCAAAAGTCCAACCTTCCATCATGCTAGTATTTAGTGATGCACATTTGATACCTGATTTGTTTTTCATCGATTTAAAAAGGCAACGTACCAACAATCTTAACCATGCTCGCCATTGTTAATGCTCCTACTTCACCGAATATCGTTTCCATCATTCTAATGAAAAAGTGTGAATTTTGTTGCTTAACTAACCACAAAAGTAACTTGTACATAGAAAAAATGAATTTACAGTGCTGTTCGATAAAAGTGACTCACCTGATTTTTTTTACTAAATGTTCTCTTCTCCGATGAAACAAAAGTTGAGCTAAATTCAAAGGATAAGCAATCTAAAATCCGAAGAAGAAGCTTTGAAAGCTCTTTGAATTTAGCAGCAAGTACTGTCAAGCATCCGTTCAGTATAATGTTCTGTGGATGCTTTTCTTTTCATGGAACTGATTTCATAAAAATTATTGAAAAGACCCTCAGGAGCGAGCAGTACAAGAGAATTTTAGAGCCTGGTCTGCTCCCTTCTGCTGAAAGGGTGCAAATCGATTCCACCAAGCTCATTTTTATGCAGGATAATGCTCTCTGTCACAAATCAAAATTGATGAAGGAATAGTTTGATAAGAAGCAGGTAAGTGTTGACATGGCCGCCCCAATCTCCTGACCTCAACCCCATAGAAAACTTATGGATCATTATAAAGTACAGGATCTCGAGAAAGCAGTTGAGCAACAAAGAGGATTTGATTTTGAATTTCATATCTGAATGGAATTCAATGCTTGCAGATGAGATTTGCCAGAACCTAATCAAGTGAATGCCAAAAAGGGTTGAAAAGGTTATTCAAAATAAACAAGGGTCCAAATATTATTAAATATTTCGAACTATATTACCTATTATAAATAAATTATACCTCTATTATTCTTTATTTAAAGCTGTTCGGTTATGTTTCTATTGATTACTAGTTGCAGGAAATAAGTGAGTCACTTTTTTTGCACAGAATTTTTCACTAAATCTCATTTATATCCCAAATTATAATTATCAATAGAATACCTTAGCTTGAGTAAACTTTTTTACTGGGTGGTCGGGAAGGGGTCTTTATATTAGTAAGATTAAAAATTAGTTTGACCCCAAAAACAGTAGGCGAAAAACTTTTTAAGTAAAAAAAATCAGGTGTGTCACTTTTATCGAACAGCACTGTATATCTGAAAGCCTACCATTTGTTCATGCTTTGAATATTGCTGTTAAATCTGGTTCGGCGCTCCCACTGTATATGTAGAGATTCTTGATAAAATACAAAGAAGTATCAGCAACATTATTGGTCCTGACCTTGACACCCCGAGCTAAAAGACTTTGGGTGGCCCTTGGCGAGAAGACTTTTACTTCCTGGGCTAGAAGACTTTGGGAGACCCTGAGGTAGAAGACTTTTGACTCCCCGAGATAGAAGATTTCGGGAAGCCCTATGCTAGAAGTCTTTAGGAAGCCCTGGGCTAGAAGACTTTTGACTCGCTGAATTAGAAGACTTTGGGAGATCTTGGCTTAGAAGAATTGGGACGCATAAACTTAATAATGTCTAATCATGGCAAATAAAATATAATTACTTTCTTGATCAGCATAATCATAAAAATAGAATATTATTTTGAAATTTCAGCATGAATGAAATAATTGTTTATAAACCTATCACCTTTAATAAACTTAAAAACGTATAGAAATAATGAAGTTTATTCATAGCTGTTATGGATTACACTATATAGAATTTTAAAAACAGTTCCTTTGATCATTTTTGGATAAAACATCATTTTGACAAAGATGATATTTACAGGAATATTTATTTTAGCTTAGGACCATTCGTGATTTTTATCAATACAAATGAAATAGAAATAATGGTGAATTTTTTACATTTTTTTTTGACAGCAGGTCGAGACCTCCAAGATATCGAGGCCCTGAACTGTCGGTCGCTCATCCCATATGTAAATCCGCCAATGCCTCTGTTTTATAATAGTTGCCACGTTTACATGTTTCATATCCTAAACGTAACAGTTATTATGGTACAAAATAACGAAATAATTTATAGATCACCTTCTTCAATTTTAGCCTCTTCTTTTTTTTCATGATGCGCCAACTTCTTGCAGGAATATGACTGGTAAATAATTGCTGGAGAAATGAGAAGGATGTCATTTGAATGTAGAATTTTATCGCTGGAAAAGTTGAATAATTGAAGCATTCCAGTCGAATTGTAACACTAAAAAAAGAAAAAAAGAAAGAAAAATAGAAATAGAACAAAAATGAAAGTGAGAAGAAAGAACTAATCATAAATTGTAAGAACAAAAATGCATCATGGCCAGCAAGAAAACAGCTACGCCGCCCTGGGTAAGACGATAAACTACATCCAACAGCAAGGCCTCTGATCAGGAGGTTTTGGGGAGCGCGGAACCACCTGTTAATTGCTGGTGTTCCCAGGTCCACCTTGACCCGGGGTGATAGCACCTGTTAGGATCTCAACTATGGGTTAATAGTTAAACCCTATAAAAGTGTAAAAATATGTTTTAATAACAGCAATAAACTTTTTAGGAAAAAAATATTACCAGCAATACATTGTTGTAGGAAAAAATATTACCATCAATACATTTTTAAAAGAAAAAATATTACAAGCAATAAGTTTTTGAAGGAAAAAAAATATTACCAGTAATACATTTTTGAAAAAAAATATTAGCAACAATAAAAATCTTGTCGGCATTAAATAATCCACTGAGGTTGATATGCCGTAAACCAAACGAAACAAAACAGCTACGAATTAGATATGACAAAATCAAGTAAAAATGAATTTAAATATCTAGAAAGTGTTTTAACAGAGGACGGAAAATGTGATATCGAAATCCGAAGGCGCATTGGAATAAAAATGTGTCCCAAAAGCTAGGCAATGTATTAAGAAACAGGAAAACAAATCAAAAAAAGGAAAACGAAGAAAAGTGTACTCACTTGTGATGTAATATCACTCTACCTATATGGCAGTAAATATTAGAAAATTTTCTCACAGATGAAGAAGAGATTTGAGGTAGTCGAAATATGGCTTCTTAGACATATGGGAATACCATGGATGTGGCAGGGGAGTAACGAGGAAATTTTAATGAAAATGGAAATAAAACAGACGCTTTTATTTACAATCAGAAACACACAGTCAAAATGTATATGCCATGTAATGAGGAAAGAAGGGTTGGAAAATCTGACACTTATAGGACATATTGAAAGCGAGAAGGGCAGAGGAAACAGCGACTAACCTACATGACGATTTTGTGTAAAGAGATAGCAGATCGAGGAACAGGGGAGATAGCAAAAAGATAAACGTTGCTAAAATCTGAAACAGAATAGAAAGCTGTGGATGGTCATGATCGCTAATGTCTTAGCACATAAAAGAAAAAGAATATAAGGAAGATTAAAAAAATATATATATGGAATTTGTAACAAAAATTTATCCGTTTTTACCCTCTTACAGTCGAATGAACTCTTCCTGCTCTCATAAATACAAACTGTGAGAGTTTCTAGGGTAGAGCCGTAGAGCAGTCTCTGACTGACTGTGCGACTTCTGTCGAACTCTCTGCTTTGGCAGAGAGGAACCCGGACGAGGCTTTGCCAAAGGGCAAAGTTTCGTCCGGGGAGGTAGACAGATCCCGAACCCGCTTATGCGGGTGGTTCAAAGGGGATATTTTTGGCCGAGCCTACTGGCTCGGAGAAACCCACGTTAAACTCAGCCTTGTGCCATATACATTCCTCGTGGGGGGAATGTTAAATCTAGAGTCGTAGGGTAGCGGAGACGCAGTTGTTACCCTACCGGTCGGACGTCCATTTCTAACTGCTTATTACTAATCTTGCTTTGTATATATCTGTTATTTCAATACACTTTTTCAACCTACCTTCGTCTTCCGTATCCTTTCTTTCTGACCTCTAAACAGGCCACAATAATTTTTTTTATTTTTAGTTATGAAACAGTTATTGGAAAGGAAAAATGGTATTAGCCTGAGGAGATCAAATTCTGATCAATTCTGTTTCTTTCATTTCGTAATAATGTCCCTGGAAAAGAACCCATCTTATCCCAGATTTGGGTCAAATGGTAGGGTAGACTTAAAACTCTTTAGACTTAATAAGGTAACCAGTCTAAGAAAAGGAAAACTTTTTCTTCTATTTGCTATATTTCTCCAGCATGTGGGTGTTCATGGTTCTCCTTGATTTCCTGTTTTTGTAGCTCTTAGCTTTCTCTTTTTTTTCTTCTATCCCCTCTACTCCTTTAGTGCTAACTTAATTAATAAGCTCTTGAGGTAGATTATTCGTTGTTTTTCTCTATCTCTCTAGGCAGCAATATGGGCTGTGAGTGCCACATTTTCCAAATCTTATTTCCTCATTATGTTCCCTAGAACAGTGCTACTCAAAGTGATGGTCCGCGGACCGGTGCTGGTAAGCGAACCATCAGCTACCAGTACGCGGTCAGTGTCCAGGCCATGCTAAGGAATCATTTAAAGCTTATTTTTTTTTATTACTTTTTATATGTTTTGATATTGAATTATTTTTTGCAAAATAAATGGAAGATAAAAAATATTCAACTTTTATCATATTCATTATATATATCGTTTCCGGTATAAATTAATATTACCACGAAATATTACAGGTACGTGACATAGTGAGAAAAAAAATGTCGGTCAGACATATCAGATAGTTTGAGAAGAAGTGCCCTAGAAAGTTCAAATGTCATTTTCTGATTTTAAGTATTCTATTGGTTAGAAGAAAGTTCCATTCTGTCAGCTTCTTCCCTAGAACCCCTACTTCATGGAACAAATTTCCGGGAAGGCGATTCCCTGATCTTTATAATCTTAGCTTCTTTATGTTTAGGGTCAACCGGTTTCTATCCTACACATAATTGTATAGTGAGACAAGCTTGCTAACAATGCAGAAGGACCCAAATGATTTTCTAAGCGGAGATTAGACGTGGCACAAGGCCGAAAGTGTGGGAACGCAATATTTTTCAAGGTCAAACAAATTGAATCATACACCCAGAAAATAGATTCATATCAATGCACACCACTGCAAATGACCTAATCTGAGGAAAAAATAGAAATCGCTTAGACTGTCACTCCAGTGGGTCTAAAACGGACCGTAGCTGAAAGAAAGGAAGCTAAAGCAGTTGTTTCGATTAATTTGCACAATGGTGTGCGTTATATACAAACGCATAAACACTTTCCAGTATTGATACTGTTCAAAAGCGTTTATGCGTCTTTGTGGATGATAAATCATTTTCCACTTTATAACTCTTTTCCCATAGGCGAAACATTGTAAGATACTTGATACTCAATCGCAAGTTTCAGGACAAATAATTTGGCATGCTACATTCATTAGTTCAGTCAGTTTAGACATTTACAACTAAGACGCATCATGCTGCATATATTACGGCGAAACATTCATATTTCCTTCGTATTCCATTGGAAGAAGTAAATTTAATTCGGACAACTTCTTCGCGTGAGTGTCAAATTTACCAAGTCTTTCCTCCACATTATGTACCCTACAAAGTTCAAATGTATCTTTTTGATTTTAAGTATTTCATTGGTAAGAAGAAAGTTCCATTCTGTCAGCTTCTTCCCTAGAAACCCTACTTTGTGGATCAACTTTCCGAAAAGACGATTTCCCAATCGTTATATTCTTAGCCTCTTTAAGGCTAGGTTCAACTGTTATTTATCCTACATATCCTCATAATATGCCCTTAATACCTCCTCCTCTTACGTTCATAAAACAACCTCATTCAGTAAACCTATACCTTGAGTAGGCCTGAGTAAAAAGAAAAACATACATATAAATGTGTATAATTGTATTTTCTGCATTTGCTTGCCTATATGCTTTTCTGTGTCTTTTTTTTTTGATTTCTGCTAATTACAACTTATCCTAACTACTTGGTTGTATGACTAGAGCTTTTGGTGTTGGGACTCTCTTCCATGAATTGGACATAAGATAATATTAGAATTAAAAACATGGTGGAGGTTGTCTTGTAGACCAGGAAATATGCGAGTTATTTTTGCACAGATTCTGACATGTTAATAGCTGTGCAAACCGGCAAGTGCAATGTATTTTTTCTAAAAGTGACAGTTTAAACAATTGTTTATATGTTTAAATAAAATGATTTAGTCTCAGAAAAGATAATATCTTAAAAATGTTACCACTACCCAGAAAGAGTAGAAAGAAAGCTACTTTGATGAAAACTTCTGATTGAGAGAGATTTTTATATTTTTTTAGTAAGAAAAATTATGAAATTTATAACATTTATGCTAATTAGAAAAGCTAGGATATAGGTTGTGCTTGTTAATTTTGTGCATATCTATGGGTTATTTAATGCCGAAATCTAAATATTTTGTACGTAATTTTATACCTTTAACTACAGATAATTTTATGTACAGCTAGCAATTCGAGGATACCCATATACTAGGACGGTTATCCAATTCCTATTGCATACGCTTGCTCAGGCGCATTTGTGTTTATTCAACACCCACAGAGTCCAGTTGTGGTTTATACTGCAACTATGCTCAGCAGACCTTAGTTACAGTTTCTGGGAAAGAGCGTGTTATCTAGCGTGATCAATAATTTGAACATGGCCAGCACGCCCAAGTCCTCGGCCACGATGACTTGCGATTTCGAGCTAGCACAGCTATAGACGGTCCCCAAGTTTCTAGTAACTTCTTCGCTTCAAGTCCGACCATCTAAAGATCCGTTCAAAATGTAACTTCCTCAACCGCATAAAACACGAAAATCTCTTCTTTTTGACTAGAATCAATTAACAAAAGTTTGATGTCAATAAAAAGAATATCCTGTTTCTATGAGAAAATTTAACGATAAATTTTGAAATAAAATGTCTCAGTTTATAGCAAGTGATATTGAAATCACTGGCCTAGTAACCTTCAATCTGGAGTGATTTAATATCTGAAGTCAATTTTATATATTAAAAACAGCATTAAACTGATTTATTACCGCTGTGGTGACATTTATAAGCTGGAGTTATAGTGTTTTTAGAGATTATAGTAAAATTGTACAACCCACCTCTATTCCAATTGTGTAACATGATTTGAAAATACAGTGTAACCCGATATAAGAGAGTTGTCGGGAACGGAGAAGAAGTCTCTTATGTCCGAGTTTCTCTTATATCCGGGTTTGGTCTATTTTGTTTAGGTAAGTATGGCTCTAATTTGGGACCAGAGAAAATCTCTCTTATATCCGGGTTACACTGTATCATATTGTTTAGAGAGCTAGAGATACATTATCTGACACACACACACACACACACATACACATTTTTATTTGAATTTCTCTGATTAAGCTTTAATAAAAGTGAAATATATTGGATTGATAAACGTTCCTTATTTGTTATTTATCTTATCAAAAGGAAAGAGAGATAAATTGTGAAGCTGTGAAAGGTTCAAGGCACCTATGTGATCGACATTTATAATGAAACAAGGGACCGGGCCCATCCAAGAAATGGAGAAATTGTTGCATATGCAGACGAAAGATCAGATTCGCAAAAAAGGTTTCTTTGAGCCTTTTTGTTTTGCAGGGAGATGATTTAAATAATATCAAACGTAAAGAAACCAGAAAAATTATAAAAAAATAAAATAATGCTTAAAGAAAGATAAAACGATTGAAAAAGGAATACAGTCCGATTTACGACCAGATCGACAACGACCTGTAGTAAACATAAAATATAAACTGAGAAAAATATATATCAGTGCACTAACTTGAAACGTTGGTAACATTCCATGTTCTACCGTTAATCCTTAGATCATTATTATTTTTAGTTTATCCTGGCAGGCACTTTAATGAGTGATGATTTGGTTGGGATAGGAAATTGTGTTATCGAAATCTTAAGTGAATAGGACCTGCCTACCCACCTTGAAAATCGAAATATTAGCTTCTAACTGGATTCAAACACCGACTTCTGACTTTGGTTGAAATTATGTAATCATTCCTCTTATCAAGCAGGCACCAAATCTTGTTATATATAAACGTTTCTAGAAATCATTTGTCAACAGAAGTTCTTATTTATGTTATTATTTATTTTCAGTTTGGTTTTAATTAATCACCCAATATAAATTAGCATACATTTTGTGTCCCCTAGACAACATTTTGTGTCATTCCCTGAAGGGGCCTAATCTCCATGACAGCGAACGGAACTGTAATACAAGGACAAAAATAATCTCTAGACAATTGCTTATATTAGACGCTTTATATCTGTATCTGATAACAGATAATATCAGCATAAGGTTGGGATGGGCTTTTAACAATAAACTTGTTCGAAGGTCTTAATAGATATGCGCAGTTACACCACAATTAGTAATTGAAAATGGTAGAATTGCATTTTTGATAATGTATTAACAACAGCAACAACGAAAAAAAAGGGTTGGGTTGATAAGCTATTGACTTCTATTCACTCAAGATTGGGAACTTTTTCGCGTGACCTATTCAATAAGTCTTTTCACAGAAAAAAAATCAATGCAACCGTTGCTGAAGAACTTTTAAAATTTTCCCTCTCTGTATTCATCTTAGTATAAACATTTACTTTCTGTCTCCAATATGGCTTAATATGATTTGGATTTCTTCTATGATGCATTGTCAATTATTATTAAGTATTCGTTCATTTTAATTCCAGTTTTCTCGCCTTTATCGTGACTATAGGATTATCATTTATAATTGTTAGACATCGACACGGATAAAAAAGAATCATCCTTCAATAATATTCGTACTCACACTTCTAATCCTTGAGAGCTTGTCTCACTATGACAGCTACATTACCAATTAAGTTAAAAAAACTCCCTGAAGCAACCGTTCAAATATAAAGATGCATATATCTTCTTTATTTACCCTATTAAAAAAAAAAAACAAGCAAAACAAAAATGAATAATTACAACAGTTTCATTTCAGAAATCTGAATAATATTTTGTTACTTCATACAGATAAATATAGTAGTGTATGGGGGTGTTCATGATTAGATTGAATGACCTCAGCTCATGGTCTTTGTCGACTAATTGATAAGGAAGCTTTCATATTAAGACAGGATTCTACGTATAAAAAATGCGTATTTTGTTATATTCTTAGTAATAGCAATAGACGATTTCCAAGCAGGAAGAATTAGGCATTCTTTGACCGAACAGTAGTGTTACTGTCGGTTGACATTTATATTTTTCCCCCTAAAAATAGTTTCACTAACTGTTCACTAACTGTTGTAGCTCTTTCTATTATTGATAGAAGTTTTAAGCCATTTGTTTAAGGAAAGCTAGTTTCAGTATATTTTTATTTTCCCTTCCAGTTACATCTTCTAATTTTGGTTTGTTGCTGTTGGTAGTCTTCAAGTGATGTGGATTTTGTTATTTGGTAAAGGCCTTTGTGATTCTGTAGCACCAGTCAACAGGGACTGGTGACGGATCATCTTCTTACGAATAATCATGGAATAAAGGCTTTCAGTTTTTGGTAAAAGTGTAAATCATACTCCTCCCTAGTTTTTAGAAGAGTATCAAAGTTTTATGGCTAGTTTCCTGTATAGGATTGGGTTTCCAGTTCCTTCTTACGAATTCTTATTCTCTTGCACTCCATTTAGCTCCTTCCGTCTCAGTGGCATTATCGTCTTGCTTAGGGGGAATTCATAAAAAAGAAATAAAAAGGGTGAATTCATAAAAAAAAAGAAAGAAAATTGAAATTATGAAATAGTATTTGCACAGTAAAACGATGTGATTAAAAAAATTAAACACAGTATAAGTAAATAAATAAATTAATTTACATTGTTCAGATTGTTGTCATCTTTAGTGCTATATTCACGACGTTTCGGCCGTTGATCACACCGGCCTTCTTCAGGTAATATTTATTTGAATTTCGAACCAAACCCCTTATTTAGTCCACAGGGTTAGATTGTTCTAATTCCACATGCCATGCCTTTGAATATCTCAGTTTTACTTAATCCCCCTTTATAACTCTACAAGTTTGTATTCCCTCCGTGGACAGGTATTGAACTGACAACTCTTTGGGTCAAGTTAGGTTTGCTTCAAAATTCCAACAAATATGATAGGCATATCTCTTAATTTTGCCAGCTATGATTCTTTTTTGTCAAACCACATTGATAAATGTATTGCAATAAGCATAGAGTGTGCACCAGATAATTGAGACTAGATTATGATATAAATATAATACTGCTGAACAAATTTCAATTTTTTGTCTATTGAATTAGATTTGACTGGTAGTTCTTTGTAATATGGGAGCACTGAACATGAATTTCTACTTGGTTTTTCTCTATCAGGTCTTGATTTTGCTCAACAAAAGGTTTTAAATCTTATCAAATATAGGGAGCATAACTGGATCATATGTGTTGACTTAAACATGGTTAATTTCCCTCTAAAACAACAAAGGAGTGTACACTAAATATCTCCGTTTCCTTTGATTAGGGGACAGCAGAACTATGGTAGAACATTATTTAAAACAAATTTGGCCAGCACAAACATCACTTACGGTTAGAGAAAAAAAATGTAATTAATCCACCTTTAGTGAGTAGAGATAAAATCAGATTTCCTCCTCTGGATATCAAACTAGGTCTCTTTAAACAATATGTACAAACTTTTGATACGAACGGCGAACATTTCAAATATATAACTTCGAAATTTTCAAGTTTAATTTATGAAAAAATCAAGGCGGGAATTTTTGATGGTCCAAAAATAAGAACGTTAATTAAAGACAGCAATTTCCCTAATGTGAATGAATGCAAAAAAAAAAAAAAAAAATACTCAATGGCAGATAACTACGAAGAAATCGTAAAAAAATTAATCTCAACAAAAGTTTTAAATCTTATCAAATATAGGAGACATAATTATATCATACGTGTTGACTTTTACTTGATTCGTTAATAAGAAATTATCAGTCTATATTTCTCAGATGAGGTATTGGAATTATTAACACTATTTACATTGTCCTCTTTGCTCAAATCATTCATATTTGAGTTTGTAAGCATTTACAGTGTTTGGTAATCGCCTATGATTTGTCAATTACATTTGGGTCTGCCAGCATTTACTTGATTCCGTAATAAATGACTATAGATCTGTATTTCTCAGATGAGATATTGGAATTATTTACACTATTTATATAGTGTGAACTGTTGTCTTCATCATTACTGTCACATCTACGGCCTTTATTCTTCGTTGGAATTTCGAAATGTGCCCATTATTTAGTGCACGGGAATAAATTGTTCTAATTCCGTGTTCCATGCCTTTGGATATACCAGGTTTAGTTAATTCCTCTCCATAACTCCCCAAGTTTTTGTTGCCTCTGCTGTAGCCAAGCATACTAGTCAAAAATTATTAATAATTATAAATGTATGTTGTGTTTTTGTTCAACTGCATCATTTTTAATGTACAGCTTTTTTTTTTAACGATAATAGAGTAAGATGACCAAAAGAATAAAGTTTTATAAAGTTAGTTTATTTTGTAGCTAAAAATGGTTGCTGAAGACATTAGGTTTATAATACCCAGAAATTCATACCCAGATGTCATCAAGGACACATGGCACGGTGGATAAAGGCGTTGGTTAGATCCAGTGACAGGACCCAAAGAGTTCAATACCCTGTTAAGGCAGTATAAATGTTGTTCATGTCAGTTAATCTGATGAGCTTTGATATCTCTACGGTAGGAATTTAAGCGTATTACTAGCAGGGCAGAGGTCATCCTTTCAAGTTGATAGATGTAACCATGATTTTTATTCTAACAGTTTCTTCTCTCGCACTTCTAGCCTGTGAAATTCTCTTCCCGCTTCTTGTTTTTCTAACAACTACTGTCTTCAGAAATCTAAAACGAACATCAGTCGAAATCGTCTGTCTCATTGAATCCTATTCTTTTTATTGCCCCTTCTCGTCGCTAAATATTTCTCAGTTTTCTTCGTTCTCAGCAAGCCATTGCGATTTAGTGACTATCACCTTACTTTGAATGAAATGGTTTAAAAAATAACAATGATATTTATTGTAAACTTTGCAATTAAAAACTTGTAAAAGACAAATGTATAAATTGAGGTTCCCATCCAATGCAATACCTCTCTCTCTCTTTCTCTCTCGGAAGTAGGGAAAACATCATTATGTAGTACTTGAAGTCTTCTCGAAATGGGAAGTACGGTGGGGGGTTCGAGCATTTTTTCTCCCTAATGGGTTTCCATTTTAAATTCAACCTGTAACATTCCGTCTATGTGGGCTCAAGGATCAATTTTGTTAAACATGCAAAGTGGGTTTTACTTTCTGATGTCGTTTGTTCTTCCTATAAAGTTTCAACTACTTGTACGATGCAACAATATATTAAATCGTTTTTCTACCAGAATTTTCTGTTAAGGAGAATCTCTAGACATCCATTAGCATTAAAAGAAGACCTTACAAAGGCTAGATGAACCTTCTTTTATGGTCAATAGCCGTCCATTACAATATCGTACACTGGGCTCTATAGCTATGTATGCAGCCGTGTGCAGTGATGACACGGCATCACTGGGTGGAGGGTCTCCTAGATTGAGGTCAACAGTCAAGGCGGAAGTTTACCTCGATAGAATAAACGGCCACGTGTCCACATCCAAGACGAGTTGGAAGACATCAGCTGTGGTAAGACCTGGAGAAGGGTGGACTACTTGCGTCATATACACTACGGATGAATGAATACTTAGTTTTCAACTCAGATATGGGAACTGGTCAGATGCTCAGCTGTGCAGCAAACCTATGACCACACCCAGTGGTGGGACTGATGATGATCACCAGATTTAACAACATTTCGACTCAAAAGATACAGAAGGCTGAGATGTACATGATTGAAATGTTGCAAAAATAATGACGGGGGAGCTATTTTGAGCCAACACCAGGCCAAGGTTATTGCAACCCTCATCTAAAAAAAATTCAGATGAGTGTTTAAGTACTAAAAACAGAACAAAGGCATAATGAGTAAAGTAGATTTACATAAACAAGGAAAAAAATCGATATAAAAAGATTTGTGCAAAGAACTTCGACTCTTAATTTCAGCTTTTATGAGGTGAAATCAAGCTTGTAAAGTAACACTCCACCTTGTCCAAAAAATAAGACCTGCTCAGAAGAAAACAAAATAAACTAAAAACACCAACTTCATTTTTTCTTTAAATACTTAACACAATTTAAAATCCATTAACGAAAATACAGTGATATTCTTAATTTTATTATTTTGACAGTGTAATTAAAGAAAATTAAGCTAATTCTGCAATTAAAATGCATTTTCTTGGAATAATTCTAAAGGCTAGAATTTTAATCATTTATGTAAATATGTTTAGATACTGCGAGGGCTGATAAAAATCACGATTACAGAATTTAATGCTAAAGTAGATGTATGATATTATTAGCAAAACCAAAAAAACAAAAAAAAAAACAACTAAAAACAAAAAAAACTTTTGCAGTAAAAATTAAATTTGCTATAAAACACAAAATCACAAAATCAGCCGACATAGTAAAAAATCTTTCCATATAAAATCTTATAAATATTTAAACATAAATCTCTGAAGAAATAAATGAGAAGACATAGACGTAGGTCGTGACGTGATTCATACAGAAAAAAAAAACACTTTCAGACAATGACTTTATTGATGGAAATAGTCCTATATAAAAACTACAATAAACACCATTCAGTTTACATGGAAATGTTAAAAATACACAGACGCTCATCATTTAACCTTAATTTTGACGTTCATGTAATCCAAAGCTTTTGAATTTAGCCTATCGCTTTCAGTTGTTTCTTTTGCTTTTAATTTAAAAAGTCATCTAAATCTGTATTTAAAAATTTAAATTTTATATTTGACATCAAAATTCAAATTTAAATGTTGAATGCCTTAACGATCTGATATGAGCTGTAACCTTCGTTTATTATATTTTCTCTGTTTTGAATATATCATGGATGCCATCAATCAATCTAGAAAACATCGTGTCTGGGAGAAACGAGTCCGTATCTCAGTTTTCCGTATTGTTATTTCTTTAAGGAAACGGAAATAAGTGTTATACAAGGTTGTAAAGGAAAGCAAGAATAAAGGACTAAATACTAACTATAAAAAGACAGAATGTATCAACAGAGGCAGTTCAAGATGTTAGCTAAGTATTGATGACTTCAAAATCAAACAGACACATAAATCTATCTGTGTAGTGTAGCAGCTGATGGTAGAAAATGTGACGCAGAAATCCGAAAGCATATAGGATTAGCGAAAGATGCCTTTAAGAAACTAAACAAGGTATTAAGAGATAGGAAACTTTCATTAGAAACAAAGAAAAAAATACTGAACCGCTATGTAATATCGAATCTCCGATATGTTAGAAAATACAAGACCGTCTAATTAGAGATGAAGAAAAAACTTGAAGTAACAGAATTGTCGCTGTGCTGACGAATGCTGAGAAACTAAAATTTGAAGGAGGAATTTACTCGATTGCCTGTAGTAATTATCACAAAGATACAGAATATAAAGGATAGTTCATATGAACACAAAAGTGACATTTTACAAAATAATAAGTTACATGCGTTGGTTGTCCACCGTAACGAGACTGACCACAATTTTGACATAAAAAAATGCTACTCTGACCAAAAGAGAAAACAATTAACTACGACTAAAATGACTAGAGAGAGCCTTAATCGCAAGGTCATCTACTGTAAATTTGAGCCCTGGATCTTACAACATTTTACCATTCCTAGCAGAAGTTCTATAGTGTGGGATATCTACTAACAAACGTGATGGAAAGAAAAACAATCTAAATGAAATCGGCTAGATTTAAAAAAATAAATAAATTAAAAATTTCCAGCTTCTCTGGTATGGGCGCATGTATAGTCGCACCGACATAACAAATTTCTTTCCAATATTAGGGTACGTCTTCCAAGCGGCAGTGTCTTGTAAGCCGGAAAATACAGTAACAGAACGATCTCCCCAGATATTAGTCCAATAGAAAACTAGTGATCTATCATTGAAAGTAAAGATAATACAAAACTTGTGATCTATCATTGAAAGTGATGCCTATGAGAATGGAAAACAATCTTTGACCAAAGATGATTATTTGGGAAGCAGTAAAAACTGTTTTAAAGTCGAAATCAAAGAGCGAATAACTGATAAAAGTCAGAGAATGTCACGGAAATCATATCAAAAAGGATGTTGTATTGATCGAATATCAGCCTACGGCTGACATCTTTTGGACTTATTTACAAATACCGCATTCAATTTGTTGTCTTCATAAAATCTGACAATCAGAAATAACGTGCTTAGAAACGTATCACAAGAAAAACAATTTCATTTTGTCATACATTTTTACTTTACACCGGGTGTAACAGCAAATTGTCCAAATCGTGTAACACCATAACTGACCACGCCAAAAAATGTTTAATATCGAAAAACCCACTAAACTAATTGAGTTTCTTTATTCCAGATTTTCAGATAAGACTTTTAGACATCTTGATACCATTTGTTGGAAGAATCACTAAAAAACCCTTTGAGTTATTCAGCTAGAAAGCGAACAGGTTAAAATCATTTTGTGTCAGTCCCACTGTCTTCTCAACTGAACAATGGTGACAGGAAGAAAAAAACATTCAAGCCTTCAGTAATGGTACGAACTTTTATACTCTGGCTTCCATTCTCAAAGTTTATTCAAGAACAATCCAGTTCTAAGTTTAAAAGAGACATTAGAGAGGAAATCTGAATCAGGAGGTCATAACAGGAAACTTAGAGCTAAAAAGATCAATTAGAAAAGATCCAGCTAAATCCATAAGACGTTTGCTACATAGGAGAAAAGGTTTCAGCTATGACAATCCGAAGAACAGTGAAAAAAAGACTTGTGAGTCTGTTCTGGGGAAGAAGCTGACTGAGTGGAACTTCCCCCTTTACGAAGGGAATGAAAATGATTTGATACTGTGTACGTAGCATGGCAGGTCCGAACTGTGAAACTCTGAACTGGTGAAACTAAGGAATGTGTCACATCCACTAATATCATTATTGGTGAATTAGATCCCTTGATTAAAATAAAAACTAATTAAAATGTATACATTTCTTGCTAATGTACTATCGGGTTAACTCCTCCGAAACCGTTACTAGGGGGCGTTTTTCGACACTATAAATACTTAGCGATATCTTTTCTCGTAATTTTTTTCTCTTTTTATTTTTTACGTCAACATGTAGTTTTCTCGCGGAAGAACGCTATTAAAACGCGTTCGCTTTTGGGAACGCATGAACAATGCACACACACACACACGTAAGTACGTACATTCCCTCACGTCACATATTTTGGACCTGAAAGGTTCCACATTCATTTGTTACAGACATTATTGTCTTTGTCATTTGTAAACCTTTGTTGTTAATACAATATCATTTATTTGTACACATATATTGGTTCTTGTCGTTTTTATTTCTTTACGTAGACTCACATCCCGAGTCCGCCATGTTTGTTGTTGGCATTTCAAGCACGTGTTTATCACTCAACGCGTTCACCGCTACGTAACAAATGTAGTTAGTCTGAACATTTGTCATATAAATAGCGAAAGAATAGCAAAAATCATACTACGCATTGTCTTTGAGATAGGGGTTACAGTTTGGAAAATAATTCTTCACCGTCGAGGGTCAGGTAATTGTGTTTGAACTTAAGATTTTCTTTATTATTTTGCAACTTTATGAATAGAATGTGAAAAAAAGCTAATCTTATTTCTCTTAGTTTCGTTCCAATAAGCAGGATATTATGATAACATTAATACTAAAGATCTGTCTGAATTTCTGGGATGAAGGGTTATCATACTATTTACACAAGGACTATTTTCCTCATCATTGTTGTTGTTATCGCAACGTTTCCGATGTATATCGATCCATGTAACCTATAGGGAATTCCGAACTGAACCCTTTATTTAATCTACGGGGAGAGACTATTCTAATTCCACTGCCCCTGTACAGGGATATCTCGTCTAGTTCTTATTTTAACACTGCTCAGATATTGCTCGCTATGTTTCCGCTAAGTTCGAGTGCACATTACCAAATTAATGAACCGACGCCTTAGTCCACTCAGCTATTCTATCGGACTCAGTGGCAGCAGGGCAAGCAATAACGTGCCACTATCAATTACACCAGCAAAATATCTACGCGAGCTTTGTAAGAAATAAAATACTTCAGATGAACCCTAACATATAATTATAATAGTAATAATATAATGGAGTTATAGGGAGTTTTTGGATGTGTACAAGAAATATACAGAGCAACCACAATTCTCGAACGTCTCACATATCGAACAAATCGGTTTTCGAACAGAAAATTCGAGATGAAAAATGCCTCGGTTATCAAACAAAATTTCGGTTCTCGAACAAAATTGCTGAATCGAGTTAGCCCGAACGGAATCATCTTTGAGTCGACCGCCATGTTGTATACATTCGTGTATTGTGTCATGCTTTTTTTTGGTCAGTTTTATTGTACTGTGACTTTTTTCATTACATTGACTCCTGTTGGAAAAATAGTTTCGGTTTACGAGCATTTTGGTTTATGAATGACGTTCAGTAACGAATTAAGTTCGCGAACGAGGCTCCACTGCACATTGGCGTAAAGGTCTGTAAAAAATGAAAATGTTTATCGTCCACCCGAATAATTTGTGCTTTTATTGATAAATTCTAAGAAAAAGTAATGCTGTCTTGTTAGTATCTCATCAGGATGAAGTAAAAGCGGAACAAACAAAACGAAATCTTAAGACAAATAACAGTTAATTAAATTTTTCCATTCTGAGTATCTAATCTAGTCACATGACTGTGCAACTAATTAGTCTTAAGTGTTTTGGAAAGGACGCATTCATATACTACTGCTATAACGACTAATAATCGATTAGTGTAAACAC
Source organism: Acanthosepion lycidas (assembly GCA_963932145.1). Classification (NCBI taxonomy): domain Eukaryota; kingdom Metazoa; phylum Mollusca; class Cephalopoda; order Sepiida; family Sepiidae; genus Acanthosepion; species Acanthosepion lycidas. The sequence goes on along the minus strand of OZ010582.1, from coordinate 131,247,971 downwards.
TGAATGTTTTTCTGAGATAGGTATTTAGATGTTCAGTATTTTAATAAAAAAATCTAAACTTAAGTTCATGATTGAAAATAGATATAAGTTGCATTTCCACTAGTAATGTAAAATCATATACATATATATATATAGAGAGAGATATTTACATATTATTTTCTTACACACACACACACACACATATATATATATATATATATATATATATATATATATATATATATATATATATATAGCATTTTTATATGCTTACCCTCCTGTACTAAAGTTATGCGCTCAATATCTAAATAAGACAGACCAATCTCAGATTACTTTGACTTAATAAGTTATTATATAATTTTTTTTTAATTAAATGTTATAAGTTCTACATAGTGCATTAAAACATTTGTTTGTGGGAAGGACTAATAATTAAAATACAATTAACACAAGGAAAATTATGAAGCATATATATATATATATATATATATTATATATATATATATACTAGCAGCATGGCCCGGCGTTGCCCGTGCTTGATTCAAAAATCGTACGACTCATACAGCAATCGCTATCACTTGACTTAAAATATTTTTGCCCTTCCTTGCCTTTAAACGGAGTGCCCTTTGCCGTGCTGATGTTGCTACACGCCTTACTTCTTGCCTATCTCACACTGCGAATTTTTTATAAGCTCTAAACTAAACATTAAATCTGTTGCGAAAAAAGTACTAAACAAAATGAACACAAAACAGCGTTAAAAAGGACTAGTAACTGGAAAAACCGAATGAAAAAAGAATGTTAACAACAAATATTTTTTTACACCCAACCCAGTTCTGCGGAATCAAAATCAACGTTGAGTTTAAGCAAGCGAATGAGCCAATTGGAGTAAAGTGCCATGCAGATTTAAATTTTTCCTACTTGTGACAAATGCAGCTATCGATTGTTTTGCATGATAGCATGCTAGTTAACATTCGTGTCAGTGAGCTGTTGGCTCTCACGCTGGTCAATAGAATCTTCCTGCCTATTCGTGGCAGCCAGCTATAGGCTCTCACTCTGGCGAGTAGAAAATGGCCGCAAACTACATGAAAGCTGCCGCAGAACCATGGAAAACTCGATTATTTCCACTATCGATGGAAGTTGGGAAATGCAAGGTCGTTCCTGGGCTTCGCGCTAACTTGGAGCATGTGCATGTAAATTTTAGTGCAAATCCGTCGAAAATTGCGGCCGTGCATTCGTCACACACATACATCCTGCCTTATATATATATATATATATATATATATATATATATATATATGTGTGTGTGTGTGTGTGTGTGTGTGTGTGAAAAATATAGTTTTAAGGTATGATACATTACTGAGTAAAAGAGCTCAATATCCGGGAGAGAGTTTGCGCAAATAAAAGCTGTATGGACCCTGAGATCACCATCGCATGACGACAGTCTGTTTCATGCAATAAACGTAATCTACTGGCCTAAAGATTGAACTCAAACATATAGGAAAATAGACGATACGTACAATGACGTGAACGCATAGAAATACGATCTCCGAATATGTAGAAACCAACACAGCACAAAATTCCGAAAGTTGTTAGCCGAAAATACTAAGTGATTGGACAATATATATATATATATATATATATATATATATATATATATATATATATATATATATATATATATAGATAAGTTGTCCATAACTTTGGGAGTGTGTTATGTGCGTATGCGTATATATTAGTATAAATGTGTGCAAAAGTGTGAAACCTCAAAACACACACACACACACACACACACACACACACACACACATATATATATATATATATATATATATATATATATATATATGTTGAGATCTCAAACTTATGCACGCACTCATACTAATATATTCACATACACATACACTTTCAAAGAACTAAAAGAGAACATACAATTAACACACACACATCCCATTCCCAGCAACCAATAAAACTACCTAAATGACCAAAAAGAGAATCCTTAATGTCAGGTATTTTTCACACTTGAAAAAGGCCGTTTGATCAACACAATTACTGACCAAAATTAACGATAAAAAATAAAACAAATGAAAGCTATAGATAAAGTTCACTTTCTTCAGAAACAGTCATTCACTCCTGTAGTTCACTGCTACTAATAAGCAGGTACTTTTTCTCTTGATGATGGCCATATGTTGGCCGAAGCTAGTCGAAGAACCTAACTAAAATAATGAAACGAAAATTTATATACAACCTAGTGTGTCTGAAAAAATTATTTTTTAATATTTTTTATTGTTCAAAACAAACAAACACACACACACATATATGTTTGGGTGAGTGTGTGTGTAGAGAGAGAGTTATCAATTTAGTACATCAAGAACATAAAACTATTTTATATCACAATTAAAAAGAGTAACATTAAGTATATTTTTTTATAAGGTATATATATTTTTTTGTTAGTTTTCTACTTGAATGACAAGGACAGGTTTTATACTTAATATAAACCAAATGTAATTGACTCTGAACTTGAATTCTGCGATAGATGAATGTGACGTGTTAGAAAAAGTGTAAGTGTACTTCCAGGGGAATCTTAAATAGCTGAAAAGTTTTGTCCCAAAATAAATCTTCGTTAAGAAACATCAAAAGCAATTTCTCTTGTTTCTCTACAGTTAAGACATTTGAATTTATATTAATGACATCGACAAGCATCCTGCATCAGGAAATAACACTGGATATGTCATAATAACAATATGAAACCATTGGCAAGAAATGTTATCCGAATCGTTCAACGAAAATGCACAAGATGCACAAGCAGCTGAACTGAATTGGCAAAATTGACAAAGTTTGCAATAAATAATAACAAAAGAAAGAAAAGAACATGGCAAAATGTAATACTAAACAAACAATATGTTCAAGAAAAAAGTAGAAAAACAACAGTAATAAAGCAAAAACGTTCACAAACTAAGAATGGTATTATCACACAAGAGAGGTACAGAAAAGTAATTGAAGCTTTCTGATTTCAAGACAAGAAAGAACAATAAGATGGAAGATAAAACCGAGAATTTGTCTACCTTATTGGCATGGAAGTAATCCGAACAAGCATCTGTACTATTTGTCTATAGATTCTGGGTTGGCAGTCATTACTACAGATGGAAATCAACGGACGGAAATCATAATTGTTAGCAAAAGGGACAGGTAGTGAATTACACATGGGAGACGTCAGAATTTTAAAAGATCGCTAATTAAAAAATAAATAATAAGCAAGGCAATAAAGAAAATATGGTGTAAGAAGTTAGGGAGTGTGAGAGACTATGAGAAAAAATTAATACATTAAAGAGAGAGAATGATGAAAGAACCGTAATTAAGAAGACTGAAGATAATGATTGTCATTGCATTTAAATTAAAAGCACAAATTTAGAGCAATTTTGTGGATTAATTGGCTATGGTTAAATGTAATGGATAGAAATGCCCAACAAACACAATTGACAAAGTTTGTACTAAAGAATAACAAGAAAAAGAAAACAGGGCAAAAATAATATGAAGCAAGCAAACAATATATGTATAGCAACAGTAATATGGCAAAAAGTTCACGAAATAAGTATGCTATTAACACACAAAAGAAGATATAGATAAGCGAATGATTGCAGTATTCTGACAAGAACGGACCTGAGTCAGATGAGACCGAGATGTGATCGCAACGTTCTGACAAGAACGGACCTGAGTCAGATGAGACCGAGGAGTGGATCGCAAGGTTCTGACAAAACCGGAACTGAGTCAGATGAGACCGAGATGTGATCGCAACGTTCTGACAAGAACGGACCTGAGTCAGATGAGACCGAGATGTGATCGCAACGTTCTGACAAGAACGGACCTGAGTCAGATGAGACCGAGATGTGATCGCAACGTTCTGACAAGAACGGACCTGAGTCAGATGAGACCGAGATGTGATCGCAACGTTCTGACAAGAACGGACCTGAGTCAGATGAGACCGAGATGTGATCGCAACGTTCTGACAAGAACGGACCTGAGTCAGATGAGACCGAGATGTGATCGCAACGTTCTGACAAGAACGGACCTGAGTCAGATGAGACCGAGATGTGATCGCAACGTTCTGACAAGAACGGACCTGAGTCAGATGAGACCGAGATGTGATCGCAACGTTCTGACAAGAACGGACCTGAGTCAGATGAGACCGAGATGTGATCGCAACGTTCTGACAAGAACGGACCTGAGTCAGATGAGACCGAGATGTGATCGCAACGTTCTGACAAGAACGGACCTGAGTCAGATGAGACCGAGATGTGATCGCAACGTTCTGACAAGAACGGACCTGAGTCAGATGAGACCGAGATGTGATCGCAACGTTCTGACAAGAACGGACCTGAGTCAGATGAGACCGAGATGTGATCGCAACGTTCTGACAAGAACGGACCTGAGTCAGATGAGACCGAGATGTGATCGCAACGTTCTGACAAGAACGGACCTGAGTCAGATGAGACCGAGATGTGATCGCAACGTTCTGACAAGAACGGACCTGAGTCAGATGAGACCGAGATGTGATCGCAACGTTCTGACAAGAACGGACCTGAGTCAGATGAGACCGAGATGTGATCGCAACGTTCTGACAAGAACGGACCTGAGTCAGATGAGACCGAGATGTGATCGCAACGTTCTGACAAGAACGGACCTGAGTCAGATGAGACCGAGATGTGATCGCAACGTTCTGACAAGAACGGACCTGAGTCAGATGAGACCGAGATGTGATCGCAACGTTCTGACAAGAACGGACCTGAGTCAGATGAGACCGAGGAGTGGATCGCAAGGTTCTGACAAAACCGGAACTGAGTCAGATGAGACCGAGATGTGGCCTTTCTTTTCAATCAATCTTAGTGATACTGTACTTAACCCAAAACACTAACCATGGGTATATAGTACCCAGCACAAATTTTCCTATTTTTGATTACAAGTTTCAGTACCTGATTTTCTTACCTACATAATGTTTTTCCGTTCCTATTAATGTTAACTCAAAGTACAAAGTTTGAAGTGCCAGCATGTAAAATATTTCAAATAAAGATTTATATTTAATATTTTTTTGATATTTTCAAAATCGAGTATGATATACCCATGGTTAATAGTGGTGTAACTTTAATTGATGGTTAGTCTTGTAGGGTTAATGAGTTAGTTTGCCATCAAGCTTCGTGCTGTCTACTCGTATTCGATTGTTACACGTTTTTAATTCTAAAACTCACTCAATACAAAGCTTGTGAGCTAATTAAGTTAGAGGGTTATTGTTAAAATACTAATGATGAACAAAATGTGTGATATGAATGAACGAAAAGATGGTAGCGAGTGAAGCTGATGAGGATAGATAACGACTGGCCCTTGACGTCAGGAGATTAAGATTCTAGTGTTCAGGGAAGCACTCAAACTGAACTCTGTTCCACAAAGTAGCAGTCCAGGGGAAAACATTATCCTTTTGAAACACAGAGGAAATGAGGATGATTTGACTCCTTGGAAATAGCACAGTGTCTTCTACCTTGAAATATGTGAACTGGTTGGAGTGGAGCTAAATAATAGCGGTCATTTGAATAGATGCTCTATTTTTGGAACGATTCCCCGAACTTTACAATAACTGCCAAATTCAAGCAGCTTGTCTGCATCAAATTTTGCACGGCACTTAGCAGAAATGCTACTGAGACCCACCCCCCCGGTAATGCTTAGTGTGAATTTTGATAATTATTCAAATTCAGATTTATGAGTGACACGCACATTTCATGACCCGTCGAATGTCGATTCAAGATGATGGGCGTTCAGGGATACTAATCATCAGGTAAACGCCATAAAATATAAAACAAAAACATTCGTGAGCTCAACGTTGTGAACGGTCACCAAATAATCCAGTAGCTCTCTCACATAAATGGGAATCGGTAGCGATCTATTCTGGGGATTTTCCGATACCAACTCATAGTGCTGTTAAACAAGCTTATTTCACAGACTATTACGGGTGTAAATAGTTCACTCCTCACCAAGTATCCTATTATCTATGTGGGTTACAATGCAGTAAAAATGTATCTAAGATTGATTAAATTCTCTTCCTTACGAAGGATTTGTTTTATTCTTTCAAATTTTAAAGGCAATTTAGGTAAATTGAGACAAAATTCTCCTCGTGGAAATACGGCCTGGTAAAACAAGCCCGAGATTTTAATGTGTGTCAGGGCCTATTTTGATATCGTTTAGTGAAAAGAATTAAATAAAAATGATTATTAGAACATTTACTAACAAAAAGACATCAGTTTTCGATATTACAATCCACCCTCCGAACCGGTCTCCTATTGATGGCGCGTTAGTTCAGCAGAAGCGGAAATCACTACAATTGCACTAGAGATCAAGAAAATATAGATGATTTTTCATTTTTTCTTAAAAAATAAATTCGGCACCTTAAATCTAACTTGTTCGACGGTAATTTAAGTTCTTCTTTATTTAATATCACTTTTCTGAATCGAAATATTGTATAAAACTTAAAACCTTTTCAAAATCTCAAAAAATGGTGGGCCGACTCGACTTTTAAAATTGGAACATATAATGTCTTATTTTTGACAATCAATCTTTAAATTTTTTAATCATTTCACTTCAAGCGAGGGGATAAGGCCACTGGGATGCCAGTGGTTACTGAGTGTTAGAGAATATGAGAAAAAATTATTATTAAGGAGAGAGAACAATAACATAGCAAGAATTAGGAAGACAGAAGATAACGATTGACAATGCATTTTAATTTTTGAAGATCAAAGTTGACTGGAAAGCAAGAAACCGAAGGAGAGTTCTAAAAGCGAGAAGTGTGATAGAAGAAACTGTTAGCATAGAACTTACGGTTACATCTAGCGATTTCAACTGTAAAAGGATGAGACCTAACTGACAATCTAATACTGCGCTTAAATTCATAAACTCTAGGTTCCATAGCGGAAAGTTCATGAGAACAATTACTATGGAAATTTAAAAAAAAATGCCATATAGAAGCCACGTTATGGCAGCGGGAAAGGGACAGAAGCCGAGATGCCAGGTCAGGATAAATAAAATTGCATATTCTTCTTTGGATTTTATCAAGAATCTCTAAATATATAGCATACCAAACCATTTGTGACAGCAATATTCGAAACATGTACGAATGATAGCCCTAGATCCTAGCGAGAAAAAATATCTTGCACGAATTATTGAATCAACTTTTCCAGCAGCAGACATAGAAGTTGATTCAATATATTCTTTCCACTTCATTCCATCTGAAAATGTTAGTCTGAGTAAGTGCAAAGTATCACTTGCCTGGGGGTTAGCATCAGCCAAGATGATGGAAGGTAAAAATGGTTCTCTCAGATGATTAAAAAAAAAAACTGTTTTGTTTTCAACGCTGTCTTTCTAAGCTGGAGGTAATCATAGATTTTCACAAGTTCCTGTTATTTGTTTCTCTAACTTCTCCTTTACGACGCCTTTTTGGTTTTCTTTTACTTGTTTTGCTTTTCTTTTACTTAGACTCGACAAGATGGTTATTCACTTTTTCTCACCTCAGCTTCTCTTACATTCAGTATGCCCTGTGAGGTTTAAATTCTCCAAGCTTTCTTTTCTCATGATGCGTACCCCAAGTTAGAGCTGTCAATAGTTAGCTGTCGTGTTTTGGGATTAAACGTTCCACATTTCTCACATACGCTGTCCATGGTAACATCAAACAATGGTATAAAATATATACATATATGTATAAAAGTATACCCCAAACGATGGTATAAAATAAATAATAATTTTATTATTTGCAAAATTTTATTATTATTATTATTGAAGAGAGAGCAGCCCAGCAACAGTATCTCCCAGGGTATTAATATACAAAGCTCAATATACCTGTAGTCCTCTTTTTTTTATTCAATTCGCCCCAAATAAGGTGATAATGTAAGGATATTGGTGTGAAAGAGAATGAAAAGAATTTTAAAAGAACTGGAAATGCAATCCAAAACAGGAAACAACAATTAAAACTCATCTCATGTTCAAAAGACCAGAAAGGAATGTAAACCGAGCGATAGGTGAACCTATATACTCCTATTAAATCCGGCCTGTTAAAAGTATACTGGACGCATGCATCATAGCCAAATGTGCGTGATATGTCGAGATATTTTGATAAAAACAGTGCAAAAACTTGCAGGTTCAGTTCAGTTATAAGTGCCTGAAAGTTAAGTAACAAAATCCGCTCATACGGTCTCGGATCAAGGGTATTCCCAAGATGTAACTCCCCTGAAAAAAAAAAAAAAAACAACAAAAAAACAAAAAAAAAACAACAAAAAACGCGACATTCAACCATGATGCTTCCCAACTGAACTGACCCTGGGATTTACAGTGCGTCAGCCTCTATTAGACATGCCCAACTGACCACTGACAAGCAAATCTGTAGTAGTGATTTGCTAACCCATCATTCACCAAGAAAAAAAAATCATGTTGACATTGACGATCAATTAAGATTAAAAACCATGAGAAACCGGGACTGGTGTAGGAATTTTTTTTATTTGTTTTATAATATCATGAGCATCGATTTCTGTTGTATACATATTTCCTCTGGGGCCCCAGACTGAAACCTAAGGTCAGAAATAGCATCATGAGATTTTTTCCACTGTATACTTGTATGTAAACAAAAAACAAAAACAAACAAAAAAAAAAAAAAGAAGGAAAAAACGAAACAAAAGAAAAAAAAGCATACACATTTTACATAACATCTAAGCTACGCTTAGAAAATCATTTTCAGCAGCTCGGCACGATGTAATGATTAGCAAGCATGTCTCGCTAAAACCATTACAACTGAATAATGATTTCAATCCTCACTGGGTGCCCCATACTTTCGCTTTTGTGCCACATCTAAGCTGCGTTTAGAAAATCACCATACACATTTTACATAGATAAAGACCTTTTCAGAGTGTAAGCCATGCTTGTGAGAAATTTTTATTTGTATTTCTTTAAGGCATGGGCTGCTAGGAATCACTTCAATGATTCTGTTTTAACTTTTTCCTGTCAGAGCCTGGGCTCGAACCAAAAATTGAATTACTGATGCTTTCAAATGTCATATTTTTCATTGATTTGGTGTTTTAGATATTTTCTCTAGTTGGAAAATACAAAATTATTTGGTTGATATAAGGAACCACTGATGTTTAAAAAAACAAAACATTTCGAGGTGCCTTTTATTCTTTTGTAAGACATCAACAATACTGATATTGTCCGAGTTCGAATTCCGGTCGGATCTATTACATTCCCTTACGTGGAAAATTATTTCGTAGTAGGTATGCAACTAATAAGACTTATAAGTTTATTAATTATGCAACATTGTGTATGTTGCAGAGGGGAAAATAATTTTCCACCATAAGACACTGTAAGTGATTTTTAACTCTATCAAGGCTGGAAAGTGAGGATTGATCAGCTCCAACCCAGATATGGCAGCAGTCGGTGGAGTAATGGAGAGAAGATCGGATTGAGGAATTGGAGAGCCGTGTTCGAATTCCAGTTGAATCAATTACATTCATTTACGTGCCAATACCCTTGGGAAAGGTGTGAATCCTTTTCTCCCCCAGTTATAGGTAATTCGCAGGACAGACTGGGTTCTATAGCATTGGATGGCAACTGATTTACCACAGAAAGAAATGACAACCTACTGCGGGAAAAAAATCTGCCTCGTCAGTCATGTATCGAAAGATACATGATTGCCTAAGTGTGTATCACGTATAGCACATAACTGACTCCTTTTGGAATTTTTTTGTTTTCTTTAATCTATATTTTCATTGCTTTTTTCTTTTTAGTTTTGGTTATCTCTTTACATGTATTAGGAAATAAATACATTATTGCGATCGTTCTATCTGTCATTATTTTATTGAATGGTGCAATCATTGTAGAGAATGTGGTGACATTGATGGTGCTCAGTAACAAGAACATACCATTTGCTAAGCAAAACAACCATTCACAAAAGTTTGATATTAACTTAAAGAATTTCTCTTCCTTCCACTTAAACCTGGTTTGCCTGTCGATCGAATGAAGCCGGTGAACGAAGAATGTTGATTCTGACTGATAAACTTGTCACCATCATGTTTGCCCTAATTCGTTGACAGAAAGTAAAATTGCTTAAAGTAAATGAAACAAAGTACACATGACATTTTGGCTTCTTGTGAAGTTTTAGCTTTGGGGTTCTAGGACTTAGAAACGATTTCCAATTTTGCTCTTCCAAAGAAGGAAAGAAAAGAGGTTTGGGAAATTAAGGGGACGAAGCATGAGAAAGGAAGGATAAAAAGAAGAAAAGTGAGGTCATAAGTCAAAATTCGTAAAGTCAGAAGAAAAGATTAAAAAAGATAGAATAACCCCCCACCCAGAAAGAGTAAAAGAAAATTAAGAGAAATACACAGAAATGCGATAAAAAGAAAAGTCATTAAAACATAAAAGATAAAATCGTGGTATTTACCGAGTGTCCATAAAATTCGTGTGCACTTTAAAAAATTATAACTTTATTTGAATTTGCGATAGAAATAATTCCTGTATAAAGGAATAAAAAGAAAAGAAAACAAGGAAAAATACTGTCGAAAGTGGAGAAAACAAAATAAATAAATACAGAATTCAATTCGCCTACATTCACTTTCTCACTTTCACAGTAACTGACCCGACGAGCTATTTTTGCTGGTTCCCAAACTGCATGAATTTAAGCGTGTTACTTGGTTGGCATTTCAGTCCGACTCTTTTACTGTCGAAATGTAGCCGTCTCTTCTATTCCAATAGCGTCATGTCTCGCAGTACCCGTCTGTGGAACTCCCTTCCGCTTACTTGCTTCCCTGACAGTTATAGTCTTCAAATATTCAAATGTAATGTCAATCGGCATTTTCTCTTCATCCTTCTCTTCATCCTTTCCTCTTTCACGACTCTTTACTCCTGCTACCACTTTCTGTAATCCCTAGCGTGCTATAGTGGCACTCCCGCCTTCCTTAAGGTGAAAAGCTTTAAAAAAAGATTGTTTTATTACTGTCTCCAACACCTTCTTTATCTGACGCTTTTTAGTCACTTCCAGCCACTAAGCTGCAAGAGGTTACTGAATGTGAAATAAGAGAAAAAGAAACATATTATTAAGGAGCGAGAACACTAAAAGAACAAGAATTAAGAAGCCAAAATTGTATTTAAAGCATATAAGAGTCACTTTTATTAACTTATTAATACTCGCTTCATTGCCAGCCTCTTACTAAACCATCGCTATTAATATGGCAAATGGTCAAACGAGCTACATTCCTCATTTCCTCCCGCTCAGGCCTTCAGAGGTAGAAGACACCATGCCATGTTCACAGTGGCAAACCATCTCCATTCCCTTCGCATTCCTTTGGTAAGGAGTAAGTTCCACCTAGACAGCTTCTTCCCCAGAACTGTGGAATAAACCTCCCAAGAGGATGCTTCCTCGACCACTACAATCTTAACCTTTTCATGTCTATAGTCAACCGATATATATTCTACATATAATAAGTATTTCTTACTTCCTCCTTCCTCCTCCCTCACGTCTTTATTGCAATCTCACTCAGTAACACTCACCCTTCAATGGTTCTTTGGCTTTATACTGGTAGAATTAAAGTAAAAACAATGTAAAATGAAAATCCTGTATTAATTATAGATTTCTAAAAAAACAAAAAAAACATGCATAGGTTTCTGCCTATAACCCGTTAATGTCAAACGTCCCATTTTTGGAACGGTTGGTATAATTAATGAGTTAAAAAAATGGCTCAAAAATCGCCCTGCATTATATTATATATGCAGAGTTGAGGCAGTTATTATTATTGTAAGAGTAATTATTGATATCAGCTTTTTCGATTATACCTAAAGATGCCTCAGCACATTCTTACCATGAGCTAGATAGAAATTGCAGAAGAAATAGATGCAACTAAAAGAAAAACTTTCAATGGTAAAATTATATTTTGGTTTATATTCAATTCTAGTTGTAGATTTCTTTTTATTAAATGTTTCCTGTTTCGTTTTTTCTCTCACACAATGTTTATTTATTAATACAATCATCTTGATTTTTTCATGGTAGTGATTTCTTCTTCAACTCCAACTGTGCTGATAGCTTGCTTTTTATATACAGTAATATTATCTACTATTGTTATCGTGTATGCGTGAGATAAAATGATCGCTTGCTCTTTATAAACAGTAATGTTATCTACTATTGTTATCGTGTATGCGTGAGATGAACTGATGGCTTGTTTTTCATATACAGTAATATTCTCTGCTCTAGTTAAAATACTTTTGTAATAGACTCATAGATTGTTTCCTTTTTCTCTTAATATTCCCTGCAGAAATGTTAGTGTGTCTAATATCTCTGTGCATCTTTTACACCGTTAAATACGTGAATTTGTGTTGACGAATTTTGAAGCTGGCGTAGAAAAAGTGTTGAAGTGTTTCGATTACATTCTTATACTTTTTGGAAACACTACATATGAACAATTTGATCAAATTAGTACCATTGTTCACATAATCTACATTGTAATGTAGAAAACACGTATTAATTAGAGACTGATTAAAAAAATACTGTTTCCGATCCTGTAAAATTAGAAAACATCTTATTGATTCAAGAAGCTTGAACAACAATTTGATTTTCCTGTTAGGTCTTAAAATTAGTTTTTCGTTTTAGTAATTTCCTTTTGTTAATAAGTCTTTAATAAGAGTTTAGCCAGAATAGAATGAGGCAGATGAACCATTTTGAAAGGGCTATTCCCCCCCCCCCTGGGCACCATAGGAAATAATTGTGATACTGTCTTGATCGTCAAAGGTGTCTTGAAAGTGTTAGAAGATATTCATATTTTTTAAGAAGATTCATACAAGACTGAACACTGATTCAAAAGATACTTAATGAGCAATTTCAAATTAGTTCTTACGGACCTCATCAAATTAAATAAAAGTGAATCTTTTCAGCATGTATAAAGTAATGTTTTCATACTTTCTCTGTTTATTGAAACATGAAAAATAATTAGGAGCTTTTAAAAAAAAAACTTTTTAAAACAAATATTTAAAGATTATAACATTAAAATAAATAAAAAAAATATTAGTTAACTCTTCTAATTTTTTTTTTACATACACCGATTTTAAGTTCCACTTATAACAAGAGCAAAACTACTGCTTTTTCTAATATAATTTTTTTACACAAGACGCTAATTTTAAGAGTAGAGCTAAATTGACTTAACGGTTAGCAACACGTAAAATGAAATTAGCGAGACGAGGTTCAAATCTCAATTTACATAATGTCTTTTTAAACGATATGAATTTAGCTCCCCTAAAACATTACTCCCTGTTACTAGCATTATTGTATGGTTACTCCTTTATTTTTAGGCAAACTCAAAATCTGACCTACCTGTTCCGTAATACAAAAAGGTTGCCAGATTTTGTTTTGAAGAAATGATTGACATTTTTCAGCAGTGTGGTTAAATCCCGTAGCATTCATGGTAGTAACATTATCACCAGTAGTAGTAGCGGTAATAGTAGCTTTGTTTTTAGGAACGTTTTCTTTATTGTTTCCTTCTGTATGTCCATCTCCAGATTTAATAACATAATCGAGCAACCTGGACAATCCATAAGAGTCTAAGGTACCGTTCGTACCAAAAGATTCGAGAATAGCTTCCAAGAATATCCAACGCATATTTTCTTGGTTGTAGGGTAGAATCACCTGTGGAATGTTATGATGGTCGCCGAGAGAACCGGTTACAGTGTATAATAATAGCGGCATCAATGTAAGCGAGAACATGTTTGGAAATCAGGTTTGTCTGAACGACAGAAGTGATGAATGAATGAATAATATGCTATTCGTTGATGTGTCTGAGGCGTTAAGAGTAACTGCAGTTTTTTTTCTCTTTTCTCTGAAAGCAGTCAAGTTAATGTCGTCTACCTAGTTTGCGTTTGTTTTTTTTTCTCCTTCTATTTCGTCTCTTAAGTCGATGAAGTTAAACGAAGTCACTACACAACACAAACCACTCTGCCTACTTTTCGCTTTCTCGCCCCTCCCGTTCTTCCCGCCATGCTTATTCACGTCGTGCAGCCACGGATTAACTTTTGTTTGTGCCTATTGTAGGGTAACAGCCACTTTCCCGCCATTTATCCACCCTCTACCCTTGCCATGATGGTAGGTTTGACAACAGGAAGCCCTGAATGGATACATACGGGGGGGGGGGCTAGAAATTGACCAGAACTCGTACTGACCTCGACCTCTACCTTTATAAGAGCCAGATGAGACCGAAAAAGGAGTACTGTTGCCATATTTGGGTGGGAGCTGCCGAGTTTTCACTTTCCAGTCTTGATAAAGTTCAAAAGCGTCTCAGAAAATTTGTTGTAGAAGAATTATTCCCCCACACCTACAACCTCACTCTTACAAATGTGACGAGTCTCTCACAGATCTATCGCTATTTCCATGAAAAGTACTCGGACGAAATACATTCCTTGGTTCTGCTAGGTTTAACCTTCACAGCGAGGATGTCACTTAAGTAGCAAACCATCCACATTTCTTCCGTATTCCATCGGCGAGAAGTTCCACTCAAATAGCTTCTTCCAGCGAACCACTGTTATGTGTATGTTTCCCCAATCACTATAATCGTAACCTGTTCAAGTCTAGAGTTAACAGTTATGGTCCTCTCGTGTCCATATAAAACTACGTCTTAAAGTAACCCTCTTCTTTGATTGGGTCACGGGCCTTGTACAGGGTGAACCTTAGTGTAAAAAAAGAAAAAAAAAACACACACTTCCGTCAAAGCTAACCGTTGGAAGATTTCCGCATCAGATCCTAGAAAGTAGGCGGTTGGGTGCAGTGTGGCTTAGAAAAGGTAAAAAACAAAGCAAAACAACAAACAAAACAAAACAAAAAATCCCCCCCCCCCAAAAAAAATAACCCCAAAATCCCAACCCCCACAAAAACAAACGAACAAGAACAACAAAAAACTGTTTCGGGCATATAGCATTAAGTATCACAGTAAGACAAAATAACATGTTAGGTCCCGATCTTGCATCCTGACTAGAGTCACTTTCTTACAGATGTGATGTAGCTTCCCTCTTTCTTTTCTACCAATATTTCCATGGCAACTACTCTGACGAGCTACTTTCACTGGTATCTCAACTGCATGAATTTAAGCATGCTACTAGGATGCCATCTCGGTCCCACCCTTTTACTGTCGAAACAGTTAAATGTAACCGCCTCTTCTACTCCAACAGCTTCTTCTCTCGCACTTTCAGACAGTAGAATTCCTTTCCTATTACTTGCTTCTCTGATAGTTATAATCTTCAAATATTCAAATGTAATGTCAATCGACATCTTCTGATGCTTTGATCCCCGTCCTTCACTTTATCCTTTCCTCAAAAACCCCTCTTTACTCTTGGTCTTACACTTTGTAACTCCTTGCGTGCTAGTGACACTCCCGAATTGTTTGGGGTGATATGCTTAAAAAAAGAATGAATGATGTTTGCAATAAGTGGAGCCAATGGTCAGCGGAGCCAAAAAGTTTTCCCCCGTTTATTAAATAAAGGATTCAATTGGAACTTCCTTGAAGGGTACCCAAATCGAAAAGCACCGTAGGAAACCGGAGATAACACCCAAATCGAGGAGAATATTCAGCATGTAAATAAGGTAAGCAATGAAACAGCTTTCCATTAATTTTAAATTTACTGACTATTCGAACATGTCCGTTTAAGTTTTAATGCCTGTCTATCGTAACGATGAAATTATGATCAATTAATTTCCAAAGGATCATTATTAGAACATTTTAACTGTTAAATTTATCTTGTTTCTTTCTTTTTTTTTTTTTTTTGCTCAGCTTAGCCTAGCACAAAGCAGAATAGTGGAGATCTCTATTAAGCATTAATAGCATTGTTAATTTTTTATAATATTTGCAATTTCCCTTTTTATTAAAAGCGGAAACCCTGTAATAAATTCTTTACTGCATGGTGTCGAGACTCTCGCAAGTGTTAATTCTTTTGGAAGATTTTTATGACGTTAAGTAGATACTGACGCACAACCAATCTAGTCAAGCAGAGAGTGGGGCAGTAAAATATATATTTTCTAACCAATAACTTTTTAAAGCGCTTTTATTTAACGTTTTCTTCTGGGATCCACTTTAGCAATATAAGAAGGACTCTAAATTCAAGTCCTTTTTGTGGACTAGTTTTCAAAATTTTAACACCAAATGCTTTTCTAAAGTTGAACAATTGCAAGGTTATAAAAGACAAAACAAAACAATCAATAAAAATAAAAACAAACTATTACCCCGACTCTGTGATAACAGAATTTCTAACTTTAGTTTTAGAATATGGGTTAGAGAGGACGAAACACGTCCGCAAAAGTAAGTTTTACTTTTCTCATATATATATATATATATATATATATATATAGCAGCAGGCAGAAATTTTTTTCTCCTGATGATGGCCATGTTGGCCGAAACTAGTCCAAGTGTCTAAATGAAATAATAATAAAAACGAAAGAATATTAATATACAACCCAGTGTGTCTGAAGATTTTAGTTTTTTAATATTTTTTATTGTTCAATATATATATATATATATATATATATATATATATATATATATATATATATAATACAGTGAGATATCGTTTATGTATGGAGAGGGGATATACACGCATGCTGACAAAAGCACACGAAAATGAAAATAGATCTAAAAACACACAGGGGTCATTAAAAGATAAGCATGCTGATAACTACTCTATCACTTCTCGAACCAATCTTAATTGTTTTATAACTCTTTACTCAGAACTTTTCACTGTCAGTTCAAGAAAGCCGTTTGGATCACCAACACAAAAAAGAGAATGTCTCATATCGAGAATATTTAACATCGAAAAACATAAAGGGAAAAAATTAATTATTTTTAATAATATGTGGAAATCTCAACGTTTAGCCTGATGACTGTTGCGAGACCGGAAACCCGTGTAGCAAAGTTATGGCAAAATATTTTTTAAAAAAATCTACTTTACAACCAACAACGTTTGCGGTTTGTCACTTTTTTTTTTTTTTTTTTTTTTTAAATATACACACTTTTCTCTCGTTGGAACTAATATATCTTCTTCCTTTTATATATATATATATATATATATATATATATATATATATATATATATATATATATATATATATATATGAAGATGATAGAAAATGATTAGTGGAAATACTGACTTTACTCCGGGGAAACGCGTCTTTGATTTAAAATTTTCCACGCACGCACACACACACACACACACACACACATATATATATATATATATATATATATATAAATGCAAAATATCGCACATTGAGTGATGGTGATAATGAAATATTGCTCGATATATAATAACAGAGTTATAATTTATATTAATAATAAATATACATTTTCCTCATCGGTAGCACAACTCTGATTTTGATGCATAACGCAATCGTCAGGTGATAATTGAAAACTGATATATATATATATATATATATATATATATATATATATATATATATATATATATATATGCGCGGTGGCACGTATAGTAGTAGATTGTAACCCCGAGTTTCACGCTTTCGCGATCTTGTCTGAAGATCGCGAAAGCGTGAAACTCGGCGTTACAGTCTCCTATCCATGTATCCACATATATTAGCTCTATCACAGATATTGAGAACTTTCCGCTAAATACTTCACACCCACACGCACACACATCTCTCTCTTTATATATATATATTTATATATATATATATATATATATATATAAAGACATATTTTAGAGTTGGCGTCCAGACCGAAATAAACCCCAGACCTAACCCGACCACCTACAAGGCTACATAGTTCTTACTGACATCGTCCGAATCGACCTGACCTACTTGTCAATCAACCGCAAGCACTAGCCAATATGTTGACACAGCGACGGTACTTATCTACCCACCCACTCACCACGATTATAAATTGTGACATATAAGGGTCTTAACGTGAGGTACATATGTTTGAAGGAGGAAAAAATGCCGTCTCCATGACCGCTGTCACGATGACTTTAGAACACTAACCCTTTCCTTTATAATGCAATCGGGTGGTACTACTTTAGGGTTGGAATTCCTAGGAACAGGGTCCCTAACACGTTGATACATCGACTCAGCTGAAGGCAGAGCGAATTTAAATAAACGTATTTGTTATCATTAGTTTAAGACATTTGTTTCCTTTTTTCTTTTAAGTCTACCATTATTCATTCATCACTTCATTGGCAACATTTGTAATTGCACTTGGTAATACCCGCTCTAATGGGAGAAAGTTTAAATTCAGAATCATTACAAATGGCTCACCCTTTTGTCTTCAAACCAACCACGCTTCTATTGAAGATCTGTAATGCATAAATATGCATGATAGCTGTCACCACGTTGTCGAGTATGACCAACACAGATTTTCATAAGACCTATTTGCACTTTGAAAGGATGTGTTTTTTTAAACGAGACAAACGTTTAAAATATATAACAGAAAGTTAGCAGACAAGAGAAACATACATTTTCTTTCCACAAGTTCGTACACTCACAAAAGATAGTGCTTTGTGCCTTTTGTACTGACGTATCATTTGGACTCGCTTTATGAGATGTAACCAACGAACCAAACCTGACTGCAGACCTATACTCGCAGCAACTGGAGCGTGAGCAACAGGCACTGAAACGGGAGCCTGCATTGGTTAATCGCAAGGCCTCGTGTAGCACGACTTGGCTGGAAGACACTATGCCATATACATTACTCCAATGACATTGCGGCAACAGATTACCACCTCTTTCATTCCTAGGACAACCACCCACGGGTGAAACCCCTTGCAAATGAGGCAGACTTACGGCAGGTACTTTTTGCGTCCAAGACACTTGATTTTAACCGGGAGGTACCTCGACAAATGGTTCTGGATGCCGATGAGGATTACTTTGAGGACTAACGGTATGTCAAATTTAGTGTATACTTTTTTTAATAAGTCAATAACCAGCAAAGACATTTCGGTTACTTTATATATATATATATATATATATATATATATATATATATATATATATATATATATATATATTAATAAACAATTAAAATTCAAAATCGCCTTATATGGGGAATAAGCTTATTTTGGCAGACGAAAATATGTCGCCTGTCTTATCAACCATGGTATGGACTGGGTTCGTGTCAGAAATAGAGGTTTAAGCGTGAAAGCTTTAAAAAGAAAAACTTTATTATGTATATCAAGAGGGTGTCTGCTGGAAGACACTCTCTCTGGAAATGGAGCGCTGCATCATGCCACACAAGCAAGAGAACCCAGTCATGGCTGTCAGACAATTTTTGCAATCATATCACCCTTTACATCTGGCCAGCTAATTCCCAGAATGCAACCCCCTTGGTTATGCGTGGGATGCAGCTGAGCCTTGTAACCAACAAAATTCCTTGTAACACCAAAGATGAACTGAACGCAATGATTATGGCTGCATTCACCAACTTAAACAAAGAGACCGTCTAGAAGAGTTGCAGGAGATTCCGAAGTCGTCTGGACGCCGTGATTGAAGCCGATAACGATTTTATTGAATAAATTTACTTTTTAGTATTTCACCATATAGATATTAGCTGGCTCAAGGAAGGATATACAGTGAAAAATAATACTAATGCTCGCGAGGAGCGGCTAAGGGTCAATAAGCAGTCGTGGCTCTTGTGGGGGGGCACAGTTCCGAGGTTATCGGTATACTTGGATGAGTATCACTGCGGAACTGAGTGACTAGCGGCGCTATATCGAGTGTAGTTTGTGTCTTCTTCATCACCGAGGTCCGTGGTACAGTTGGTATGACGTTTGCAGTGTGTCGGAAATGGTCCGGGTTTCAATCCTCGGATGCGCACTGCTGATGAGTACCAAATAAGACGAAACGGCTGTCCAGTACTTTCTGCATTTTGTTGTAGATTATTCTGGGATCGATGAATTACTATATATTATTAGTATAAATACCCTAAAATTTCTTATATATATATATATATATATATATATATATATATATATATATATATATACACACAATATTATAGTTTGTGTGAAAGATATTGTCCGATTTTTTAAGTGGAAATGAAGTTACTTCCATTGTAGTAGAAGTTAGCTTAATCAATTTTCTGAATTATATAAATGAAGTATTTTATATATATATATAAGTAAGTAAGTACCTACCTGTAATGTTATTGTCTATGTAAGTAAAGGGGTAAGTAATTGATGCAAATTTATTTATCACTTAAAACGTGTGCAGTTGTTAAAATTATTTAAGAATTGCCTAACGCACAAATAAACGTAAATATTTTAGTTTTCTAATTATTTAAATAAGAAGCCCTTATTTGTTTATATTTTATTCAATTAAACATTGGCTTCATTCTTTATGTTCTTAATTCAACAGTCTGTCTTCGATTACGATTTATATTCTTTGTGCACCTTTTTGGCTCAAACTTTAAAAAGCAGTCTTGTTAAGGGTTTCTTCATGTAAAGTCGGGTTTTATAGGATACTACCTGGAGTTTCGATTTATTATGAATTTCTATTGCAAACAGAACAGAGTCATAAACTCCTGAAGTACCCGACTGAAATAGATCATTCTCGATAACTTTTTAACAAATTCTATACGCTTTTATTAAAGTTAGTATAATGAATATACATGTATTTGAAGGCACTGAGGTGCAACCAAAATAAAAAAAGTTAGTGTAAAATTAGCTTGGTGCAAAAATAATGACGTAATGTCGTTTTTTGACATATTTTTTAACGTCAAAAAACGACATTATTACGTCATTATTTTTGCACCAACCTAATATTAGATTAATATGAAAAGAAAAACATTTATTCTTAGAGTAAATTTTAGAAAAATTGCAGTATGACGTATGAAGTGGATGAAATAGTTTCGTCTTAATTCTGAACATTTTCCCGATGGCGAGGGAAACAAATTATGCAGGAAATAATAAGCCAAAGATTTGTTTTTAAAATAATAAAAACTTAAAATAACAAATTATGTTTAATTACTGAAGTAAGCATTGATTATTCTTGTATGCAAGAATCTGTAAATACATGCAGGAAAAGAGACAGGCGAAAAAACCAAAAAAACCAAAAAAACCAAAAAGCAGACACACACACACACACACCTATGAATTGGAAAAACAGTGCTTTCATGACATATAAACTGATTGAAAGAGATATGAAATATCATAATACTCTTCTCACATTCAATAATAGTTAGTGAAAACGAGATATCAGAATTATGTCCTTTTTGTACATTTATAGTAAAAATAATCTAATAGTTGCTAAAAAGGAATACAAATGAAATAACATTCTTTTAAAAAATCGAAAATGTCATTAAACATTTTTTGAATCTTCAAAAATGTCTATTTAATCAAAGAAACTCTTGTGACGAACGGTAACAGGATAAATTCATTTAATAAAGTAATTTAAAAAAAATATTTAAGTTTAGATTTGTTGCTATACGATCTTAAATAAATTGTGCACGTATGAATTATCAAAAAAAAAAAAAAAAAAATCATAATTTGAGTTTTATTGACTTACTTTTGTTAAATGCTGTCTGAATTTTCCGTCTGTTTGCATTTAATACTGCATTTTACTGAAATAATATCTCGAGGGATTTTTTTTTTCTAAAACTAAAATAATTGAACGATCTCCCCTACAAAATTAATAAGTACACACGCAATATCGAAAAGGGGGTGAAACACACCCTCCAAATATTTTCCCAAAAGTTTTTAATAAAACAAATTCAGTTGAATAAAATTTTTCAGTAAAGCGTTCATTCATTAATGAATAAGTCATGGAAATTTCCTTTGAATCGGATAATTCCCTGAGTTTTGATAAATATTTAAAGAACAGGATGTAGATTTTTTTTTTCTTAAATAAAGCATTTAATAGTACCTAGAATAAAAGTATATGGAACAGAGAAATATATATACTTAAACTATTGGTTAAAGAAAATGTATTTCTAAATACAAATAAATTTTTGATTATTTAATTGCTGGTCTTACATATTTCTTTACTGTCCTGGGTAAGACGATAAACTACATCCAACAGCAAGGCCCCTGATCAGGAGGTTTTGAGGGGCGTGGAGTCACCTCTTAATTGCTGGTGTTCCATCGTCTGCCCAGGGTCAGGGTCCCAGCTATGGGCAAAAAGTTACCCGCCCAAAGGGTCAAAACACTATGAAAGTAAAAAAAATAATAGATTTTAATACCAGCAATACTGTTTTTGAAAATTTGCAATGTTTCCTGGTAGTGTTTACCCACCGTTCAATCGGTGGCTGGGCATTACATCATTTTTCTCTATCACCGCTGGTCAGGGCTCAAAGGTGTTAAATAACGAATTGATGTTAGTATGCCGTAAAACAAAACAAACCACATTTTCTTTGGATTTTATTTTACTTTATCGTCCGCTTTTTTGGACAGGGTGTAGAATTACAATATTTCTATTTTGACTTTTGACCTCACAGGCTACCGTGTGTATATTGTTATGGAGTGGTTTCACAGTGGAGGCTTGTATTTGTACTAAGTCGGTCCTAAAATAGGTTCGACGTACAAAACGTTAGGAACTTGATATAATAGGTAATGACGCAGAGAAATCTAGTTGCTGATGCTTTAGTATCCGACTAACGGTCGTCCGGCATCGATTGACTGAGCGACTCCCTCGTTGCTCTTACTACTCCTACTTATTATAGGTGGGAGAGTCTATTAACAATAGAATAGGTGTGTTCCACTATAACATATATAAGACCTTATTTTTATTCTGTTTTAAGTAAATCCATTTTTATTCTGTTTTTTAGTAAATCCAGTGAATTATGTCTTAAATTTACTAATAGTCTATGAAACTTATATCTAAGACAAATATTGGATTTTAAGGAGAATTTTAAATTTGTTGTTTATATTTTTTGTATACAATGGCGGTTCTATGAGAGCCAGTGACGAAAAAACTATCAATAATTTAAAAATGCATAATAATTTTATCTATATACAGAAATTAATTTCATTGAATCAGTTGCTTCAGGAAAGTTGGTTTCCTGTGCTATACCAGAAGGTTTTCCTCCCCTGAGTCCATCTTTCAAATCTACAAATCTACCATTCGTCCTTGCATTGAATACTGTTGCCATATATGGTCTGGTACCCCCGCTGTTTATCTGGAGGTCCTCAACAAAATCCAGAGACGGATATGCAATGTCATAGGTCCTGATCTAGCAGCCACTTTCTCACAGACGTGCTGTGGCTTCCCTCTGTCTTTTCTACAAATATTTTCATGGAACGAGCTACTTTCACTAGTACATCAACTGCATGAATTTAAGCGTGCTACTAGACATCTCGGTCCAATCTTTTCACTATCGAAACCGATAAATGTAACCGCCTCTTCTACTCCAACAGCCTTTGCCCTCGCACTTCCCGACAGTGGAACTCCCTTCCGCTTACCTGCTTCCATGATAGCTATAATGATTAAATATTCAAATGTAATGTAAATCGACATCTTCTGATACTTTGATCCTGATCCTCGTCCTTCTCTTTATCCTTTCCTCAACCCCCCCTCTTTACTCTTGTTCTCACTCTCTGTAACCTTTTGCGTGCTAGTGACACTCCCGTCTTGCTTGAAGTGTAAAAGTCAAAAATCAGATTAGCTTTAGGCGATTATCTTTCAAATAAAACCGAAATTAAATGTCAAAAAAGGCATTTTTTTTTAGAAGGCCGTGGCGTTACCTATCGTATACGATCTACGTTGTTTCTGTAAATTTTTGTCGCCAACTTAAAAAAAATGCTCCCTTCTTAAGGGATTCTTCATATAAAATCACGTTTTATAGGATACTAGGAATCCCTATCTTTGTAATATGTCGAATACGTAACCGATTTTAGAGGTCGGCTACTTCCCGACGCATCGATTTATTATGAATTTCTATTGCAATCTAAGCAGACGTGTAAACTCCTGAAATACACCACAGAAATACACTGTTCGTCGATTTCCCGCTTTTTACGGACAAATTAACCTGATTTGGAGTTATTTTGCGAATAAAAACTTTATTTAATATTCTACGTCCTCCTACCTTTTCTACGTATAGAGTATATCGTATAATATATATTTTTTGTTTACCTTTCCATACGTAACTGGAAAAAAGACCTTTTTTTCAATTTTTATTTGTATAAAGTCGGACCTTAAAAATATTCGTGGACTCTAGTCGTGCAATATATCGAATAGGCGACCATCTGTAAAAATTTGGGTTCGAAATATACCGAATATCCTCTGTCTACGCTTCTGTAACCCTTGCTGAACAATTCACCTTGCTCCTTATTTTAATTATAAGTTAGTCGATTCCAATTCTGCTGAAAACCGAAATTGGCGTTAAATTTTTAATAAAGGTTTTTAAAAGTTTTACTCGATTCGATATTTAAATTTAATTATACATTCAAATATGTAACTGTATTTAAAATAAATAAATATATTTTTTAAAATTAATTTAATTTAATATATAATTGATACGTTTAAAAATTTGGACATATTTAAATTTATTCGGATTTAATTTGCTAGTGAGTGCCATATTGCCTTTCTTCTGTTTAAGAAATGATGTTTGCCCTTACATTCTGAAACAATATCTTCTTTTACCAGATGTGACCTTTTATCTTTGTAGTAAAGGACACAAATCAAGATACATTGTTGTAATTGCGAAAGCTTTATATGTATATCCGTAATTCACCATATATAATACGCCTTCATCCATAATATGCACCCCTAAAATTGTGCTGAAGGTGTGGGAAAATGCTTTCACTCACGCATAATACGCACCCCATTGTTTGGCAATCAAATCCTATAAATTGTACCTCTATAATAACATTACGGCCAGCGTTTCCTATTCTTATTCAAGTTGTAACTGAAGATATTTATCAAAATTTCGGATTATCAAGATTCTAAAAGGAAACGGAAATACCTATATTGTGCCTACTGCGAAAACTCATTAACATGTTTTTATTCGATTAGATGTGCAACCTGCCTGATCTGTATGTAGTTTAAAAAAAAATGGTTTAAAAGATAGAATAATATTATTCTAATTTGGTTTTATGATAATTCTTATTTTATTTTACAATTGTAAGTATTGTTAGGCACATGTTATTCTTATTTGACATCCTTATGGGGTCGCAATCGCCGAATGTTAGTGTCAAACTGTCTTATGTTTGTGGTGAGTAGTCATTTCACAACTGAAATAAACTTATGAAACGGCAATTTTTTAATGATTTTTTTGCAACTGTGCATAATACGCACCCCTAATTTTGCTTATTATTTTTTTTTTAGAAAAGAATGCGTATTACACATGGGTAATTACGGTACCTGTATAGCATAAAATGTGTGTATTTTCATTGAATATCCATATCGATATATATATATATATATATATATATATATATATATATATATATATATATATATATATATATATATATAAATTTAGAAGCATAAGCTGTCGTTGTAAATATTTTGGGATAAATAAATCCTTCAGACCCCTCCTCTCCTGCACCTGCTATTTAATTTGTCAACAAATCTTCGTTATAAAAACTTCATGGAATTTCTACAGGTAGTATAAAATAAAATGAATAAAAAACATGTCCCACATATTGTAATAAAAATTAATTGCGAGTTTTCTTGCTTTTAATGCTATTTTAGAGCCAATTTCTTCGAATACTGATCGACAGCAGCTAGTTAACTGTGCAATAAAATTTAATGAATAAAATTTTTATTTATTTAAAATTTGGTCATAAGTTGCCTAATTCTCGAACTAGATCCGAAAATGTACAAACATTTTTTGTCTTTTTTCTTCTATGTACCATGTCCCTTCGTGACGTGGGTGATTATGGCTCTCCATAATATCCCGTCTATCTATAAATTATTCAGAGAGAACCTTTCTTAATACAATCAGCAAATTTATTGTTCCTAGAATTTAAGCGCAGTAATAGATTGGTAACAAGATCTCATCACTCTACAGCTGAATTGGCTAGATGTTTTATGCCAGCAGTTTTTTCTCGCACTTCTTGCTTATGGAACACTCTTCCGGCTCCATTCTTTCCAGCCAACTTTGATCTTCAAAAAATTGAAATATAATGTCAATCGTCATGTACTTTCTTTTTGATTTCTCTTCTATTGTTCTCGCTCCTTAATAATGTGTCCGTTTTATAATTCTTAACGTATTAGTAGATTTACTACCTTGTATGAGGTGTATTTGATTAAAAAATAAACAAAAAACACACGTCATATAAATCAATTTCTTCTCGCTTGTGAAATTTTCTTTCAGCTTCTTGCTTCCCAGTCAAATTTGATCTTCAAAAATTCAAATGCAATATAGATCTTTATCTTCTGTCTTAGTTTTTTTTTATTATTGTTTTCGTTCTTTAATAGTAGTTTTTTTTTCGTATTCTCTAACACTCAGTATCCTCTTGCGTCCTAGTGGCTTTATTGCCTTGCTTGGGTTGAAATGATAAAAAAGACATTTTTTTATTGTTGTGATAAAAGAGAAAGAAAAAGCATTTAATTTCGGTAAGTTTTATAGAATGCATTGTATGTTTTTATATTTTCCTAAGGGTTATAAACAATATGTTACAACTAATTGCATAAGCGATATAAAGAATACAATTAAAAACAAACTTCCAATAATTTCTTACCATTAACGCTGAGAACTTTCTTATCATTAAATTTGTAAGTATCGAATTCAATATTATTTATTAGACAGGAAGTAACAATTGATTAATGTTCACCTTTGGAAGCAGGGAGTCTCTCCTAGGCTGTGTCTTCCTCATTGCATGAAGAGGTGGAATGAACAGGTTCAGGGTCTGATTCTGAGGCGTTTAAAAAGGTAAATACTGAAGTAACTGGATAATATTTATTACTAATCCCATATGTTTCCAATTTAAAAATTACCTTGTGCCATATTCTGTTTGAGTGAGAATATGAATAAATACCTGATACAGGAAATAAGATCTTTGCCATGTCGTGTTAATGTAAACATTTCTTCATCTGTATTTTACATAGAAATGTGAAAATCAGGCTAAAAATATCAACGACACTTCGCCGTGGTGTCATGTTAAGAAAATACTCTCAAACCATTACTAGTGAAGTGAATTGAGTCATCGTTGGGGGCTCGACATTTGTGAGCTTGTGTCATACAGTGCTCATCTTTGTAAGATTCGTTTGAATTATTTACTCGTATTTTTTTTTTTTTATTGTGATAAGGGTTTAAAAACAATTAAATTTTCGAATAAATTAAAATACATTATTCAGAAATTGATAAGTGCAAGGTTTGTCAAGCGGAGGTGGATGCGAATATCTTTTACCAAACTGGTAGACAAAAGGTGCTTGCGCGTATGATCACCGAAGTTAAGCAACGTCGTGTCTTGTCAGTACCTAGATGAGTGACCGCTTGGGAATACCAGGCGTTGTAAGCTTCGACGTTCAGGTGGTGTAATGGATAATGGCTCGGAATTCTTAATCGTAGAGCCGAGTTCGAATTCCATTTGGGTTCGTTATATTCCATTACGTTCAAATCTCCTTGGGAAAAATATAATTCCACCTCTTCTCCCCCAGCTATGGGTTAATTAGTAAGACTTGTATCACTAAATCATTATTATCTTACAATCTAAAAATATTTTCTGGCTTTAAATAACCTGCAAAGGGTTGATAAGCCGTAAAAAACGAATTAATCAATCTGCTACGTCTACAATAACCAGATAAGGCCGAAAATGAAGTAGAGCTGTTATATATAGGCAGGAGTTTTGCTGGAGTTGTCTTCACTTTGCAGTTTTGACAGAATCCCAAAGAATTTCCGCGTCCTTGTGGGCGACTTTTCCCACAGACGAAATGTTGCAAGTCTCTCGTTGCTCTATCACTATTTCCATAGAAAGTGCTTACGTTATTTGGTTCGACTAGTTTAAATCTCATGTCTAAGTGCCGCCATGCAACGCATATTGTAGCGAATTACCCTCATTCCCTTCGTATTGGCATTGGTTAGATGTAAGTTCCTCTCGGGCAGCTTCTTCTCACACACCGTTGTGTTATGCAACCGACTCCCAAAAGGATGTTTTCCCGATCACTAGACTCTTAAACTATTCATGTCTAACGGTTATCTTTCCCGCATATCCCCATAAACTGCGCATTTCACTCTCTAACTTGATTGGCTCTTAAGTCTTGTACAGGGTGAATATCATTGTGAAATAACAAAAAGAAAAACGTATTTTATTTTTTAATGTCAGTATTGCGTTATTAAATACTTTTTGTTACTTAAAGTGGGAGTTAAACGGAAGTTTGAAAAGTTTGAAAGAATAACGGTATCAACCTAAAATCAAACAACCTATACACAAGTACAGAACCTGGTATTTAAAAAAAAATATAAATTAGACCAACAAGAATTAAATGAAAAATGAAGGTCCTTTTCTCACTGGAAAATCTTAACAAATTAATAGGACTCACGAGTTTCGAAAAACTATTTTATTCGATTATTATTATTATTATTATTATTATTATTGAAACTACGATGTGTATTCTCATTTGATTTATTCAATCGATACAATAAGATGATCCTACGAGAATTAAAAACCTAGCCTGATTAATTATCGGCGGACGTAACCTTATTAACATATGTCATACAGATGATACTATAGTAACAGCAGATAGAATAGGAAAGCTGAAGAAACTGTGAGTCAAGGTAATTGATGAAAACAAGAAGAAAAGACTGGCCAATGGAAATGGAATGCATGGTTGTGGGCAAAAGGGACATCCCAACATATGAGTTACACATCGGGGACGTTAAAAATGCGGAAATTCAACTATTTGGGCCGTGTAATAAAAAGCGACAGAAAGTATGACATATCAATTTAAAGATGCTTTCTATATAGCGAAATATACTTTTCAGTAAATGAGTAGGCGTACTTAGAAATTGAAAATAGTATTGGAAACAAAGAAAAGGATGCTTATATGTAATGTGCATCTTCCTATATTGAAGTAAGAGCAGAACAATTGCGCCAGAATTCAAAAAAAAAAAAAAAAAAAAGGGGAACCGAATTGCTGTTCTATCCATGAACAGTAAAAATAACATGGAGAGAGCATGCGACAAATGAGAAAGTTTTAGGAATAAGAACAACAAACAAAATTATTGCTAACAATGTAAAATCGACTGCCGAAATAGTTGGAACACATAATAAAGCTTTAAGTCTCATAGAATTTAATATAGATATTATTGAATGCCAAATAATTCGAGGCAACCAGTGAGTAGTGAGTACACTTGACAAGATTGTGCGGATGTATGTAAAAAAAATATCACAATGTTATAGGAAAAAATATTGTTTCATAGCAACAAAAAAAGAATGCTATAGAGAGTCATGATACATTTACTAAAATAGGGAAATAGGCGATAATTTACGAGGTTATCTTTTATTCAGAAAACGTCTTTGATTTCAAATTCGTAAATTCAGAGTATAAGCATGTTAGCAATTAAAAAAAATAGTATGAATGTAAAATAAAGGGAAGTCATTCAGTTTTGTAGCTAAATTTTAAAGGGAGACAACCTTTGAAAATTATTTTTTAATTTATTACAGTGGAAGTGAAACATTTGTATAAGAAGAATGGAACCTGTGATTATTATTATTATTATTATTATTATTATTATTATTATTATTATTATTATTATTATTATTATTATTATTAACAACAACAACAATAATATTATTAATAATAATAATAAAATACCCCCCAAAATTATGAAAATTACATCGAAAACTTCCCAGAAAGGCAACACGAAAAAACATCCAATATGGTTTTATATTTAATCGAACTGATTTTTCGATTCAAGATTCACAATAAAAATAAGCAATAACTAAACGGAACGTGTTTATTATTTATAAAGGCATTTAACTGATTTATTTCAAACAGTGTAACGTATGAAAATCGCTCATTAATATTTGCTTATAATTATTGGTATTTCCAGATTGAGGGGATATTTTACTTATTTATCCGGTTTTATTATTTTTAAAAAATGCAGCTGTCTTACTGAAAATCGCTCAAGAGATATTTTCTTTTACAAAATATTAATTGAGAAAAATAATTAAATAATAAAAAACAAAAAAAAAACTAATTTTAGGATTATGTTTCACTTTTGTAAAACGTTTTGTGTAAAATCCTTTAAAATTAAATTTAAATTAAATAAAAATTAATTAATAAAATACCCATAAATATTATTAAGATTATTTGCGTATTGACCAGCAGTAGGATCAGAGTCGTATCAGTTCCATCTATCTAGGATCAGTATTCTTGTAATAGTTTATCAAATAAAATACTGAACGATTAATATTTAGTGGGCAGACATTATTAAAAAGTTCTTATAAAATTAAATATTTTAGACAAAGAACTACAAGAAAACTTTGGTAAAAAATATGGTGACTATTTAGATGATAATATCTCATGTCATTTATGGAAGTCAATGACATGATGAACTGTTATTTATTAAGCTTTGCTTAGATTTGGTAGATAGCCACAAAAATAGAGCACAGAGTGAGGAATGCGCTCAATACTGAATAGTAAAGATCAGTATCGTATTTGTGCGCTCTGCCTAGGATCAAATTGTCGTAGCTTGACATTTTGCCAAATGTCAATGTAATAACAGCGTGAACAGTGAATATATATATTTACAACAACACACCTGTCGACATTCGCAATTCAGAAAAATCCTTGTTGAAAATACCTCTATACTTTTTCACGAAAAGAATAAATATAAAGTAAAAATTCTTGAAGCTATCTATATTAAAAAATTAAAATCAAACCTTAATAAAGTTAATTATGAATACTCCACAAATGTTTTAAAATGTGTGACACTAGCGGTTGCGTGAAATTAAAAGGCGAGAAATAGTTAAGGCGAGAAGAAGCTATCATGAAAAGACATACTGAGCGATGTTATTTTTTTAACAAAGAAAAGTGATAAAGATTTTATTTTCATTTGCGAAGGAAAGTATTTTTTTTTCGCAGAAGATAGGAAATTTATAAGATCTCGGATCTGTCGAATTAATTTATGCTACGAGGCGGCGAATAAAAGATGACCATCTGCACATGTCAATAATGAAAATTTCAAATTGGTCAAGGGGCCTGCGAAACAGAAGCTGGGAGATAATATTAATCAGGTCATGTACTGACCGAGAAAGACATCAGCGGAGGCCACCCTAGAAGAAAGGGAAGAATAAACCATTAACTATCTTTCGGAGATATCATTTGGTTTTGAGAAAAACACCTGTTTTATGTTAGACCTGGCCATGATAAGAGTTTATTACCGGGAGAGATAATTAGCGACAGAGGGCGGAGACGTCCAGTTAACCACCCACTTGACGCTGGCGAAAATCTCGTTGATAAAGTCCAGGTGACATTCGGTTAAGATATAGATTAAGGACCACACAACGAGTCGTAGAGGTCTGGTATCAGGAAGAAAAAAAAAAAAAAGAAGATTTTTTTTCCCTTTGAGCGAAATTTTTAAACTGAGGCCAATCTAGCCACACCACGCTGCTGGGCGTTCATTGGTTGAATGGTGGCGTGAGCGGTAGGCGAAGGCAAACTATGAGAAAGGAGGAGAGGCCTGTTGACGCCTCTGAGGGGATTGGTATGAGATACCGAGTTGAGCTGTGAGCTCTGAGACCAGCCTCGCAGGAAGCTGATTGAAGATCCACGCATCCCGACTTCAACTTCTAACCAAGAACAATTTATTTTTGAAGAATGACTTAGACTCACACCACCAAAACAAGTTTTACGAATATCGCCTGAAGATATAAAAAAAACCCAAAAAACAAAAAAAACAAACAAACAAAAAAAACAACAGTTATTGAAGAACAACTTAAGATATTAAGACTCGCCTAACAAACACAAAGTATCACGAATCTATAGAAGCGGGTTGGGAGAAAGACGCAGCCAGATATAAAAATATTTGTTATTCTTTTTTTTTTAACACATTTGAACTTTTCGAGTTGTTACTTTATTTTCTTTTACTTGTGCGGTGTTAACTTTTCTCGGACTCGGCTTGCATTACGACCCGGCGACTGATTGATTTCGTCTACCTAAGATCAAATCACAATGTGGGTAGGTTAGACTAGAAGTCAAAGCAGTTACTTCGGTAACCAGACGTTGGAGGCGAGCTGGGAAAGACAAAGCTGATACCGAATCTAACCAGATTCCCATCC
Source organism: Acanthosepion lycidas (assembly GCA_963932145.1). Lineage (NCBI taxonomy): Eukaryota > Metazoa > Mollusca > Cephalopoda > Sepiida > Sepiidae > Acanthosepion > Acanthosepion lycidas. The sequence continues at coordinate 131,215,784 of OZ010582.1, read as the reverse complement.
AAATCAGCTAAGGGTTAGAACGTCACATTTGGTGCCGTGACAGCAGGATCACGTCACATTTGGTTTCGAGACCGATACCAAGTCACATTGGTCGTCACAGGATAGCACGGGGGCAGAAGAGACGCCGGGGTGACGTCACAAATGTGTACAATAGATATTTTGAAATGCCAAGGGTTTGCACTAATAGTTTCACTTTTTATACTCATTTCGTAAAAAAAAGCTCCCCCACACCATACTTAGATATCTTCCGGTCACGTACTGAGGCAGCGTTCTTTACTCCACTTGTAAGAAATTTAAATTTCAGATGAACACAATTTTGTTTTTGACAATATTCATCTTGTAATAAACAACACCCTAATAATGACATTGCTATGTCGAAAGTACTCGGAAATAAAAAAAAAATATGTATCAACACAGCGATTTTCTGTCGTTCTTCATTAATGACACCAAAAAGCTTATCTGCGAATATGAAAGGATCTTATTTTTTTCATGCTGAATGCAATCTTCAGGTCTGAATATTGTTGTCATCAATGAAACGGACTGTTACTAGTCGGTGTTGACTTCAGTGGCGACTATATCTACTATCTATCTATCTATCTATCTATCTATCTATCTATCTATCTATCTATCTGATCGATCGATCGATCTGTTTGCTAGGTTTACTATGGATAATAACACACACGCATATATTCTGTCGGATTTAATCCATATCTATCTCTCTCTCTATCTATCTATCTATCTATGTAAGGGAATGACAAAATGGAAAATTCCAATGTGACTTGTTTCGATCCGAGAAATCAGTTATGAGTTTTTCTAAATCGTCTTTTGCTTTGTTTGGTATATATATATATATATATATATATATATATATATATATATATATATATTTCCATATCATATCTTTTATAATATGCTAGCTGTCTACTTGTTTAACAAGCATGACCCTTACTGAATTTTAAAGTAATTTATTATTGTCGGTCATAAGTATAAGTTTATGTATATTTATTCTAAAAAGTATGTTTAAATTGTATAATAATAGGGAATGAAGGTTTAAACAAAAAAAAATTAGTTCTATTATTTTGATTGTAATAAAAATTACACTAAGTATTTTTAAAAATTTGTTATACATTCTGCTAAATTTGCATCTAAATTATTTTTTCATGTTTCCTTTAACAAATATCACTGGCACGCTTGTGTATTTCTTAAACTAATCTTACATTACATTCCTTTAATTTGTCTAAGAGAAATAACTCTGTATTGACTAAATAATTACTTCCCTTTAAAATGAGTTCTCCCTTCCTCAGTATTCAATCTATTTAAAGCAATGATTCCAAACATGCACGCATACCCCATATTTTGGTGGTGTATGTATAAGATGTGCACCCTTCGGCTTACTCTACCAATGCGAGCTCAAATTGTATTTTACATTATTATTTCATGATTGAAATGGTCAAAATATATTACAGAATAAGATTTCATTCAAATATTTTATCATTCTACCTTTCAGTTCTCTATTATGTTTTTAAACAATATATATATTTAACTGTCATTTTGTTCTTTTTAAATTTTTCTCTTCTATGGACGCCGTGGTCTTTGGAGGCTTGTGTAGAGACCAAGTTAATAGCCTTTTAAGCTTCCTTCACGTGAATTGCAGTAAAATTTTGAATATGTAAGAATTAAATATTATAGGGAGACACTAGAATTTTAGAAATACCAAAGTGGGGCATGGCTCAAAATTGATTGGGAACCACTGATTTAAAGTATTATTTTTCTTATATCTCTCTTTTTCTTCCAGGGAAAAAATACCGAATTTTATTGGACCTGCTTTTTTATAGATGTTTTTCATTTATTATTCTATTGGTGAAATTATATTAAACATTCATGATTTTTTCTTTATATAAATAAATGAATATTTATTTAGAGTAACATTACCGCTTTCACAATTCTATGATTTTCAAAAGTGAAATTGTAATATATGATTTTCTTTTCTTTCAGCTATTTTGTTTCGTCCGTGTATTAAGTTTAATAAAGATATAATAATGCATTTAATGTGGAAATACAAAATGGAAATATTATCAAGCATAACCACACATCTCTTCGTCTCAATTATTTAACTTTTGAAAATCATACAACTGTGAAACTGGTAAAGTTACTCTAAATCAATATTTTTAAAGACTTCAGTTGCATTCTCAACTTATATATATATATATAATGAAATGAACAAAGTCCAACAATTATTTTAAGACATTTTTTATGTGTATACGTTCTTTTTATAGATACAAATATTTAAGTAAATGCTCTGTTTATAATAAACAGTATTAACAACATTTGCCAGCCTGAATGTCCTGAATGTTCATTGAATATATGCGTCCTCCGGTAAAAGCACGTCAGGCTATATCCGTATAGGATACAGGTTCGATTCCTGTCGGAGGACGAATAATTTCTATGAACATTTCTCGGACATTCAGGCCGGTAAATGTTGTTAATACTGTTTATTATAAACAGGGCATTTACTTAAATATTTGTATCTATAAAAAGAATGTATAAATATAAAAAAATGAAGAAAGAAATGGAGATATTTAAGATAGATAACAGATGACCTCAGATTTGAATAGGCTAAGATTGTAATGAGCGGGGAAGCATTCTATCGGGAGTCTGTTCCATAAAGTAGCGCCTCTTGGAAACAAGATGTTAGCATGGAAATTTCGTCTTACCAATGGAATACGAAGTAAGTAAAGATGTATATAAACACATACACGTGTAATGAGTGTTTGTGTATGCTAGGAATGAGATAATATTTGCTGTCGCCTGTCCACATTATAGGCATTATTATATCCGTGATATAATAACACCTTAATACACGGACGGAAAGAAAAAAAAAGAAAGAAAAGAGAAACATGCATCTTTCTCAAAGAGATTTTTTTATACCGATATATACATACTTATTACTAACACAGAAAAATTATGACATGAATACAACAAGCAATGTGAAAGTAGTGAAAAGCAAATATTTCCCTACGGGAAAAAAGAAGGTCGACGGTGTCCTGTTTCTGGTGATATCATGTGTATTCTTATATTTACCCTATCGCTGTGGGTATGTCATGTCTGTTTTCTCCGCAGTCTACATAGCAAATGGCATTGGCGGATAAATTTTGCCTCAGGGCGTGATAAATAGCATCTGACGTTCCCCACTCTATGACTTGACGTCGTTTAGCGGCTGTCAAGAGACACACGTGATTTCATCTCAACCAAAAAGGGAGATAATCGCCCATTGCATCCCTAAACATACGATAAAGAACAAATAGGAAACATTTTTCAATTTAACATGGTTCATTTTTTATTATAGCTTTATCAGAGAAACTGGAAATATTTCCCTGATGGAGCTTTAATAAAAGGGAAACATGTTAGATTGATAAACGTTTCCTATTTGTTCTTTAAGTTGTCATTCTGCCGGATTCCGATACATATTTAATCTATATTTGATCACAACTCATCCCTAAGTGTGTATAAACATATAGACATGTTTAAACAAAGCCATAAACGACAGTGTGCATATAAATGTTTATGCATGTGTGTACGTGAGAGAGAGAGAGAGAGAGAGAGAGAGAGAGAGAGAGAGAGAGAGAGTTAAGCAATCATTTTCCAAGGTGCGATAGATAAATTGTCGCAATTTTATATATTTAATTTCGCGCATGCGCGTTGTTTGTTTTTGAATTTGTCGACTGCACAGTATAGTAGGGTAAATTGGGCACCCTCTGTCAGAAAAAGAGAAACGCAGGACGTACAAACCATTCCCGAGTGCGCTTTAAAAAAAATTCTCTCGAATGTAGTGGCCTGTACACGTATATTTACACTATTTAAAATATTATTTTATACTATTTGACAGTCAATATATTTATATACTGCATATTTATAATATATTATTTAAATAATGTATTTATTACATATCATAATAATATTAATAAGTGTGTGTGGAATTCGTCGGTCCTGAGAGAGCATGGATATGCGCCCAAAGGGTTATATCTCAGCTGCTGATGGCGGAGCAGCATCTGTTATTTACAGGACCATACAGCGGTGACAGGCTCGATTGCAACGAATTCATATGAAAACTTCCCCACCGCCAAATCATGTTGTTTTCTTTCCTTCAAGCACACTTCTCCCCGGCGGGAATCCTCTGCTTTTTCTCTCCTCGCTCAAGCCCCCGGTGTAACTTGCGTCTCCAGCATAAGCCATTGCCGGCAACGTCTTCCTATCTCTCCATGTCCATTTTGCAGACATCTTTGAAGCAAAGATGAGGGTGCCCTCATGCCTCCTTCTGGGTAATGGCCATTTCCTCGTACAGAATACCCCAATCAGTAGACTGTTGTTTCCCATGTTTTTCCGTCGTGGTGAGGCGACGCTGGAGTGTCCTTCCAGAGCGCAGGCCTGGGCTGGTATTTATGCGAGATCGGCGGTTGCCCATGCAGCACGTCTTACTCTCTACGCCACCGATGTTGTCCAAGGGAAAGATAGAGTTCAATACAGCTTGGCACCGGGCGTAGTTGCAGGAGTTGTCAGGACGAAGTTGAAAATAACATCAGACTTTCTTAGAGACACCGGCTTCTTGATTTGTACTCGGGTTTTACTCTCGAAGACTCTCCTAATGATTGGGCCGCAGAGGAGGTTTAAAATCAGTTTTCCTTCTATTAGATGGACTACCCTCCCGGGTTGACGATGTCCATCTACCCAATGTATACACGCATAAACACACATAAGTATTTTACATCAAAATATAGTTCTTCCTCAAATGTACTACTTTAATAATTATTATTATATATATTTTAAATGACAATAATAAAAATCAATCAATAATTAAAAGAATAAAAGTATGAAATTATCATCAAATATATGAAAATATTTTTTTAAATATTTGAAAGATAAATAATAATAATACTAATAATAATATTTAAAAATTATAGATGCATAATAATGTATTAAAATTATAATAAACAAAGAAAACTATAAGAATAAATGTATAATTAAAATAATCAATACTTCCCTTTTAAAATACGACATCGCTTTCTTTGAGCAATGAAACAACACTCCGATGTCAATTAAAAATAAGTATTATAATATTATTAAAACAAAATTATATTATTATTATTATTATAGTATTTTGCTGTATTTTTTATAGCAGTTCTAACAATGTTTCTAAGAAAATATCTCTAGTATTTCTAAAACATATTTCATACGATCTTTATTCGAAATTTTAACGATAAACACTTTAGGAAACAATCAGCTTTTATCATCGTGTAACAGAGCAGCACATGTCTAGACATGCAAATAATTACATTTCCGGATAATATTTACAACATTTACATACAATTAGTATTGAAAAGAAGAAGCGATATAAAAAAAAATAATTATATCAACTCGTAGTTTACAAACCAGAAAATTGTTAAGAAGAGATAGTTGTCAACAAGAGAAAAAGCCCAAGATGCGAACATTTTGTTTTTACAGTAAGGTTCATCCTGTACAAGGCCCGGGGCCACTCGTGGTAGAGAGTTACGTTAAGGGGTAGTTTATATGGATAGGGAAGGTAGGCTAGATAATTTGACGCTAACAGACAATTTGAAGTTAACAAATACTGACAAAACCAACGAGTAACCAAGAACTTTTTGTTTTTACAGTAAGGTTCATCCTGTACAAGGCCCGGGAGCCACTCGAGGTAGAGGGTTACGCTAAGCGGTAGTTTATACGGCTAGGAGGGGAACATAATGGTTAACTCTAGACTTGAACAGGTTAAGATTGTAGTGATCGGGGAAACATCATCTTGGGAGTTTTTACTACAGAGCAGTGGTTCACGAGAAGAAGCTGTTCGAGTACAACTTACTTCTCCCCGATGAAATACGGAGGGAATGTGGCTGGTTTGTTACAATGGAAGTGGCATGGCTGATCCTAGTTGTGAAGTTTAGACCTAGCGAAACCGAGGAATGTAATTCGTTCTAGCACTTTCCATGTTAGTGATAGCGCAGGGAGAGGCTCACTACAACCCGCCTGTTTGTGTGTATGTGTGTGTCTGTATGTGTGGGTGTGTGTGAAAGACAGACTCTCTCACACACACACACAGTGCGAGAGAGAGAGAGAGAGAGAGAGAGAGAGAGAGAGAGAGAGAGAGAGAGAGAGAGAGAGAGGTTGAATGGCGGGAAATATTTCGTCAGGCACAAGGACTCAGAGAGGCTTCAGAAATCTATTAAGACTGGAGATTGAGGACTGGTCAGCTCCTGCCCAGCTCCTGCCCAGCTACGTTTAAGACATGTCAAAATTAAACAAGTACAAAGTTTAAATATCTGGGAAGTGTTTTAACAGAGAATACGAGATATGAAATCGAAATCTGAAGGTGCATTGGAATAGCAAAATATGCCTCTCAAAATCTAAGCAAAGAACTAAGAAACAAAAAAATTTCGTTAGAAACAAAGAAAAATGCAGAAATGTCATGTAATGTCAATCCGCCTATATATAGTGAATTCAGGGAAATTTCCTCACAGATGAAGAGAATATTTGAGACAATAGAAATCTGGTTCTACAGAAGGATGCTGAGAATGCCATGGACGTAGCGTATAAGCAACAAAGAAGTCTTAAGGGAAATGGAAATCAAAAGGGCACTTGTACTCATAATAAGAAAAAGTAACAGCTGAAATTTCTTGAACAGATAACGAGGAAACAGAGCTTTGAAAATTTGACACTCATTAAAAAAAAAAAAGAAAAAAAAATGGAAACAGGTGAAGCAGCCAGCCACAAACCTGACGAGCTTATGTGAATGGATGTCGAAACGGGATGGGTAGGTTGATAAAAAAGACAAAGTTATTAAAAGTCACAAAGGACAAAAAGATGTGGAAAGCTATGATCGTTCACGTCCTGAAGGGACACAGCACAGGGAAGAAGATTATCAAGAGGCAATAAGGGCACAGATCCTTTCCATGTACCCATCAGCAGGGAGTAATCTGTAATCTGACCACATGAGAGAATTGTATTCATGAGTTTTCTAATGATGTAGTGCTAAGTGAATAGAAAGCATTTCTGTTGGATTTTGAACTCTTTTTAAGTATCATGATACTTTGATCAGTAGACCAACCACTTATCTATCGAACAAATGAAAGATTGTATAAAAAAAACACTAGTCCGGTTAGTAGAGTGACTTTCATGAAATATTTTTCTTCTTGGATAGCAGACGAAATGCAACCACATGTCTGCTCTAAATTATGGCTATTGCTGATGTATATCTTCTGTCACTCCATATTCGAGACAACCTGTCTTTAAAATCAATTTCCCTTTTTAAAATAATCGTTTATACATTTTCCTGTTCGTTTCAGTTTTCCTTGTATTGGAAATAAGTCAAAAACTTGGAAGGCCGTCTTTTTTGAACAAGATAATTGTCAGTGTTTTTCGCTAATGAATAAGCGTCTAAACTTTCAGGAGAAAACTACAACTATTACAACAACGGTAAAAAAAAAGAAAAAAGAAATGTCTCAATATGACGTAAAAGCCGCTCGCTTTACATTAATAATAAATGTACGTCAAATCTTCGACATTGACAAGTAATTTAAGCGTTTAATGAATTCCATAGTTCTTTGGCGATTTCACTTGGCTGAAACATTGTCTGAGATGATTTCAATAATCCATTTAATATTATTAATATTACTACTAATAAAGAAAAGCATTGTAAACAGAAATGAGAGCGTTGACATTAATTAATATCAGCATGACAGCATCATCATTGGAGGTTGAATCATCATCATTACAATTACTGTCATAATTTTAATCATAAACGTGTAGATAGGGAGAAAGATAGCGACTGTTACGTATTAAAAGATGAGATTTCAAAGTTTCTAATCGACGATGAAACTACATATATGATCAATTCAGTGGCTCGTAAAAGGGGGGCCGAAAAGCGAAATTAATGAGACAGGTGATATTTTAATTTCTCTAAATATTTGCTGACATTGGACCATATATATACTATTTACAATATTGGCACTATTGTCCTCATCTTTGTCGCCATATTTATTACAACTTTTCGGCGGTTGTACTCTCTGGCCTTCTACAAGGACACATGGCACAGTGGATAAAAATACATTATTCCCCTAAAAAAATTCATAAGACAGTAGTGTCCATAATATATAAAAGTATATTCATAAAAGTAATTAAAAGCCTTTCTAATTAAATGATGTCTTAGTTTTATTGTAGTTTTTATTTTAGGTTTCAGAGCAGATTTCGTGTAACAGGAGATCCTGTTTTCTAAAAAAATAATAAAAAATAATAAAGTAAAATAAAATAAATAAAAAATAAAATAAAATAAATAAATAAAAAAAATGACGATTTAAATTCCCCAAAACATTCTGCTTATTAAGTGGTGTAAAAATAATTTTATAAGTGTGTGCGTAGTGGGTATCAGATGTAAAATATTTTTACCAAAATTTTGTAAATAAACATTTTTAAAATAATTTCATTCATTTGTGAATAAATCCTGAAAATTTCATTAAAATCCGGCAATTATTTGATTTTTGTAAGGATTCCTAAATCGATGTTTTTCACCGTCTAGAAAGAGAAGCAAAGGGACAATTAATCAAAGAACTCGACCAGTACTAAATGTTTATTTTCTTTCGTAGTGTGAAGACAACTTCGTCATCTTACTTTTACCTGGCTCTTTGTTTCTGTCTGAATAAGACGTCGATGCTAGCAATGGAAAAAAAAAAACAAAAAACAAAAAAAACATTTCTATTTGTATTTCCCCCGTTATGAGCATTATCATGCCCGTGATATAATGACACCTTATTTTACGGACGGAACGGAATAGCAGAAAGGAAAAGAAATGACCAACATGCTTTGTTCTCAGAGAGATTTTTATACTTTTAAGACACACAAAAATATACATACATATATACACGTGCCCTATGCAGAGAATAATATATCATTAATATCTACACGGAAAAGCAGAGTGTAAGAAGAAACAAAAAGGAAGTGTCTTGCATATACTATGGAGATACTTCTGTGTCTGGAGAAGCCATGTTAAGGAGTCAAGATTCAAACGGGCCGGATTCATCTACCATGTCCCAGGTGAGAACATATTCCATGATGGGGAAATGGCGAGTCTTGGGTTTTCCCAAATTGAGGACTGCGACCTGGAGTTTCTTTCTATATCTGGGAAAGATATATTCCCAAATGGAAACGGCACCATGGAGCAGTAAGCTGTAGTGTTTGGCAGCTGACTTCCCCGTGTGCAAGCCCGGGCAGGATGAACTTGTCACCAATAATTTTATTGACCGAAATGAGCACTTTCGTCACTATATGAAGTGATGTTACTAAGCGGCCGTCACGTGTCCCATGTGACGGCCTCCCCACCACCTTCTGTTTCCCTATAATGCATTTTTGAAATCTGTAATTTGTTTCATTACAGGAGTAAGACAAGGGTGCATCTTCTCACCAGATTCATTCACCTACAGTATAGGTTTAACCTTAACAAATCACTCCCAAAATAAGAGGGCGTCTTATACACCAGGTATAAAATACGAACCTTAAATACTGTCGTTTATGGTAAATTGTTTAACATTGAGGATATTTGACGGTAAGCAAACCCCTGCTTTGATATCTACCGACACAAATATTTTCTAGTGAAACAGCTTAATTCACATTATTATAACAAAATAATAAAAGTGTAGCGTAATAAAAGTACTCTTACCTTATATAATATATGATATGATTGCACGAGAATAATAAAATGCATATTCATCAACAGAGAAATTCCAAAGTATCGTCACACATTGTAGTTAATTGACAATATCTCGCTTCCTTTTTCGATGATGTTCAGCAGAAGCACAGCTGGATGTATGTCTCAAGAAGCCATTTAAAGATCGCATATGAGAACAGTGAAACGAGTGGGTAGTTAACGGGGAAAAGTCATTCAAGCTACCGTAATAACCTACCGAAAAACACAACACCCACTCACGAGGTATTGTAGATTGGGGTAGTTAAATGATAATCTCTTCCCACCGTATTTTTATTACAATTCGATGGAAAAGCAAGTATATGCTTACTGAATTTATTTAATACATTCAATATATTTTAAAATACGATTTGTAAGGTGTTCGTATACGGCGGATGTAGTCCGAAAACTATATTTTAAATTGTCGTCTTATACGCGCAATCGCCTTGTACGCCAGCATATACGGTATTTAACAAGAAGATCCCAAGAGAATTAGAAGACCTGCCAGAATTTATTATCTGCAGCGATAATCTTAACATCAGATATGCAATTGATTCGATGTTGACACCAGATGTTACATAGGAAGAGCGAAAGATAAGTTCCAAAAATAAAGAAAAGTTTAAAGAAACAGGAAAGTTTCTTTAGAAGAATGCTGAAGAGATATACTACATCACTTCTTCTCTATGATAGGGAATGCCTGACAATTTCTTTGCAGATGAAGAAGAGATCCAAAGCGACACAGACATGGTTCTCTTGACGGATGATGAGAATACCCAGGCGAGTAGGCGTAAGTAACGAGGAATTTTGAAAGAAAATGGGAACATGAAGTATACACACTTAAAACCAGAAAGCGGCAGATGAAATTTGAAGGAACGAGTTGCAGGAAGAAAGAAGACCAAATAAATGCTTGTGTGAACAGATGGCAGAAAAGAAAAACGTGATGGTAACAAGTCAAACAATTTTTAAAATATTTTTTTTTTTACAATGACGTTCATCCTGTACAAAACCCAAGAGGCCCTGGCGAGGGAGTAAGGAGCACAGTTTATGGAGATATGTGGGGAAAGATAACGGCTAACCCTATATTGGAATAGATCAAGATTTTAGTGATCGGAGAAGCACACTCTTTTAGGGCAGTAAGTCGTTATCGTCCATATAATGAATGTATCGACAGAAGATATCTAGGCATACATGAGCATTTCTCACTAGGGATAGCTCAGGAGAAAGTAGGCCTCCTTATCATCCTCATCATCATCATCCTCATCATCATGATTGTAAAAAATAAATGATGATGAGAGGGGTCAAAAAGTGGAGTGCGACGCTCTGCGGCAGGCCAGCTCCTTTTCTTCTTCTTCGGTCGCCTCAAGGAAATGGTTTGCGTGGCTCCCTTTTCTCGGCCGTTACACTGGGCAGTTGTGAAACAGATACCAACTCAGCCGCACCTACTTCAACTTCCATTTTGTCTGTCTGTCTAACACTCGCAGTCCGCCGAATGACTTTGCTCCCCGTGCTGCTGGCAACACGCTTTTTATGATATTCCAAGACGGCCACAATTTGCATGTGTGCAAATATCGTCTCGTCTTGGACGGGATAGGCGCGCATAAATTGTGCCTACAATAGCGGCCATATTTCTTTTTTGTCATCACTTTGCAGGCAAGACACGTTCGTGCTCGTTTCGAATTCCGAGGTAAGTCATGTCTTTCTTTACAATGATCATCGACATCCAATAAAGATTATGTTATTTAATGAAGCAAGGTGATAATGTCACTAACACACAATGGGCTACTGGGTGTGAAAGAGAAAAAGAAGATTTTGTGAGGCGAAAGGACAATAAAAGAATAGGCGTTAGGAATTCAGAAGGTGACAATTTAAAGTAATTTGAAGATTGTTGGTGTTAGGTTAAAAAGCAAGCAGAAAAGCGTTAAATAGATCTACGAAAAAAGAAACTATTAGTAAAGAACTTACGGTTGTAACAAGCTATTTCACCAGTTAAACTTTACAGTATCATTCGTATCCTTACATCATTGCATCTTGAACTTGTGGCCAGATCACGTTGAAACACCGGTTCCTGTACGATTACCGAGGTTAAGCAACGTCGTGCCTGGTCAGTACCTAGATGGGTGACCGCATGAAAATACCAGCCTCTGTAAGCTTGGATATGTCGGTGGTGTAATAGATAATGGCTCGAAATTTTAATCGGATAACCGTGTTTCAATTTCAGATGCGTTTGTTATATTCATTTACGCGCAAATACTCTTGGGAAAGGTATGAATCCATCTCTTCTCCCCCAGATATGGGTTAATTAATAAGATATGTATCACTAAATCATTATTATCTCAAAAATATTCTTACATTCTAAAAATTCTGAATTTAAATAAACGGCAAAAGCTGTCTATATTTCTGAGATGAGGTATTATTTACTCTATTACATTATTCGGACTATTGTCCTCAACTTTGTCGCCATATTTATTACAACGTCTCCGCCGTTGTATGCTCCGGCCTTCTCCAGGTGGTTGGAATGTCCCCAAGGACGCATAGCACAGTGGATAAAGGTGTTAGTTAGATCCAGTTATAGGACCCAAAGAGTGTGAGTTCAATACCTGGTTAAGACGGTGGAGAACTTGCAGAGGGGAATTAACAGGATATAACCGATAACTGACATCCATTAGACATGGCACGTGGAACTAGAACAGTCTACCCCAGTGAGCGAAATAAATGGTTCAGCTCGACATTCCAACCACCTGAAGAAGGCCGGAGCTTACAACGGCCGAAACATTGTGATAGACATGGCGACAAAGATGAGGACAATAGTCCGAATAATGTAAACGGCAGAAGGTTGATAAACGCAAGAAAACGAATCAATCAGTCATTCCATCTTGGAATTTCTCTCTGAATAGGAAATTTAGTCAATGTAGCAAAGCGCCTTCACGAGAATCGTTATCATTACCAATCTTTCTATCAATGTCCTCGACCACCTTTCCATAACTCTCATCATCATGATCATCATCATTCCCGTTGATATACGTTTGTGCATATTCAGCCATTACTATCACCTTTTCCCTTGTATAACTTATATTTAATCCCCGAAGAATTATCACCAACATCGTTATTGTCGTCATTATCGCATTGACATTGTCATCACATCGCCGGTTGAACCGGTGAAACATAGGGACATCTGCCATCACGCTAGGTGGGTGCTCTAGTGGTTTCTGTGACAATGCTAGTCATGCACCAAACGGGATTTGAGTTTAGAACTGTTCTTGTAAACTGGCCGCCAACCAACCAAAAAAAGAGAGACCAGTAGGTTTTGAGAATTTAAGCCATAGCTGGCGGTAAAAGAGATCAAATGACACGTTTCCCAATGCGCGAGAGTGAACGCATTGGCCTCGCTTGGCATTTGAATTCGGCTTGCCAATTTAACTTTTCGAGTTGATAAACATAATGCGCTATCCAACACTGTTATTCGACATTCTTATCAGAAGCTGCATTGTAATTTATTTTTAACTTTCATCAATTTAATCAGTCACCAGACAGTGTCTTTTCCATTGTCATCGTCTTCCTGGATATTCCCCTCTACCTCCTGAGAAGAAGCTCCAGTTGTAATCGTTATTTAACAATAAAAAATTTTTGGGGTTTTATTTGTTTTTCAATATTATCATATTATTATTTTCAGTACTGTAATTATTTACTACTGAAAACAACTGATTTTATACGATAATCATAAAAGGCTGAAATAGGTATTTGACATACAACACTACTGAAAATTCGGAAGATTCATTATTTTCCATCTTGTGTTACTCCATCTGCAGAAACTTGTTAAGTAGGTTACCTGCTGCTTTTCTCAGCTCCTTTTTGATACGTCTTATGAGTATTAAATTCCCCAAACCTTCAATTCTCATTGTGTGTCACCAAACATTTCAGTCGGTTTCTTTTTTATTCATAGCAACAGTTACATTGTAGTTCCCATCCCCTTTAAATCTTCCTCATTTCATATACGCTCTTCCTTCCCATGATATTCCTAAAATCTGATGATAGAAACGCATCTCAGTTGTAACAAGATATTTGCTTAACTGTGTGGAAGTTGTCCAGCCTTCACGAACATTTTTACATCATATCTTCGCTAAGTCGAAGGCGATATTATATGCGAATTGACATGAATTCTTGTGAAATGCAGTGAAGTGGTTTCCTGTTGCCTTCGCCACTTTTGGAATACGTACTGGTTACCACACACGGCTGGACAACCTAATCTACCCTACTAATTAATCCATAGCTATAGGTAGAAGAGATAGATTCATGCCTTTCTCAAGTGAATGCAGCCGACACAAAATTTGAACTCGGCTCTTCGATTACATGTTCCGCATCAATAGCCATAACTGAGTAAATTGGGCTTAAACAGTTGTTTTGTTGTAGAGTTTTATTTTTATTCAGCGTTAAGAGAAGCATATAAAGTATAATTACATTTAACTATTTAAAAAATTAATGATGCCAAGCAAAAATCCTTAATTGGGTGCCCTGCTTTTTATAATGTCATGTTCCTTCAGAACTTAGGAGAACATGATTCCTAAAATATTTATTGGGAACTATAGTGGAGTATTTTACCGTTGCCTTCCCTACGGTTTGGTATTCAGAATTTTCTTTCTATTATATTGGTTACCACCAGAACAAGAAAGCCCAGTTTATCCTGCCATTTAACTCACAGTTAAAGGTAAAAGAGACATATTCAAGTATTTTTTTTCTGATGGCATTAGCGTGAAAAGGAATGCAACATATTAGCTCTGAATTTGAACTCAGCTCGGCGAGTTCACTTTCTCTATAGACATCCGTTACACTACCCACAAATATGCTGAAGGTCCTGAAGCGTTATAAAAAAAGAATACGACAGAGAAACACAAAAATATTCATACAAATTATAAACTGGAGATAAAAAATCAAACAAGTAAAACAATTTAAATATCTGGGAGGTGTTTTAAAAAAGGACGGAATATGCGACACTGAAATCCGAAGGCGCGATGGGATAGTGAAAGATGCATTCCAAAACCTAAGTAAAGTATTAAGAAACAGAAAAAAATACGTTAGAAACAAATAAAAAAAATATTGAACAATATCATACAATATCGGCCCTCCTATGTTGCAGTGAATGCTGGACAATCTCCTCATGGATAAAGAAGAAACTTGTGGCAATAGAAATGTGGTTCTACAGAAAGATACTGAGGATACCATGGACTGAACATGTGAGCAACGACGAAGTTAAAGAGAAAATGGAAACAAAAAATACTCTTGTACTTAAGATCAGGAAGAGAGTGTTGACATTTTTATGGAACATAATTTTGAAAGATGGTTTGGAAAAATCAATGCTCACAGAACAGATTCAAGGCAAGAAGGACAAACGCATAAACTACCTAGAAAGATTGATTAAATGGATCGCGAAGCAACGTTTAGGAGCGATAACTAAAAACAAAATTCATTAAGAGCTACACCGCGAATAGACACTGAACATAGAAGAGGCTTTTTAAGAGATATATGAGCAATATATATATATATATATATATATATATATATATATATATATATATATATATATATATATATACTCTTAAGGTGTGCTATATTTATGGGATAAAGTGCTAAATATAGAGATTGTTTAAATATAAAAGGGAACACTGAAGTCAACGTTTCATGCTAGATCCAATCGTCAGTCCACGGGTCTCTCTCACTGTCTCTTTCTCTCTCTCTCTCTCTCTCTCTATATATATATATATATATATATATATATATATATATATAGTTGGCCACTCGTATTCGAGGATACCATATCTTTATTGCAGGCGCTTGCTCAGGCGCATTTGTGTGTATTCAACACCAACAGAGCCCACCTGTGGTTTATACTGCAACTACGCTGAGCAGACCTTAGTTAGAGCTTCTGGGAAAGAGCGTGTTATCTAGCGAGACCAACAATTTGAACAAGGCACAGCTATCGACGGCCCCAGGTTCCGTCGACACAGTTTCACTCACAGGGCTTTCCAAAGATGCCGCGTACTGAGTCCGATAACATGAGGTAGTCTCTCATGGCCAGAATGTGAACGTTCTGACCACTCGGCCATGCGCTTATTGAAAACATCACATAATTTAGACAGTACAAATAGACCAAATCTAGCACAAACCTTTGCCGCTGCTGTTTGCGTTCAGTGACATTTCTTAGATACACACCCAAAGGGCCTACTTCGAAATATGGTGGAAACAAAGTAATTTATTTGTCTTGGTCAAAATAACACAAACTTTTAGGTAACACCTCCTATGGCTTTTTATTTTTCTATTAAAATTTTCTAATTTTATATATGAGCATGGCTCAATAGATTTGCCACCTAACACGTAGCTGAATTAGGATCTGAAATGTTCACTGTATAATGTTCGATGTACGCGATTAATGTTCACTGTATTGTGTGACATTTTCACGTTATCATATGTGGCTGGACGTTTGGCGCCGGCTGTCGTTGTTAGTAAGGGGACTGGGACTGTTGCTCCGTCAGTTTCCACGGCTTTCTTGAAACCAATAGAGAAAATTGTTCTGTCACTGTTCTTGTTTAATATCACCAGAGTTTAATGTCTTTTCACCAGGAGAAATGTTTCTTTTCATGATGTTAAACTGCACAACTAATGTAGTCTGAACTGACTGTTTTTGCTACTCCAAGTAGGGAAATTTACCAACTACACGTCAGTGATGGTGAGAGGTAGCGAGTGAGAGAGATACTTTCAATTCCTAGCAGTTTTAGACCCGCGTGCTGATTAAGAAGCAAAAATTCTAATTGAAAAAAATCGAGAGAGAATCTCCTTTTACAGTAATCCCTGGCTTTTTTGTTAATTGGTAATTTGTTAATTCACAGTTGAATGAAAAAAAAAAACAAAAAAACAATAAAAAAACAAAAACACAATAGCGCTACTCTTATTAGTTTCATTTTGTTTATCCTTCCTCCGGTGAAGTTTTTCTGACGTTGGCGAATGTTCTAAATTCCAGGGTATCAGAATATTTATATATCGTATTTCGGAAACACGACCGCATATTAGTTACAATTTTTCAAAAATTTTCTTTCTCAAATTCTTAAAATAACCTATTTTCCTCTACTTCATCCCTTCACAGATAATATTGCATAACGGCATTGACATGGGAGTAGATTATGTGCCATAAAATCTCTTTTAAATATTTTAAAGGATTTTATATAAAACGGACTAATTACAGTGAACACTTTCTTGCCAGATAAAGCTTCCGCAAGACGGTTTTGGTTGTCCTGCGTTCAATCCTGCTCAGATTGTATTAGCAACGAATCTTCATCCAACAAAGACATTATCGAAACTCCATTCATTCATATTTTCCCTCCCTAATATACTGTAGAATGATGCAAAGTTATCAGCATGGGTGGTTAGCGCGGCATTATTAACCTTAAGTTGGAAGGGTGGCATCAGGTCGGTTTATTGATCAGATAAACCAAAAACCATTTAACTCGAGTAGGAGAAGCAATTTAAGAAGAGCGGGCGACCGACGAGTGACTAAATCAATAAACATTTATAATGGCGCCAAACGATATCTTCCTTAGTTAAGTGAACGCGTGATGAAGCAGAGAGCTTTAGGAAATAGAGAAGGGTCAACTGTTTGTGGAACTGGGACGATAGGACGGGTTCTCTTTCCTCTTTCAGTTAATGTGCCTTTCATTTCAGCCGTAGTCATTTTGTTTGGCGTTTCTTCTTAAGCTATTTCCTTCCCCGTTGCATTCACCAAGTCTTTATTTTTCGAATCCTAACCTGTTTCTTATACCTTTTTTTTGTTTTTAAATTTCTTTCTTGATAAGCGATACCACTATCACAACGGCTGGATTATCAAAGTTAAGCATCAATAAGTCTGCTTTGCACAAAGATGAGTGACCGCTTAGAGAAAGCAGGTTACCTCTCCTCCGCCAAATAAGAAAACAATATTTTTGCAGCGTTACATAAAGGATGTAAGAACGTTTTTTTGGTATCATTTAACCTTCAAGCTCGCAAAGAAAACACTGTGCCAAAAGGTCGGTTATTCCCATGACACCGCTATTATTGTATACACTTTTGACTACCTCAGCAATGTTTATTTACAAGATTATAAAAATATGTGAACTATGTGAAATGTGTTATTTGTTATTTACTTTTTATAAAGATTTATTATTTTACCATTGTATAAAGAAATAATTTTGAAAAGAAATCTTCAAAAATTTGATAAAAAACAAAATTATCCAAATATCTAAACCAAGTAGAATACATTATTATTTACCATTTTATAAATATGTTAATAAGTTTTTTATTCATAATTTTATAAAAATATCAATGAACTATACAATAAGAAAATTTAAACAATAATATGATTTTTCTGACATAAAATTATTCTTGTAAATAAACAATCTAATAAATAATCAGTGTTTAACATCTTTGTTGTCATTCGCAAGAATAAAGAAAACGTATAAATCCACTTTCATATGTTTCGGTTTTATTAAAATTCTCATAATTGCTATTTGAAAATAAATGTTGGTGGGGAGTATACAGTTATGGCGGTGTCAAAGGAATAACCTTCCTGTTGACACATTTTTTTTTCAGACACGAACCTTAACTATGTCCTTCCCCCACATGACGTTACCTTGTGATGTTACAAATGCGTTACCTTTTAATGTGCTACATGAACTACTGAAAATGCATAAAGATTAGGAAAATTCTATACATGTTAAGTGAAGAAAAAGTATTCTGGCGTTATTTGACCATTGTGGAATTCTTGGGCTACACCACTCAGCGGCATATTCATAACGTTTTGACAACGTTGAGGAAGAGGGACCAGTTTGCGTTCAGGAAAATAGCTAATTACAACGTTATATTAATGTCATTGTAGTGATAAAAAAAATGAAAAGTTCACTATTTCAAAAAAAAAAAAAAAAAAATTTAGAAAATTAAAAGTTTGCAGATCATTTTTGTTTGCCATAAAGAAATACAAACAAAAATATAAGAAAAAAATAAATTAAAAGAGGCCAAAAGGTCAACATCTCTAATTGGGGGTAAAGAAACAGGGATTGTCAAATGAGTCCTGTGAACCAATCAGAAATCAAGAGACAATTCTGAACGAAATTCACTTGTCTCGAAAAAGTGAAAAACTCAGAGCTAGATCAACAGAGTCGAAGAAATGAATTTCTTTTGTCCCCCCCCCCATGTTTACTACTATCAAGAGATATTTACATACATAGATACACATTTACAATGACTCTCTTATCTGTAACGACTCTTCCCCACGGGATTCTTCTGGAGGGATTAGCAGACGAGGAGAAGAGTTTTTCCCCGTCGCAGTAGATAATGCGGTTGTAGTATCTGTTCCGTTCTTGAGGCCTTCTTTCATATGTTAAGTAACAATGGTATGACCGGCTTTGACAAGCTTAGGCAAGCGATGACCAGCATAGACAAGTTATGTCCAGCTAAGACAAGCTAAGATCGACGGTGGTAACACCCGAGTCCCAACGTTAAATGCCGACCTTGTGTCACAACCTGACTCAGTGAGGGGGGCGGTCAGGTAAATCCCGGATTCTATTTTATTTCTTATTATATGCCAAAAGACGTTCAACACGAGAATTTCTGATATGAACTGATGGACACTTTAAATATTGTATGTTTTATTTTAAGAAATATAAAATTTTATCAGTACGTGCAAAGTATATTTTTGTATTGATTATCTTAGCATACATTTTTTGAAAGGACAAAATATATGTATATTTGGATTAAGGACGTTATCCGAAGACTAATCACCTGTAAATACATAATCACCACTTCGGAAACACCCACATCATCAATATAGTGTCTTACAGCACGTGAAAGACGAATGCGACACAGACTTGTATGGATTACCCAAAGAAAACAGTTAAAGGCTTCTTGCTCACATGAAGAACTGTCTCTAATATGCTGATTCGTGCATTCCGCGCATGCGCTATCTTTATTAGAAAGGAACATCCGGTTCCGTTGATCAGTGAAGTCACTACATCACAATCACTACGTCGCATATCTCTAAACCAAAACAGAAGGTGTCTGCAACGTTGCCAGAATGTTCCCTGTTAGCTGGAATTGTAATCAAGTGGAGACTTCTCTGTCAACATGAATAAATACGAGAACTACCGCCATGGAGGACATCATTACTAACGTTAGGAATAAATGGAATGGATCAAAATCTGGGTTGTTTCTTTAACGGCATATCAACTCTTTATGGGTTATTTAATGACGAAAATTTATTTTCTGCGAACTTTGGTCATTTTTTTTCAATATTGTAATGCTGGTAATTTTTTTCCAGCAATGTATTGGTGGTAATTTTTATTTTTATTTTTTTTACTATTGTATTTTTATATTTTCATGTTATGGCGCAAATTTTGTTATTCATTATTTGCCTATGGCTGGGACCCTAACAGGTGTTACCACCCTGGGTCAGAGTGAACCTGGGAATTCTACACTCCCCCAAATTTTCCAATCAGAGGCCTTACTGTCGGATGTAGTTTATCGTCATACCCAGGACGATCAAAATTATAACTAAGCAGTTTTCTGAAATTACGAATATATATTTCTCCTGATTTTCAAAATTTGATATGTAGTAAATGATGCTAATGATTTTCTCCTGTAATAATAATAATAATAATAATAATAATAATAATAATAATAATAATAATAATTATTATTATTATTATTTTTGTGATTTGCATTGATTCGTGTAGTACGAGTTGTCACCAATTGATTGATGGATTCGTTTTTTTTTATTGTTTATCAGTCCTCTTGATGGTTATTTAAAGCCAGAAAATATTTTTAGGTTGTAAGAATTTTTTTGAGATAAGAATTTTTTGACACAAATCTTGATAATTAACCTATAGCTGAGGGAGAAGAGATGTGTTCATACCTTTCCAAAGGGTATTTGCGAGTAAGTGAATATAATAAACCCAAGTGAAATTGGAACTCGGTTTTCAGATTAACAATTCCGAGCCATTATCTATTACATCTTCCCACATTCAACCTTACAGCACGTAGTATTACTAACCGGTCACCCATCCAGACTCGACGTTGCTTATATTCGGTGACCGAATGGGAAACCACTGTTTCAACGTAAGATGGTAGTAAGCACCTCCTATTATTATTATTATTGTATTTTGCATTGCCTTGTTTAGAATGAGTTACCCCAAGTCTCAACGTGAGATTTCAAGAGTCAACAAAGTTTTTGTATCAAATATGGAAACAGATAAGTTGTCATTCAATTTGAGAGAAAAAATATGTATTTTGGTTACTTCATGGAGAGGAATCGATGCAAGATGTGAAAAGTACTCGTAAGTATGATATTTTGCAATTCAAATATTTGCCAGGAATTTTTATCCACGTATTTGTTTGTTCCTTTTGATAGAATTCCCAAAGCCTCAGTAACAACAAGTAACGTTGTTGCTTTGAGATGGCAAATTATATTGATTTCTGTATCGAGTTTCTTGTATTTACTTAGTTTCTCATTATTATTATTATTATTATTATTATTATTATTATTATTATTATTATTATATTTTCTTTGATTTCAGGTGTATACTCATTTCTTACGAGGACCCAACCAGAGACCTAAGGTCAGAAATGGTATCATGACATTTTCCATTATTTTGAAAAAAAAAAAACACAAAAAATAAACAAACAACAACAAAAAACAAACAAACAAACAAACAAACAAACAAAAAGATTCGTATGATTGATATTGCATTTATATTTGTGAAGATTGAATTTGACAGGAAAGCGGAAAACCGGGAGGGAATTCCACAAACAAGTGCGGAAGAAGAATCTATTAACATAGAACTTACAGTTACAACTAGAAATTTCAACAGCGAAATTAAGAGATAAAGCTGCCAATTTCATACTGAACTTGAATTGGTAAAGTCTAAGTAAGAAAGCTCATCTGAATAATTAGCAGGAAAATATTTATAAAAGATGTAAAAGTAAACTATGTTGTGACGATGAGAAAGTGATTGCAACCGAGATTCTCAGTTAGGACCGATAACGTTGCAGATTCTTCTTTGAATTGTGTCAAGAATCTCTAGATAGAAAATAGAAGCACCAAACTTAATGTAGCAGGAATATTCGAAGAACAGACGAATGGTAGATTTATGAATGTACAACAGACTCTGGTAAGAAAATTTGTCTTCATTTCAAAAGCAACATGTTTGGCTAGCAAATTATATGAATATAACCAGCAAGCGTATGTCAGACTTAATTTTTCATGATTTCGGTAAAAAAAAAAAACTCGAATCAGTTAAAAAATAATTATATAATTTATTTTGAAATTTTTATATGGATATTAACAAATGGTTCACTATATGAACATTTGAGAAAGATTAGCTGATATCCAGCTAAACGAAAAATGTAATATTTTGTTTAAAAAACTAAAACGAGTACAGATTCATATCAGCTTTTAAACATGAATTAAATATTTTGATTGCGCAAAGAATAAAGAGCCACAGTGAGACATTGGGATACGCGAAAGATTTGAAATTTGAATTCCAAGATATTTAAAAATGATATCATTCAAAAAAGAATCTTACATGATAGAACAGTAAAAAAGAAAAAAAAAAGCTATACTTGTTAAGACGTTAAAATTTCGCATTAAAAGCAGTTGAGAGTAATTGTCAATTTAAACTAAATGATTGTTAAGATTCTGGATATAAACCATACCAGCATATTCGAATTGTTTTTTAAATGCATGCATGCATAATAAGAATATATATATATATATATATATATATATATATATATATATATATATATATATATATATATATATAAAGCCAATCAAGTTCTCCCAGTTACTGTGTGTTTATCCCAAAATAAATACGCTTAAATTGACCACGATCCCTGCCATTCGCCAAAATATTAGGGGTAGAATCTAGAGGAAACCGGACGTCTAGTAACACTGATGAGCAGTAATGCAGCGAAATAGACTGTCTGTGAATGACTATATATATATATATATATATATATATGCGCCGTACTTAGTGGAAAGCGCTCAAGATCAGTGTTAGAGCTAACATAATAAGTTGTTTTGATATGAGTTTGTTTGATGATCGCAAAAAAAAACACGATCATAAACTCATATATATATATATATATATATATATATATATATATATATATATATATATATATGAGTTTGTGATCGTGGATATGAGTTTTTTTTAAGATCGCAAAAAAACCACGATCACAAACTCTATATATATGTTTGTGATCGTGGTTTTTTGCGATCATCAAACAAACTCATATACATATATATATATATATATATATATATATATATATATATATTACGATGGCTCAATTCATTTCAGTAGTAATGGTTTGAGAGTATTTTCTTATCATTGCACCATGGCGAATTATTGTCGCTGTTGTCGCTGAAATTTTTAGCCTGATTTCCACATTTCTAATGTAGAATAAAGATGAAATTATATTAACAAGACATGGCAAAGATCTTATTTCCTGTATCAGGTATTTATTCATATGCTCATTCAAACAGAATATGGCACAAGGCCATTTTTTGTGGGATTCTCACATGTATTAGATTGGTGCAAAAATAGTAACATATGTGAGAAAACGACATTATTTTTGCACCAACCTAATATTTTGATTAGTAATAAATATTATCCAGTTCCCTCAGTTGCTTAACTTCGGTGATCATACGCGCGACCATCTTTTGCCTGTAAAATTCGCACCCAGCTCTGCTTGATGAACCTTGAACTTATCAATTTCTGAATAATGTATTTTAATGTATTTGAAAAAAAATTTTCGATTTAATTTAATTTAGTCCCTATCGCGATAAAAAAAAAAAAATACGGTAACGAGTGAATAATTCAAACGTGTCATGCTACAATGTTTCATTAAATTTTACAGGGCAACTAAACGTCACGTCTTTTAGTTTCTCTTTCAGTGACTTTCTGTGTTGCAGTATAATTTCGTCTGAACCGATGTTGTAAAAACTTGAAATTAAATTCCAAATAAAAATAGTTTGCAACAAAAAACGTGTAGTATAAAGGTAAACATTTTCTTAAAAAAAAAATGTGTCAATCCGTCATCTGAAATCATTCAGAGAG
The DNA here is from genome assembly GCA_963932145.1 of Acanthosepion lycidas. NCBI lineage: Eukaryota > Metazoa > Mollusca > Cephalopoda > Sepiida > Sepiidae > Acanthosepion > Acanthosepion lycidas. The sequence continues at coordinate 131,191,907 of OZ010582.1, read as the reverse complement.
AGGGAATCGCTGGGTGTTCTGCTATCTAAAATCATTCGTCGGGTGGGAAACAGTCTGGCTGTTCAGTGATGTATAATCAGTCGGAGGGAAGGAGGCTGTCTCCCTTATCATACGGAGGGATGGAGTCGCTGTCGTCGATGTTCCGCAATCACGTGACAGTAAAATTGAGATAGGAAACGTTTTCTCATTATTCATCACGAGTTTAATTATTTTTGCAGCAAAAATTGTAAAAAAAAGAAGCAAAAACAGTAAATGATGGTCCTTGAAGCATCTCATGTACCGTTTCTCTTGAGGACGTGGGCGATCGTTGGACTCTGTAACTTCATATCCTTGGTAGCTCTTAGCAATGTTTCTGTAGTATCGTATGCAAATTAGATAGAAAGTATAAATCGAGAACAACTAGCGAAAATGGAGGGGGCTATGCCTAGCAAACCCGGTTGTTATTCAGGACACGGAGATCTGAACTACGAATACTACTACGCAGAGAGGTGTGCAAAACATAAGAATTTCGTTTTTTATTAATCTTCCTGTCCGCTGTTCTGCAATCCCTTTACACAAGATTATGAAGATTACTTACTGTTTCTCTTTGCTCTTCTTGCCTTCAAGATGTTCCGTGAGTTTCAAATTCTCCAAGTCTACTAAAAATCCTAGCAATCGTTGAATATATTAAAAAATTAAGTATACTTAGATATTTACTAATTCTGAGAAATTAAAGAAAAACATGGCTGCTCTGGCAGCTCTTATCGAAAGTGATTGTCTTTTAATGACGTTAAAGTTAAAACTTTCCTTAACCCTTTTAGCCCTGAGCACCGCTATATCTGTGGTAGAGAAAATGACGTAATGCCCAGCCACCGGCTGAACAGTGGTAGAGAAAAATGACTTAATGCTCAGCTACCGGTTGAACGGTGGGTAAACACTTGTAACTATATTTTCCGTGAAATATTACATACCAATTATTTGAGTCAGGAGCTCAGGCAGAAGGGTAAAAATTGTTCAGGAACTCAGGGTTCAAAGGGTTAAATCAGCTTCTAACACTCTCTCTGCCCAAACAAATATTTTATATCATACATGAAGTAGTATTTCTAATAATAAATTACTACTAATACTAACACTATTAAATAAGGAGTGAAAGACAACTGATTCGTAAATTACAGAAGTGTCTAGCATACAAAAAACAATTAAAACAATTACATGAGACGAAACATTTCAAATCTTTTTTAAAAGAGAGTACACATAATGAATTTAGTATACCATTTCGCAGACTTCGGTTAGGTCAACAAATTGTAGACGATGGTACAGTATTTTTGTGGCTGGTTGCTGGGTATTCTGTTTAGCCGCTTGGGAATACAGCAGACGGTTAAATTGGGAATTGGTTACTGGACAAGTGAGAATAAAGTTGAATGTACTAAACAAAACTAAATATACATAAGGGATAGAAATAAGAATACAAACTAGATAGTAGTGATGAGAAGAAGTGTATTATTATTATTTGTACAGGTGATGAATGAAAACGAGAAAGATAGTGAAGAAATTTATAAGATCTGGACAAATTCTCTCAAAAGTTAACTTGTTAATTTCTTCAACTCTTTGTCTCAATGTTGAGGATGAACTGTCTAGCGTGATTAACATGAAAGCATTATACTGCCTTCACTAAGCATTGCCCCTATATGGCTCACTGTGGACGGCAAGAAGCCCGAGGAAAGAAAATTCAAGTGTGACTTCATCAGTAACATTTCTCATTAGACAGGAAATATTTAGTGCTTTTGGCGCCAATTTTTCTTAGTTTCAGGAACTTGTTGTTTGTAAAATGTATTTTTGTTATTTGAATTCCAATCACTAGAGAAACCTTCAAAATGCATTATTAATACACAGCTAAATGTACCTTCCCCTGCTTAACACGGTAAAAATATGACAAAAATAGGGTAAACAGTTAATGTCGAACAAGTCTCATGTCATCTCATGCCCAACCACAATTTGCTCTTAGTGTCCTTTAGAGAAGTCAGGTGCATCGGCATGTCGACGTGAGAGATATAATTTGTTTCTCCCGATATGTAATCACGAGCATTAGGATGTGCAAACGCGGGAAAAAAAAGTATGACAGGTAGGAATAAAATACCTAGCGAAAGGAGAACAAATGTGTCTCTTACATTCTGGTGATAATACAAAATACACGTCCTTAGAAAACCGAAAGCCACTCACCCACTGGTCGATAGTAAATAACGAAGAAAGATTACTTTTCGAGCGAAAAGGCTTGATTTAAAGCATTTTTTATTAGGTTGGTGCAAAAATAATGACGTAATAATGACGTAATAATGTCGTTTTTTGACGTATTTTTTAACGTCAAAAAACGACATTATTACGTCATTATTTTTGCACCAACCTAATAATGTTTTTCTGAGTTTACAAATATTAAATTTTAGTAATTTTAACTGTGTGTGAGTTGTGAAAACATCTTGACAAGATTAATTTTCGAACAAAAATGACTAGTCGAGAAATATCATTTGGTGGGTAGTTTGTCTAACAGATAACCACTCTGGCCTTTCTGATGATTCATGTCCAATGACAGTTTTATCTCCGTACGACATAAGCAATGACAGGTGTCCCGATGTCGCAATGTGTGTAAAAAATTATGAGCAGTTGCAGATAAAGGTTACAGATTCCAGAATATACCTTGAGATAATCAGTGTCATGCATGCAGTGACGGGCGGTGTCATTGTCGTCACAGATTGTTAGGCTGTCTCAGCAGCAGCTAACTGACAATCTGTGCAGCGAGTACTTCGACGGTCATCAGTTTTATAAAGTTATTTTTCTGTGAAAGAAAATAACCTTTTTAATGATCTGAAAATGTACACTAACAATTAAAACTTATACATATACATTAATGCGCTGTCGTTAAGGATAAATTGGTACGATGTAACTCCAACGAAGAAGAAGCATACATCAGCTGAAGAATTTTCTTATGAAAATCTTACTCAAAGCATTATTCAGTGTAGGCCAGAAAGAGAAGATCAGTTGTTCGGACTGACACCTCTGAAGGGAAAACAGCTGAGAGAGACATTAAGAAAATCATGTAAAATAATTTCGAAAAGTATCCACATAAAAAAAGAAGTGTGGGAAAGTGCTGTAAACAGAAGATAAAGACAAATTAACAATGTTGACAAATCTACAGATGATTTGAAAATGAAAGTTTTTTTGTAGATAGCACAACGCATATGATCTGTATTGGCTACTTTTATTTTCACCAGCAGAAACGTAGGAAAGGTGCCGTAAACAAAAGATAAAGAGAAATTAATAACATTGATGAATCCACAGATTATTTTATTTGGCGTTCGTGCGTCGAACCTTATGGTGAGAATTGCATAAAATGCACATCTTGTCAAATATGTGGTTAAAATTTGGTGGTTAAAAGGTGCTACTGATGTTGTCTTGATGTTACATATCTTGAAAATGATGTTTTACGACCCCGGTCCGTTGCTCTGTAGTGGTCCAAGTAGGTTGTGTCGCTTCAGGTCAATGCACCAAAATCGCAATATCTTTGTTTCTTTCTGAGAATGAAAGTTTGTTTTGTAGTATTAGATAGCGCAATACACATAGTTTGTATTGTCTATTTTTATTTTCACCAGCAGAAAAAAAATGCCGAGTACTTGTCAGTGATGTAGAGGAGGAAATCAGTGAGAGAGTAAACTTCTCAATCAGAGAATCTGCAGACCTATTTTACTAGGAGGTAAGATTTCTCATGAAAAAAAACTTTGTAAGGAGGAACTCCCTTTTTATTTTAAAAGGAAATATCGCCTTCTCGCTAACTGCTGATTCGCCAATTCATGTGCCAATGAAAAGACACCACTGACTCCATCTTCTTTTTCCTTTTTTTCCAGAAATTGACCTCATCAAATATATCGTATTTCAGAAAAAGATAACTTTCCATCAAATTTTGTGTTTTTTTCTTTTCTATTTTTGGTTTAGATCTTTTTTCCCCATTTTCTAATCCTTAACCGTTTAATCTAGTCTCCTCTATTTTACAAACACGATTTTACATTGATATCTATTTATATTTTATTAAGGGAAGATTATCAATAAAATTCTGTTTAGTGTTGTCTTTCTTTTCTTATATTTCATTTTCCCATATTGTATTAAAATGCATTACCGAGGCACAATTGCATAGGAGTTCACTTGCCTTATCAACGAGTCATTATTTTTCTAAAAAATTACTTTCTACTCACATACACTTTACTATTATTTTTAATAGATCTGACTTGTTTAAAAGTTTTACATTACTTATATGAATACCGCATATACTAGAGTATTGTACGAGTTCTTATGATTAGATCCTTTCGCAAAAAAAGGCGTCACACTATAAACAGGTATTTTTTTAAAGTTTAAATATCATCTATTTTCGGTGACCAGTTGCACTATACACAGGTAAATATTTTCTGGAGGGGTTAAAATTTATAGATTTTCTGTGACCGTAATCAAGTGGTAGACCTACAGTACCTTTAGCTAACCTTAACAATGTAGGTAAATCAGGCATGAATGAAAACAAAAGTACGGTATCTAAATCTTCGATATTTTCCGGTAATTGGTTTTCCTCACCATCTTGGGGAAGCTTTGTACAAAAAAGAATGAACACCATTTATTTGCTATAAAATATACCCAGGTTGATGCACAGTATTTAACTATGGTAGGCACATTATTATTGCTCAGAAGAAGAGAACGCATTATACACTAGTTATATGGGAAAAAATCAGGTGTTTTACAAAAGCATTTACGGTTCACACTATACACGAAGTTGGTTTATACACAGTATTAACCCCTTCCCCCCACTTGAACGAGATGTGACACAAGGTCTTTTTTAGGTGGTGACCCAGGCGCGTACACCTGGGACAAGGACAAAAATTGCCCTCAGCCCCCGCAACCGTCGGTTGCGCTGACTTCGGTGCGTGCACCGATCCCTCCCTCTGGTGCAATGGGAGGGTGCGGCCTCGGGTAGCTGCTCCCCAGGGCTGGGCACGTCTCAGTATCATTTTCTCATTTGCCCCTCTGTCCTTTGACAGAGAAGCCCGAGCGCTCTCTACCCAAAGACAGAGACGCAAATGAAAGATGATAAGCCTGCGTTACAATCCCTCCAAGGATGGATTTAGACGCTAAGTAGGTTTATACACAAATATACACGATATATTTATCACATATATAACAAATATTAGGTTGGTGCAAAAATAATGACGTAATAATTTCGTTTTTTGACGTATTTTAACGTCAAAAAACGACATTATTACGTCATTATTTTTGCACCAACCTAATAGTAAAAGAATAAAATTGTCCTCTCAGATTGTATCAGCTTAACACACCAGTAGTTTAGATTGATTCACTTTTTTCGAATGATAAAATTAAATATAATAAACTTTTTTTAGATTTAAACGACTCATATATTGGGAATCAAGTTTCTAAAGTAACTTTTGGTCATATTTGGCTTTTGATTAATACAATTTCATACAAACTTACAGACGTGTTTCATCTCAACTTGGTTTTCCCTAAAACTCGTGAATACGCAAAAAATCTAATCCCACAAGAATCGTTGTATTAAATCAAAAAAAAAAAAATAAAGAAAATCGGCAAAAATTACGTCTTATCATAGCGAACATGCAAGTGGCGTGTGCGCATGATCAGTTCAACAACGTTATGACGATTTAGCCTTTACGATTCCATCAAAGAGGGTCAGTAAGGGAGAGAAAAGAAGTGTATACGAATGGAATAAAAAATAAAGCGAAAAAAGCAATGATTTAAAAAAAAGAAAAGAAACGAGGAGCGGAGAAATAAAAAAAGTAATTTTAATGTTAATGAAAAGAAATGAAAGAAAATATTGAAGTCAAAATGGCGGAAATCTGTAAAGAGATAAGTCGGAAAGAAGAAACACGTCCAGGAATAAAGGATTAATTTTGAAATTATGGGAAAAAAAAGCAGCGAACGTAATAAAGACAAAATGAAAAAAAATAAACAAGCAAACAAAAACAAAAAACGAAACATTGACAAAGATAAAATGGAAATAATATAAAAAAAGAAAATAAGAAAAATGCAGAAAGTGAAGAAAGAAAGAAAAAAGAAAAGAAAAAAGAAGAAATAAATAAAAACGTGCAGGAATGATTATGGAAAAAAAGCAAAGGAAGAAGACATTTTAGAATAGTAATAATAAAAGCTATCAAAAGATTTATAGGATTAAAAAGAGCGAATGGAAATAATGAGACGAAATTTCGTGCATAAAAAATATCAAGATAGCATAAAAGATGGAAAAATTACATATCTGGTAAAAAACTATCAACTCAACGAAATGGAACTTGTAAAAATGAGAGAAAATATAATGAAAGAGCAATACTGAAAAGAGGCAGGATTTATTAAAAATAAGGAATCCATTTTAGAGTAAATCCAAAGATGCATGAGGAATATTTGCCTGCTTGTGGGTGGGGGAGACATAAAAATACAGAGAGATAAGAATATATGAAGCTGAGAAAGCATTTAAACAGAAGACAGAAAATGCGACAGCGAGATCCGAACACGCATTGGACTCGCGAAGGAAGCAATCCAAAAGTTAAGCAAGGTGGTGAGAAACTGAAAAGATTCGTTAGAAATAAAGAAAAGAGTGCTGCATTGCTAATTTGATAGCAGTGAATGTTGGACAATCTCCCCACAGATGAGGAGAAAACTAGAGGCTTCAGAATTACGGTCCTACAAGAAGATATTGAACATTTCATGGACGGAGCGAATAAGCCACAAGAAAGTATTAAAGAAAATGGCAAATGAAAGAACATGTATATTCAGATTCAACAACAGACAGCTGAAATTCCTTGGGTACAGTGAAGAAGAAGGTCTTGGAAAACCTCACCCTAAAAGGGCATTTTGAATGCAAGAGAGATAGGGGAAAACAGATTGTATGAATGGATGGCAGAAAAGGTGGTGCCCTTAGCAAAGGGAGAAAAACTGGCAAGAGCCACACGAAATAGGAAGTTGTAGAGAGCCATGATAACCTATGTCCAGAAGGGACGTGGCAAATAGAAGAAAATAAAACGTGTAGCAAAATTCTTTATTATCGCCTTTTGCGTTGTTTTGCTTTCGTTAATATTTTCTTGATTGAACTTCTTGATCAAACAAAATGTAATTTGGTTATTTACTAAGCTTATTCCCTTCAGGACGTAGATGACTATAGCTCTCCACAGATTTCTCTACTATCCGTAAATTGCCATGACTTCTTATCAAAGATAGTGAAGTTGACGTCTCTACTGTTTCAGTTGACGTCTCTATTGTTTTGAATTGAGAGTAGTAGACTTTGTCTTAAACTGTCTGCTACTCTGCAACACTAGAGTCCAGTCTATCCTGCTATTTAAACAACAGTCAGTGAATAGAAGAGATGGAGTCATGCCTTTCTCCAACACATTAGTACGAAAAATAACGGAACAACTTAGACCAGAATTTGAATTCGGCAAAAAGCCACATGTACTGAACTCCTAGTGATGATCAATATCACTACAGCAATAATGTTCATCTCGACTAGCTTGTACGCCATTTTATCCAGAACGAGGCGTCTATTATGCTAATATATAGATATTTACTAAACCGATCTTAGTCAATGATAAGGTTACTAGTGTAGAGCACAATTGCAGATCGAACTCATAATAAGGTTTTGCTAGGGCAGCGTGCTAATCACTGACCAACGGTAAACAAAATTTAATCAAGGTATATTTTTAAGTAGACATGAATAAGAAATAAAGTTTTCAATTGAGTTTAAGTCTGAAGAATTGACCGGTCAGTTCATCTTCCGAGGTCCACAGAAGCCTAATTTCTGCAGATACTCCGCAGTTTTATGCGCAATATACGAAGGAACATTATCTTGCATAAATATGATGGTTATCCTGGTGACCCTTTGCATTTTTAGCCAAGATTTCAGGTCCTCTTTGAGGAAGGCTATATAAGCATTTGCGAATATATATACGTACCGTCAAGCACTCTCCACGAATCAACCATGATACCTCAAATAATACCAGTCCAAATCATAATACCCCCTCCTACTTGTTAGCGTGTCAAGCCTTGATGATGATCTTGTCTGTTACGGCTCAACCTTTTCTCCGACCCCCAGGGCCATCAAGTGTTGCACGACATTCATCTGTAAACAGAACTATTAAGAAATCGACCTTCATGTTATCCCTTGCCTATTTCAAACGCATTTGTATGTTTACTTTTGTCGAGGCTTTGTCACTGGTCTCACTGATGTCCCAACCTTTTTCAGAGGGTGATAGCGAGTACTTCTAGACACCGTTGCTTCTCCATTGCTCCTAAAAAGTGCTCCACTAGTTAGGCCTGGGTTATTTACAGTTTCATGTTTCGTTCGCCAGAAAGAACATCGGGAAAGAAGCCTCGAGTGACCCTTATCGACCCTCTTACGTACCGTCGTAGAAACGGCAACAAATCTTCTCACAGTTTGGTGATATCTTCCAATTGTTTTGGATATTTCTAATGTAGATTTTCCTTTGGAAGTTTCAGGTGTTATAACAACTTTCCCAGAAGGGTCAAATCCCATTTGCAACCCATAATTGCACGATTATAATGACACTCGTTTATAGTCTGGAACACTTCTATATCGTGTTAATATTGCAAATGGTCACCGTTTGTTTTCTGTTGCGCAGAACAATACAGTTTTTATACAGCCTGCGCATATACCTATTCACATTATACTATGAAAATTCTGTTAAATTCCAACTGGTAGGTTTTCGACAAAATGAAAAGATATCACCTCATTAATAATTTGAAACGCAGTGTAGATCTAACACTTGATATATTCGCCTGATCATCTTCAGGTCTGATGTTCGCATCAGTGTAGGTATTATCTCCTATTTTATATATTTGCTTATTTTTTTACAATAAAAAGATTGAACAACGGGTCTTGATCACAATTCGAAGAATGTAATTGAGTATGAAGACTGGCATCTGAAGAAAACCAGGGGTTCAATGACTGAAACATTGTGACTATACCAACTAAGATAAAGATGCTTTGTCTGAAGAGTAAAGTATATAATAATTTATTACAGCCTTCAAAAAGACATTTTAAAAATTGTATATAAATATACCCCCACATATAAAAAAAATGTTCTACCTAATAATTATGTGTATATTTATATATACCATTAAAAATGCCCGTTTTTAAAGCATATAAAAAAGAAAGTTCCTCATCCAAAAATTTCGGCAACATTTACACGTAGGAAATATGGAAATACTCATAGTGTATGACAGAGACAGAAATAAATGTAACAAGAGAACCTGATTGCTGAAGAAAACCAGGTCGTTTTCGGAACTTGAAGCATTGTTCCAGGCTAAGTAGAGTTGAGTAAATATCTATATAATGGCTGTTTACTCGTTACTGAGCATACAATCTTGTTAGGATTATCCCTGTTGCAGATACCTACTCAGGCACATTTGTAATTCTTCAATACCCATAGAGCCAACCTTTGATTTATACTGTAACTTAATTACAGTTTCTGGGACAAAAAACAAAACATAATCTACTGTGACCAGTAGTTGATAAGCCCAGCATGCTCAAACCCTCAGTCAAAATGATTTGTGTCTTCGTGCTTGTAAAACCATCGAAGGTTTCCGGACAGTTTCGTCTACCTAATTTTGCTAACTTGGGTCAACCCGTGCTATGATTTTCAGGCACTTGCCAACGTTTCTCTACACTGCGATCGTTTTGCCAGTATTATCAAGATGTTACCGCCTTGACTTTGGTGAGATTAAACCTCAGCTCTTATGGTCGGAATAATAATGTTCCAACCACTCATCTACGCGCCCATAAACCCCCTCGTAATAGGCATTAATTGGTTTTATTTGAATGATTCGCTTTCTCCGACTAATCAACCTTTTACAGATTATTTAAAGCCAGAAAATATTTTTAGAATGTAGGAATTGTTTTTTGAGATATTAATGATTTAGTGATACATGCCTTACTAATTAATCCATATCTGGGGGAGTGGATGAGGTGGATTCCTACCTTTCTCAAGAGTATTTGCGTGTAAGTGATTCTAACGAACCCGACCGGAATTGGAACTCGGCTCTCCGACTGAAATTTCTGAGCCCTTATCCATTACATTCCCCGCACACATCCATGCTTACAGAACTCGGTATTCCCACCCATCTAGTTACTGACGAGGCTAGACTTGCTTAACTTGGATGTTCGTACGGGGATGTTCGTAGGTATTATCAGAAGAAGTATAATTTATTGATGATATAATGCTTCAATTCTTCTATTCCAGCAATCTCGAAGGGATGGCTTTGTTTGAAATCGTTCTATATATCAACGAGCAATTGTCTAGTTAATAAGAACCTCCCCCACCCAAAAAAAAAACTTTGAAACTCTGAGTAAGAGATATGACATCATTACGAGTTGTTATTTACTAAACTCTGAAGTTAACGGCAAGGACAGAGCGTTCACTCGATGGAATCAACAGTCATTTGTCTGTCATGAAGGCGAGTCTTTCAGTTGGAGGAAATCGGCTTTGCTTTGACCTGAAAAGAGTTACACACCGACAGGTCTAGTTTCCTAAGAAGCAAAACTCATGAATAAATACGACTTTGGCTTTCAACCCAGACATGTCCAGGGAGCTGGTCAGGTGCTCAGTAGTAATGGATAAGAATAATTATTATAATGATATAATAAGTGAAAGGTAGCAAGTATGGGGCACTTAGCGAGGGTATGACTAATAACACTAATCAACAAAATGAAACTTTTTTAATCATCAGAGTTAAAAGATTTCTTTTCTTAGTCAATTGTTCATGCTGATTACAAATCTGAAGTCCGTCTTTTTCTATCGAATCTCATTTTTATGTTTGATACCTGTAGTTTTTACGTTGAGGTACGTAATTCAAGTACTTATAAGGTATAAGAAATACAATATATGACATTTCTGTGGAAATGTATTGTACAAAATCAAATCTTTTATATAAAAAATAAATCTATAATACTTTCTACTGAATTATAACTTATTTGGGATTTACCCTTTCTTTGGTGCTTATTCTCAGATTCATGCCTCTAACAGTATTCCAAAATCCTTGATATCATGGATTCATTGATGTTGTCTTGATGAAAGCGTCTCCCTTGCTCATCAGACATTGCTCCAAGGTTCTATGCAAAAAAAGGTCCAGATGTGAATCAAGGAAATAGATTTTCAGTGACGCCCGACAGCTCATTGCTGCAAAACATTATAGAAACAATTTATAAAACTATTGAAACCTCTTGTTACCCAGGAAATGTTCACAGATCCACTTAAAGGATTTCCAAGCGTTAATTTCAATTTCATTCAAAGTTTTGATGAAGTTTTCCTGATATTGTTCGTTTATCTGCGGACCTGCCAATATGCCTCCTTCAGTTTTGCCTCGGCGAATTTTGGAAACTTGATCTTCACATATTCAAACCTTCTGATCTCTTTCTGGCAAGTACCTTCGCATACTGTTTCATGAACCCAAGCGTTAGGTGAAGAAGAGCTTTACTAATAGATTACACTGGACGTTAGAGACTGCCAGCTCATATGATTCTCGCTGAGACATTCTGATTGCATGTATTGCTTGGCAGTTGTACGACTGTCCTAAAAGTATAAAACAGTAATATTTGGTGAATCTTGACTGTATTCGCATCAACGCTTCAATGATCTTTAATTCTATTCCAGGTTTATTCTGAGTACGTTATGACATGTTCTCCTAAGACTACTTTATGTGTACTGAATGTCCTACATGAAAGGACGTTTTCTTATTACCCTTGTATAGAAGTAGTCCGTTGAGATTTCTTGGCACAAACCATAAAATAAATCATTAACGTTATTTTAGAAACAAAGTGGCTCGACTACAGAGAAGAAAGAAATCATATCCTTATTTATTAGCAGAAAAACCACCCTTAAGCAAACACTTTCCTTTGAGACTAGGTGCTAAAAGTTCAGCTCTATCCTTTGACACTGTCAAGTCTAACCAAAATCGTTGAATTCTATATAAGAAAATTTATGGTTCGTCTTCATTGGAACAAAAATACATCGATTATTTCTACATCACTAGTAGTTTCCTCATGAAGTACCTCTTTGTCAAACCTTTGAAAGTCATTGTCTTGGTACTGGAACAGGAAGGTCAGCATTGTTGTGTAATACTGGTTGGGATAAACAATCTTAGATGTTAACCGTAAATCTACATACATTATCGATACAGAAATAACAGTCTTTGCAATGATCCTTTCGTTCTTTCCATATCATAGACACTGAAAACACTGTTGCGCTATTCCTTTTATTAATTCAATCACTTAGTCCATTGGAACAAGCTGAGCAGATGATATGTGGCTCCTAACTCTTATCCCCGAGTGGGCAATCAAAGAACAATTTGTAGATTTTGATTTCAATTGTGACTACACGTTGCTGAGCTTTGATGGTAAATGAATCACAAACATAAATATATTAGGACTGTTCTTGCAATGCCTTGTCATTTTGAATAGAGTTTGATTATGCTGATGATAACGGTGATGACTGAACACCGGATTAGACGGTTAACGAGTATCGGACAACTGGGTAGATAAAGTAAAATTTATAGAGATAGCAAATTCTTTGCCACAATATCAAAAAACCTTAAGGCAAATACTCAAATTGTAAGTACAGCCGTTGGCATATAGGCCAACTTTTCCGTTCAGAAACAAATCTCTTTTCTGTTACAAAGTGCCATTCAAAGGAGCCAATTGTTCACGATATCCTTCGCTAAAACTGTTTTTCCAAGTTCAAGCAATACATTTTAAGGAATAATTTTGCAGTCCTCGCCTAACAGAAATAATCGCATTCACCACACATTAGTAGGTTCTGTCTTAGTTGAAATGTCTAGCTTTTGATTTTGTTCGCAGGACTTGTAATCAACGAAGAACAGTCGACATTTTGCACAACGAATTAAGAGTTGCATAAAATTAAAAGACACTTCATAGGTTATCCTAACATTCTGTAAAAAATGGCACTGAAAATTTTTGTATTAACGAAGTAGAGAGAATAAGAAAAATTCAGTGGTTTACATTTAACGTAAAATATAAAAGAGTTATGAATTACTGACAAAAGTTTTTTTTCTCTTTTATAACTGAGCTACTCTCTCGAATTTTACATACCATAGTTTCTAGTAGTGAATTTACTTTTCCAAAATTATTCATGAGATTATTTACATCCAAACTAATATCCACATCATTGTTGTTATTATCACAATGTTTCGGTCATTGTACACCGTGATCTTCTTCAAGTGTCTGCCGATCTCGGCAATTCTCTTGATATTTTTTAAACTGAAATTTTCATCTACGGAGAGAAATTGTTCTTGCTGCGTCGTCTAGGATTAATATGAACAACAAAAAGTGTATGAAACTACTACGTAATTTTTACCTTCATCTTTTTGAGGAAGGACACGTCTACTTATCATCTCTCAGTTAAGTCTCTGTCTTTGAGCAGAGTGCGCTCAGGAGCTTCTCTGTCAAAGGACAGAGGGGCAACTGAGGAAAATCATACTGAAGAGGTGCCCAGCCCTGGGGAACAGCTGCCCGACCCCCCCCCATTGCACCAGAGAGAGAAGAAGTATTATCTTAATTCTCCGACTGCGTATTTTAAAGCAAACTTAACTGGAATATATTATGACTATTTTAAAAACAGGGACAGCCCAACGTCTAAATTACAAATTGGACATGACAACATCAAACACGTACAACAATTTAAATAACTGAGAAGTGTTTGAATAGAGGACAAAAAGAGTGACAATGAAGTCCGAAGCCACATTGGAAGAGACAAAAATGCCTTCCAAATGTTAAGCAGAGTATTAAGAAACAGAAAAATGTACTGAACTGTTACGTAATATCAATCTTCTTATATGGCAGTGAATGCTGAACAATCTTATCACAAATGAAGAAGAGACTTGAAGCAACAGAAAAGTGGTTTACAGAAGGATACTGAGGATCCCATGGACCGATTATTTGAGCAGCGACGAAATTTTAGAGAAAATGGGAACAAAAAGAAAACTTATATTTAACATCAGGAAGAGACAGCTGAAATTTCTAGGACATGATGAGGAAGGAAGTCTTGGAAAATCAGATGCTCACAGGAAGGATCGAAGACACGAGGGATTGAGGAAAACAACGCATAGTGTGCTTGAGTAAATGGAGGACGGAACAGGGTTTAGGAGACATAGCAAAAAGAAAAAAATATATTAAGAGCTACAAAGGAAAGGAAGTTGAGGAGAGCTATGCTGGCCTAGGTGCTGAGAGGACACGAAGACGTTAAGAGAATTAAAGTGTTGGTTCGAGCATTTGGTGGCATGGTGACTGTGTGGTCAATTGTGGACCATGTAGTGTAGACTTAGATTTAGACATTTCTAGATTAAATAACGGGTTCAGTTCAAAATTACTTGAAGATGGTAACAACAAAGATGAAGACATTAGTCTGGATATAAATAATAACTTCGCATTAGAGAGAAATTATGTGTTAATACTTTTTTCAAATGAGAAAAAAATAAATAAAAAAAAAACCAACCACGACTAGCCTTCAGATTTAATGTGAAACCACGTCAATTATATTAAAGCGCGTTTTACGCAGACATTTTGATTTCCTGGGGGTGGAACCATTCTATAGACATGAGAACTCTGTCTGCTCTAATGCCTTCTATATTGAAATAGTCAGCTGGCCGCAAAACAAACTCGACCGCTTAAATGATTCAATCCAGGCGACAACTTAGACATTTTTCTTTGTGCTACTGAGAGAGACTGGCATCTAGGGCTTGTAGAAATCTCATAACACACTAGAAAATATTTTCTTGTGAGAGGGCATAAGGAACAGCATTTTAGCTTTTCATTTCCGCTTCGTTTTATTTAATCTTTTATTATTATTATTATTATTATTATTATTATTATTAAAAGAATTGCAAGTTGTAAAACGATTGCTAAGCAAACGTACATTTTGAATGAAAGCAATGATACAGCGGACTGATAAATGGTTAAATACAAAAAACGTGTTGCATAAAAAAAGGAGAAAATTACCAAGGAATAAAAGATGAAAGGAATGAAGTGAGTTAAACGATCGGTTCGATTGATAAGAAAGCAGACAGATTTGAGAAAAGGAAAAGTAAGAAAAGACAACGAAAAAGAACGACGTAAATCAAACGAGAAATATGAAAAAAAAAAAAAAAAAAATAACAGAAAGAATAACTACATGATAGAATAGCTTAAAAAAATGACCAAGAAATTTTATTTCATTTATTTATTTGTTTAGTATATTTTCCAGAACCTAAATCTAATAAAATTTATGTAAAATACAAAGATTTAGAACCGTAAAATATATGGTAATTGTGAGATATGCCTTTTCTTTATATGGTAATATTCGGCATCTCTAGAATAAAGTGTTAGAAATTCTATCGGTTAAAATTTATAAATTTTTTCTCGCAAACAGTTTTTCAGGAAAATAGGTTTCTCAGGCCCGTTAAATCTTATTGGACTATCTAGTAGCGAATGGAGTTTCCTTCCTAATCTTTTGCTTGAAGTAATGTGGATGTCAACATCTTATGATCTGAGTAAATGAAAATATTTGAAATTGACAAGTTTTTCTTTCACGGAATCAGACGTCAAACACACGATTGCAATTGCTTCTTCTATTTTCCATTTCTTTTCTTTCTTTGTTACTCTAAAACCAGGCAGCACGTTTGATATATCGTTTCTTCCGTCTAACCTCGCAGTTAAACAGTAGTGACGGATTTGTTTATCTGAGGTAATGGCGGGACGTACCGTACGTGTTAAGTAATTAATTAAGGAACGAAAGAAAAAGCAGAATAGTAATATGATAATAATGTTATGGCCGCGAGCATTATATCAAACAGCAATAATCATATAGTTTACAGTTAGTAATAACTTATAATATAGAGAATATTTAGTGTGAAATTAATAGCGTGGAAAAATATATTCAGCATCAAATTAACCGTGGATATAGGCAAAACAGGAAAGGAGAAAATTAAATTCGCGACAAAATATTTGAGAATGCGCCATATTGATTATTCTAAAACAGAAATGTGCGAAAAAGGGATGTGAAAGGAAATCGACAATAAAGATATAAGAATATATATAAAAAAAAAACGAGAAGAGAAAGGAAAAGAGTCGGAGAGAGAAAATGAAAGATAGATAGATAGATAGATAGAGATAGATAGAGAGACAGATAATAAATAAAGAAATAGATAGAGATAGATAGATAGATAATAAATAAATAAATAGATAGAGATAGATAGATATATAGATAGAAAAGGAGAGAAATTACTTATAAAATAGAAAAGGAAGCCAAGAAATAGTGCAAGGGTTATAAATATAAAGCGGAACCAGGAGAGAATTAAAGAAAAAACAAAAGAAAAAAAAAAAAAAACGAAAAAGCACTAAAATAAAATAAAAAAATGCAAGAGTAAAAAAAAAAAAAAATACTGCAAAATAAATAACAAAAATGCGTATAAATATTGGAAAGGCGGAAATAATACAAGTCTTAAATGAAATAAAGAAGTTTATTTGTGCGAACATTAGCACGGATATCTCTACTGAAATATTGACATGTTTGTATGTATGTATGTATAATTTAAAATAAATACAATGTTGGTAAGACAGACTATAAAAAAAAAAAAAAACGATGAAGTGAAATAATCAGAAAAAAAGCTTAAAAAAATGATATAAAAATGAAGATTGGTTTAAAGCAAGAAATGAAAAAAAAAAGAGGAAGTGAAATTAGCGGGAAAAAGATGAGAAGTAGATACATTTTAAACGGATAAAAACAGATAGATTGATAGATAGATAGATAGAAGGAATAAATATGAGGACAGTGATGGGAATGAGGTTTACGATATATAGATATATAGAGAAGAATGCTTCTTGAAATAAATATATAGATAAACGGACAAACAGATAGATAGACAGACAGACAGACAGATAGATAGATAGATAGATATAAACAGCAATAAGAATTAAAAAATAGATTGATAGATATAATAAAAAAAAATATATATATATATAGACAGACAGACAGATAGAGATAGATAGATAGATAGATAGTTAGATAGTTTGACAAAAGGCATACACAGATATAAGAATTCAGATGGGGAGTAAGCGGAAGATGGATAGATAATTAGGTAGATAGATCGATATCTCGATATACACCATATAAATAATATGTAGACCGACTAAAAATATAACATTTTATATGATTCATAAAAAAATGTCAAGCAAGAATTCGATTACAATATGTTTAAATTAGAGCACGTTGTTATAGGAGAGGTAGGCTAGCGTTAAAATACGTACAATAAAAAATAGATAGAAATAAAGTTGGAATAATATTTTTTGTCAAATAGATGTTAAAAGTTACTATTGAGTATTTTACAACAGAGGAAGTGCTTGTAAAGCATAACTGAGTAGCTATACTCTTGGTGTCAGTTGAAGCTGACGCGTTTTTCCCCATTTATCTAAACTATAATTTTTCACGGAAATATTATGGAAAATTTCCACGTTTTCATCTAAAATCAAGAAAGTACTAACTTTAAGCAAAATAGTTACAGTATATGGAAAAAACTGAAGGTACGTTAGAGTAATAGATAGTGACTCGGATTGAAGAATCGGAGAGCCAAGTTCAATTTCCAGTTGAGTTCATTGCATTCACTTACGTGCTAATATCCTTGGAAAAGGTATGAATCCATCTCTTCCCTCCAGCTATGGTTAAATAGTAACTAGCAGAGCCCTATATCTTGTCTGGGAGAAGGACATCTCTGATTTCAAACATCCTATTATCTTGTAGGTCTTGCCACTTTAACTTCTGAGAGGACGGACGGGATAACCTAAGGATCCCTTGTGCAAAATTGAATTTCACCATGAACAGGAAGAGGAAAATGGTGACCATACAGGCGCTAAATGAATAAATGATAAAGATAATATGGGAAAAAAGTGTCAGTGACTTCAGGAGAATACGGGCCAATATCATATCGCCATTTCTGCGATAATATAATATATTTAATAATAAATTTGACAAGTACAATTTTTATAAATATTATAGGAAAAAGAATGTGTAGCAACAATTTCACAGAGGGCAGATCAAAATAATATAAGTAGAGATTGATATAAATTATAATCACATATTTAGAGATAAAAACGAGGCTATAAAGATAATGCCAAAGAAAACGATAAAAATTGCAAGCAAAATCTCAGAAAGATAAAGGAAAAATGAAATTTTGAAAAGGAAAGAAAATGGCAGTGATCACGTGCTAGTATTGGCCAATCACAACCTTCGATAAAATTAGCGCAATCTTGAAGGAAATTGAGACGCATACTGAATGGTCGAACGGCGAGTATTTCTCATGATATATTTGATTGTCGATGAGAAAACTCAATGGGTAAATCAAGAAGATCTGAACTGCTGAGTGTAAAGGAAAGAAAAAAAAAAAGGCGAAAATATCAAAGACCTAAAAGATTATACTGCATAAGCATTTTTGCTTCTTCAGAATATTTCCTCTCCAGAAATTAGAAACCAAATTTGTTTTTATAAAAGCTTTCTCTCTCTCTCTCGCTCTCTCTCCCTCTCTCTCTTCCAACGCATACATCTGTCTATAAATATATAGAAAAGTTAACAGAGAGAAATACGCTAGTTCGATAGTAAGTAAAAAATAGGATTTCAAAGGCCGAATTTTTCTTTCTTTCTTTCTTTCTTTCTTTCTTTCTTTCTTATCAGCTTCATATCTACCTATCTTGGCCTTCATTCTTATCTATCTATCTATCTATCTATCTATCTATCTATCTATCTATCTATCTATCTCTTGGGACCAGCTTAATGAAGACCAAAACTGTTTATTTTGGTCTATTTAAAAATTTCGATCGTTGTTTTTATCAAAATGAAGTAAAAATAAACAATAAACAAACAAAAAAAAAAAAACTCTTTTTCTACTGAATATTTAATCTCTATCTTTCAAGAATGATTTTTCTGTGAATATTTCCACCCATCACACACAGACACACACACTATATATATATATATATATATATATATATATATATATATATATATATATATATGCGCATGTGCGTGTATGAATGCGTGTGTTCGTGTGTAGGTTCTATTTTGACCTATGGTAGTTTAACATTCAAGTTTAGAACTGAACCGCTCGACCACCCATGTAGAACATTTTCTTTATAGTGCTGAAAACTTGAGTAGAATACGCCACACAATGTCGACCAGAGAAATGGTGCGCAGTGTGCTAAGCAATTTTCAACATAAGATATTATTTGGATTTAGTTTTGCCCCTCCTAGACTGGCTCTCTCTGTCAAGTCAAGCGAAGCCAGTCTGATTTGCTATTTAACCCATAGCTGGAGGAAAATGCATTCATATTTTTCTTTTTCTTCCTTCATTGTTTTAATTTTCTGTTGATACTTGCTTTCAGCCCGTGGGTACGTCTGCATAAAATGCTTGCTGTACACTAATTTCATGTTGATTCACAATATTACATTTTAATGGGTGCCTATCATGAGTGGTAAACTAGGTATGAAATGTTTGACTTGACGTTTATCCGTTTCAACTTCTGCAGCGTTGAATCCTTCATCCTGGAACGGTCGCCAGATATCTTTGCCCTTTGTGACATGAACAGGAATTCTTCCATTGCGACCAACGAATTCTTGGTTCCAGGGTATCCTTCCATTTGCCGAAAAGATTTCAGTATTGATATGAAGTCTTTGTAATTACATCCGAGATAATCTGCCGATGGCCAGAAAATTATTTCTTGAAGTCGCTGACTATTATTTCAACTGCTTTTGTCTTTCGTTACTAAACTCTGTCAGCTTATCTCTTTTTCCTTTAAACACTCTACATCTTCCCAAGACTAAACTATATTAGATGTAATAGCTGACAGTATAGAAAAAGGTATTTTCTCTCCATTTATCAGCGAATGGCTGGCTTTGTCTTCTGTGACTTTAATGCTCATCTCAACCCGTGGCTGAAAGTTCCTAAAAGTACATTAAATCTTTTCAAGACCCATCCCTGACTCTAATCTTGAACTTCCCCACTCGTTTCCTTAGCCAAACCGAGTAACATACTTGTCTATTAGATCTATTTCTTACCTCCTGTCTCCAATTTTGCCAAGCTTCACAATACTGTCCTCTTGGTAACTCAAATCATTCTGTGGCAACTATTGATATCTCCTTCCAAGCATTCATTAAACAGGAACCCCTTATCCATAAGACCTCTTTACGGTACCAGCATTGGGACTCATTGCGGTATTTTCTTCGTAATGACTATTGTAATAACATTTTCAAACTCCCAATTGAAAAATGCGCCACTGAAGTTTCTTCTTGGGTTAAAGCCGGCTTGGACGCTTCCTCGGAAATCCCAGGTGAAACAGTAATCCTCTCCATGGTTCACACCTGCATAGTCGGTCGCAATTACACATAGGAACATCTGATTTTGGTTATACTAGCAGGACAGTTCTCGTCATAACACACCTATATGCTACTGCTCGTAAAAAATGAAAGCGTGTCATCGGAGAAGCTAAGTCTCTGTTTGCTGAGAGAATGAGGCATCCACATAGCCTCTAAAAACTTTGGCACTATTGACTACTGGCTCTCTGCAATAGGGTACTAAATAAGTGCAAGGTCTCTATCACCCACTCTTCAATCGATTTGAAGTGTTCTCATCCTCTGCTGATAAAGCTGAATACTTTGCCTGTAAATTCCCCTCAAACTCTACTCTTGACTCTTCTGGAGTATCCTTGCTTAACTTCCCACTGATTCTTTCTTGAGTGATATATATTTAACACCTTCCATGGTTTCTGCTATCATATCTAAGCTTGATCCCAACAAAACATGTGGGCCCAATACCATCCCTGTAATAGTTATTATGAAGTGTGCTCTCGAACTGGCTCCTGTTCTCTCTAAACTGTATAATAAATGTCTCGTTGCCTCCTGCTTTCCTGCTTGCTAGAAGTCATCGTCTGTTGTTCCAGTTTTTAAGAACTCTGGTGAACCTTCTGACACATCCAACTATCGGCCTTCTACCTTTGTTTGGAAAACTCTGAGAGGCCCTAATCAATTGTTTCAGACAAGCAATACAGCTTTCGTTTCTCCAGATCTAAAGATAATTGTGGAAAGAGTCTTTCATGTCTTAGTTAAAATCTGTGAAACCCAGGATGTATTATTGGGCATCTTGAAAGTCTTTGACAGTGTCTGGCATTCAGGTCTTCACCACTAGCTGAAAAACTGCGGTACTTCTGGACACGTTTTTGAGCTGATCCAATCGTGAAATTAAAGTTGTTCTGAACGGTTACTAGTTTATATCTTTTCGTATTAACGCGGGTATCCCACAGGAATCCATTCTTGGTCCTACACTGTTTTTAATCTTCATTAACAACCTTCCCAATGATATCAACTCTCAACTTGGCATCTATGCTGACGACACTAACATTTACTCTTGCTTTTATAGTAAGACAAAGTCAAAATGGCAGTCGATGTAAAAAAAAACGACCTGAAACTGAGGCAAATGATGGCATGTCGATTTTAAACACTCCAAAACTAAACTGCTTTCCATTAATCATCCGAATAACCCATTTTTGCCTTCCATCTGCATTCTCCAGGAAAGTGATTCACTGTGCCTTCTCGGACTAACGTTCTCAGCTAACATAAGGTGGAAAGACTTCATTGAATCCATCGTCAGATTAGCTGTTAAGAAAGTTCACTGTGTCGAACGAGACAATCTTTCTCTACCGATTCTATCTTGTATGTCTGAGAGTCTACCATTCGTCCATGCTTAGAATATTGCTGCCATATATGGTCCGGTGGCCATGCTAGTTTCCTAGAGCTCCTCGATAAGATCCAAAGAAGAATCAGCAATATTACTCGTCCTCATCTGGCAGCTTCAGACACTTGTCCACCGCCGTAAGGTTGTTTCTCTTGCCTTTTTTATAAAAACTTTCATGGTAATTGTTCGGATGAACTCTACGCTATGGTACATAGACTGTATGTATTTAAGCGCAATACTAAACTGGCGGCGTGATCGCATCAATTTACGGTTCAACTTGTTTGATGTAGCCGTGGCTTCTATGCTAACACTTTCTCATCTCGTATTTCTCGCTTGTGAACCTCCTTTCCGATTCCAAGCTTCCCAACCAACTTTAACCTGCAAAAATTTAAATGCAATATCAATCGCTATCTACTGTTTTCCTGATTGCTTTTTTCTTTCACCTCACTACTAATGCTTCTGTCCCTAATTCCTCCACACCCTCTAATCCCTTGCTTGTTAGCGGCTGTACTGCCTTGCTTGGGGTGATACAAATTAAAAAAATCTTTTTCAAAACTATCAGACCAAAACGAATGACAGAGAAAATATATACGAAGTTTCCACAGTCTTTTTTCCGATCTTTATATGTTGCCTGCTTTTTGTAAAGCGACTAAATGTAGATGTACTGTTGTCGTTTCGTGCGTGCTGTTAAAATTTCCCCAGCTTAGGAGCAACCCCTCTTGAATATCTATCTATCTATCTATCTATCTATCTATCTATCTATCTATCTATCTATCTGGGTCTGTTCATATCTATCTATCTATCTATCTATGCTTTAGGTTATTATTATTTTGTCTTGTATTAAATATCTTTCGAATTTTTAAAATTTTTTCATTTTATCACTTACAATATATATATATATATATATATATATATATATATATATATATATATATATATATATATATATATATATATACGTGTGTGTGTGTGTGCATATATATATATATATTTAAACGGATTGTTATTGCGACACTAGGATAAAATGATCTTTAGAAAAGGGATCATATTTTAATAAAACAGGATATAAAAATATCACAGTGAATTAAAATTTTAGTACATTTCGGCCGACACATTTTCAGAATAAATAAAATGGTGGGCAAATAAAACTTTTCAAGAAGTTGAAAAGAAAAATTATTTTTAACGACTGATGTTAAAAAATATATACCATCATTAGGGGAGCCGGTTATTAATCCAATGCCTAAGAAGATGGTTCATTTTTTTTTTCAATTCTCCTAGTGTTGGTATTTTTTTAATATCAGTAGTTGAAATTATTTTTTCTTTTACTTACTTTTCTGCCCTGTCGGCTATGGCTTTAGAATACGCCGACTGCACCTCTGTAGAGGGGTATGATCCCCCCAATGAGGCGTCCTGAGTATGACGTTAAACTGCATCCAACAGCAAGGCCTCTGATCTGGAGGTTTTGAGGAGCGTGGAACAACCTCTTAATTGCTGGTGTTCCCAGGTCCACCTTGACCCGGGGTGGTAGCACCTGTTAGGGTCCCAGCTATGGGCAAATAGTGAACTAGTTTTTCCAAGTCTAACTCACGTTCTGGGTATGACGGTAAACTACATCCGCGTCCTGGGTACAGCGATAAACTACATCCAACAGATAATTTTTCGGAAAAATAATGTTGCCAGCTATAAGTTTTTGAAACAATAGTGTTGCCAGCTATACATTTTTTGTAAAGAATAATGTTGCCAGGTATATGTTTTTTGAAACAATAACGTTGCCAGGTATACATTTTTTATTCCATACAAAATAGGCATTTAAAATTCATATAAACTGGATTTGGCATTAAATAACCCACAGTGGTTGATATGCCATAAAACCCAAACAAACAAACAAATTTTACTTACTTTTGTATCCTGTTTATTAATAAAATATGATCCTTTTTTCAAAAGATTATATATATATATATATATATATATATATATATATATATATAATATTAGTGGTAAATATACATATATATGCAAAATCCACAGGTGCATATACAAACATGTATATTTTTTGAATAAAAAATTCCGAGGATAGAATCCAGGTAGAACTCAATGTCCAGGACAGAGTAAGGATATAAACTACCATTGTAATGTAACTCAATCGATTAACCCTACCTGCAATTGTAGGAATGAAGATCATTGTCCAATCGGGGGTAAATGTAACTATGAAAATGTAATATACGAGGCAACAATCTTTCCTGAGGAAAATATAAACGAGAAAAAAAGATATATAGATATATCCGCCGGTGTTTGGAAGCAGCGTCTATACAACCATAGACGCTCTTTTAGATATAGATGCCTCAGAAGTCAAACTTCCTTATCCAAACACTACTGGTATCTGGTGGATAAGGGATTAACCCCATTTTTGAAATGGAGATACCTATCAAGAGCCAGAACACCTAATAACTTCCGCGATCGGTGTGATCTGTGCATGGCGGAAAAAAAAATTATTATCAAAGATAAGAATCAAGATGAACTGCTGAATCTTCGGAATGAGATATTTTCTAAATGTAGACATAAGAAACGATTCAAAACATAAACACCGTTTACTTTCTATCACTTATGTCAGTTCCATCTTGGTTCAAAACATCGGGCATGACATTTTAACGGAATGACTATTATGTTTATTTTGTTTATCTCTATATAGATCATTGTGTATGTTTATGTGATGCGCTATATATATATATATTTTTTTTTTTTACCCCCAAGTTGTTGAAATTTTACATATTTGGTTTTTAAATTATAATTTATATGTATGTATATGTATGTATATGTATGTATGTAGGTATATGTGTATATATATATGTGTGTATATGCATGTATATGTGTATGTGTATGTATATATGTATGTATGTACTTAGCTGCGTGTATATATAGGTATATATTTAGGTGTGTGTGTATAGGTATATGTATGTATATGTATGGATGTATGTGTATATGCATGCGTATGTGTGTATATGTATATTCGCGTATACGTATATGGATGTAGGTATATGTAGATGGATATATATGTAGAGATGTGTGTATATATATGTGCGTATGTTTTGGTATGTATGTACCCATATATATATATATATATATATATATATATATATATATATATATATATATATATATATATGTGTGTGTGTGTATATGGGTATATATGTGCGTATATATGTATGTATGTATAGCTAGACGGATAGATACAAGGATACATTGTTTATTTGTTTAATTGTATAGAGATGTAAGGTTTTAGGTATATATGTTTATGCGCACGTATGCGTATGTTCATATGTATATGTGTGGGTAAATGTGTAAGGAGTGGATGCGTATGGATGTATGTGTGTATATGTAGGCATGTGTGTGTGCATTTTTGTATGTATGTATATATATATATATATATATTTTTTTTTGTGTGTGTGTGCATGTATATACGTGTATATATGTGCATGTGTATGTATTTATGTATATGTATGTGGAAAATGTGTGTATATGGTATAGGTGGATATATGTGTATGTATATGTGTGTGTATGTGTATATATGTGTGTATATGTATATATATGTGTGTGTGTATATGTATACATATATATATATATATATATATATGTGTGTGTGTGTGTGTGGGTATATACATGTATGTATGTGTGTAGATGTGTGTTTATATGTATGTATATATATATATAGGTGTGTGTGTATATGTATATATGTAGGTGTAATTATTTGTATATCATATGCGCGGTAATTATTAGAAAGCGCTTAGTATCAGAGATAGAGCTAAGATATTGAATCAGACATATGTATATGTGTATGTGTGTGTGTGTATGTATATTTATGTGTGTATTTGTGTGAATATGTGGATATATGTGTATATGTGTGCATGGGTATATGTATGTGTGTATGTAGGTACACGGCGATGTGTATGTATATACGTGTATAAGTTATTGTGTATGTATGTATTTGCATGTGTTTTGAACATAAAAATATAGGTCCTTGCTAGATTAGATAATCGTCATATTTATTCTTTATATGTTTATATTTGATTTGTAACCTGTAGTCGATATTATTTTTGTCAAATTTTCTCAATTACACAGCGTCCCTTTCAATTTTAATTTCACCCGCCTCATCTTTCTCCCCACCACTTCTTTACTTACCTCTCCCTCCTTCTTATTCTGGTCTTTAACATTAGATCGGCCATGGTGTGTGTATGTCACCACGAAATGTATCTTTAATGTATTAGACATCCGACAACAATCATTTTCCCCCTTCCACTCACACCTAGTTTAAAAAAAAACCCTCTCTGTTAAATTCACTCGGATATTACCCCTCTCTTTAGAACTAACATTCGTCCCACACTCTCTCTAAGTTCTATTTTTATTTCCGGAGTAGTTTTTTTCAGTTTTCTTTTTGAATTTGTAGGTCTGATGAATTGGATCGTATTTACGATTCCAATGGAATAAATTATGACCATGGAATATTAGTGTTTAAGCCTTTTTATCATATATATATATATATATTAGGTTGAAAAAATACGTCAAAAAACGACATTATTACGTAATTATTTTTGCACCACCCTAATATATATATATATATATATTTATATATATATATATATATTATTATTATTAATACGTCATATTTTATTACTTAAACGTTATATTTAGTGGATACCCATATTTGAGTAGATGTTCTATTTATTTATTGAAACGCTATATTTAATTTTTTACATCTGTCAGGCTGAATATTCTAAAAATCTTATTAGAAATATACGCACTCCCCGATAAAAAAACTAGTAAGGAACCATTAAGATCTGAAGTGCTTTAACCTCTGGGCTACTGAGATACCGATGGCCAAGAAATGCCGGGATTTGGCTTATAATAATAATAATAATAATAATAATAATAATTATTATTATTATTATTATTATTATATATAAATGGCCTGAAGATAGTGTTCAAGCATGAAACAAGCTTTTGCTGCCTGGTATTGAACTCATTGTTCTCTTTTATATTTGCTTACGCTATATCCCTGATAATGACCATCAATATATCTTGAAGTATATTTTAATATATATATATATATATATATATATATATATATATATATATATATATATATACATGTATGATAGATTCGACATATGAGTTCTCAACAGTCTTTTCATTTCGTTTTTTATGTTTATGCCTTAAATGGCTCTGATGATTTGCACATCAAGCCGCATTTAGTGCAGATGATATGAATTTTGTGTGTATATATATATATATATATATATATATATATATATATATATATATATATATCTTTTGGATGCTAGGATATGGAAAAAATTATGTTGCCCCTGCAGATCCGTTTTATTTTCATTCTGTCGAGTTAGCTCGAATATTCATGAATCTATCAAGCCCCACCACTATAGTCCTACTTGATGGTCGGAAGGTCATTAAGCATTCTGTGTCATGACGTGGCGGTTAATGTTGTTGGTTGCTGGGCGAACAACATGTCATGCTCCATGGCTAAGTGCCCAAAATAGTAGATTACACGCGAGTTCCTGTTTTGATGGCCAGTAGTTTTCTGAAAAGCGCATTCTATAGAAATATCAGAGATGGCTCCATTGAACTGTGATTTAATTGTATGTTGTCTCCAGGAGATATTAAGTATAGCTTTCAACATCCAACTGTAGATTCCATCAAGCTTTGACTCAAGTGTTTTGATTAATGTTCAGAAAGTGGCGCCATACATTAACACCGCCTCTACATTGACTCGAAAGAATCACTACTTGAGGTTGTCTGATGGGATCAAATTTCAAGATTATATTCATTTCATTCAAGGCAGCCCAAAGTTTAGCTATCCGAATTTTCACATCCTTTTCTGTATAATTTATCCCCCTTCCAATGTATGGAAATGATTCGACAGATTTTATTAACTCACTTGAGACAATTTGTATTGAGCTTTGCTAGTTGAATCTATGAATTCAGTTTTAGTGGTATTAACACAAAGTCGAACATCATTGGCAGCATTTTCTGAGATGATGTAAGACTACTGCAGCATTAAAGAATACTTGATTTTGGAACCGTGGTATTGCAATCAATTTAGAAGTTGGGGTTTGACAGGATAAATAAGAACAAAAATATTTTTTCCTAATTGTTATCGTTTATTGAGGAGACGAGTTTAAATATTAAGTTTAGGTTCAAAATCATAGCGTTGGAATTTCTTTCTGGGATCAGTGAAAGCCTTATAGCACAGCCTTATAAAATTTATAATTCACTGAAACTGTATAAATTGTATATGGACATTATGTATGGGAGAAGCACATTAATCCTAAATCATTATGCCATCAAATAAAACCTTCATTTACTTCAAATGGATATTATACTGAACAATTTGGCTTTATTATGATCTAATATGTTATAAAGTGTATTTTTCTGTGATTTTCAATAAACAATGCAAATTTAAAACATTTTGCTTCATAATTTGTTCCCAGCAGTATTATCGTGTTACATCTATTTTTTGTTTTTATTAATTATGAACTAACAAATGATATAACAAATCTTATTCATTGAGTAGCCATTTTGTATTCTTTCAGCATGTTTTAATACAGTTTTTACTTTTAGAATACAGTTCGAAAATTGCATATTTTGCTTGTGGTGATTCATAATAAGAATTCCAGATCGACTATATTTTCCATTCAATGTATCTAAAACCACATGTATCAATTTTATTTGGATTTATTATTGAAATAGTAAAACTTTGAAATCAGTTTTTAAGCGTAAATTTTGTATTCTTTCAGACGATACTTAAAACTAAATTCTCATAAATTTGTAAAAGCTATGAATCTAATTTCTGGTGTCAGTAGTTATCGCATGAAACCCCAACTTTCACACCGAGCGTAATGTTCATTTTCCGAAAAAAAAGTGAAAAAAACCTATTTTAACATTGTTAATGGTCAAGTAGATATCCTGCAAACAAATTGATAGATATCGACAATACAGATCAGTATTACTTTAGTGGAACTGGATTCCCGTTGGGTGACACTCATTTTGGCCTCGTGCCGATTAAAAAATGTCAAAGAGGGGGAGAGAGATAGTTGGGGAGAGAGAGAGAGAGAGAGAGTTATATTTTTTGGGAAAGGATGTTTTTATAAATACGCATGATCGATAAAGTGTAAAACAAAAATTTGGAAAGAAAAGAAAAATTAGATAGGCAAAAATATAGAAAGGAATAGAAATTAAAAAAAAAATAGGACTATGTTTGGAAAAAATAATATAACCTTTCGCGTCTGTTCAACCATAAATAATTTCTCAAAGAAGAAAGAAATTCTTACGGTTAAATAGTTTTGGCTGATTTAAATGCAAACAAGGAATCTTTTGGTCACATAGAAAATAAATATTTGAACTGAAAAGAACGATAAGAGTTTTGTTTTTGTTTTTCAAACAAAATTTCATATAAAGCATCTTTTTGAAGAACGACCCTTGACATTTACAAATGATCAAAAGGATTCGTGTAAAACATAAAAAATCATTTTCTCTAATGAAATTAATGTTCAAACTAAATAATTAATAGCCTGGCATAAAACCTGTGGTATTTTAAATATTGATTTTTGGTAAGAACAAACGAAAATATGCATTAATTTGAATACTGAGATGAAATCTGTCGTCTTATTTTGTACCATAGAACTTATGTGGTGTAGTCATCACCTCATATGACATAAAGTTTGTGACTTGAAATAATTTTTAACAGCCAAGATCTTTGTTGTGTAATAGACCGAGTCTGTTGTATCGCTATGTTAATCTCTACGACTGTGTTTTGGTAAAAACGCAATATTACTGTATATTTATATCTAACGCATTTTCACCTGGAAGAAAATTTTTTGCATTATTAAATAACGCAACACATATGATCTATTTTTTGTTTTAATCATTTCACTACAATCAAGGTAATTAATCTACTATAACGCAAGAGGTTACTGAGTGTGAAAGAATAAGAAAAAAGGGAAACTTTACTAAGGAGCGATAATGAAAAAAAGAAAAAGAAAAAAAAACAGTAGATAACGATTGACATTATATTTAAATATTTGAAGACCAAAGTTGCCTGGAAAGTAAGAAACAGGAAGCCGAAAGAGACTTCCACAATCGAGAAGTTTGAGAGAAGAAACTGCTAGCATAGAACTTACGGTTAGATCTAGCTAATTCAACTGTAAATTGATTAGATCTTGCTGTCAATCTAGTACTGCGCTTAAATTCATAAAGTCAAGCTAAAGGAATGTTCATCAGAACAATTACCACACGAGTATTTATAGAAAAGGCACAGGGAAGCTATATTACGGTCGTGTGAAAGTGACTGAAGGGGAGATGCCAGGTCATGAACAATAACATTGCAGATTCTTTGGATCTTATCAGGAATCTTTAAATATGTACCAGGAGCAACAAACCATATCTGTCAGCAACAATCAAAGCAATGACGAATGGTATACTTATAAATATGTAAGGTATACCAATCTGAACTTCTCAAATCGAATAGTCATACTTTTTTATGGTTCACAACAGAGAGATTTTCTCGAAAACTTTTGTGTGGCGGAGATTGAGATGTGAGTAAGGTAGACTACCTAATCCTTGTAATTGCAGACCCATGTATCCCCATGAGGTAAAGATTCTCATTAAAAAATTGCTGAAAGAAGAATCTCTTTTTTTATCAGTAAATCTCAGCTTCTCGCTAATTGCTGATTCATCAATTCACGGACCATTGAAAAGGCGTCGCTACAGTCTTCTTCAAGCTTTTTGCAAGATTTCTGACTGTCAACTTTCTTCTTTATATCTTTCGTTCTGCCGTTCCCCTACAAGGAAAAATTTGGCATTCATTAATCAAGCAGTCAATACTGTTTTCGGTTGAAATTTATAAAATATTTCTCTTAAAACAATTTCTAAAACTGAACAGTTGCTATTGCTCTTTCGGTATTGATTGGCGTTTCTTTCCCAATCTTCTATTTGAACTGTTGCGGAATGTTAATGTTGATTATGTCATTATTTTATCTTTGAATCACATGTGCTATCCGTTTTAGTTGTTGCTACTGCTGGTACTCCTTAAATATTGTGGTTTCTGTTATTTGGTACAGTTATTTGTTTGTGATTCTGTAGCGCCAGTCCACAATATTCAAAGAAGGATGATCTTTGTCAAGACCCACATGCGTTACTCCCTCAAAGCCTTTTTCACCACTGACCTTAAATACGATAATATTTCTAAAATATTATGTGACTATTTTTTAATTTTTTTTATTTGGGAGATATGTTTTTTAATCCTTAAATTTTTACTTATTCGCTTTTAATGTGCACACAAATTTACGCTTATTTCACGAAAAGGATAGTTTTCAAAATTCTGAGAGACTTTTATTGAATGGAGCAGAATCCATTTTGCTTAATGTGATGTCAATAAGTAAAGAATATAATGAAACCCAAGTAATTATATTTCGCCATCCCAACTTCAATCAATCTGGCTATATTTATAAATTCATGACACCGAATTTTGTAAACAGAATCGTTAGGAAACTAAATATACTGCAAATGCAACACAAGTAGGTTTCTTTAGTTCAAGATAACCTAAATGAGTAGGGCACCTCGATGTGGTGTAATGGTTAACAAGCTTGAACAATTACGACTGAGTAGTGAGTTCGTTCAACACTGGGTTTCCCATACTTTCAGCCTTGGGCCACATCTAAGCTAAGCTTAGAAAATTTCGATAACTTAAAGGAGTACAACCATTTTCAAGATTGCTTTGAATTCAGATACTTTGTGGAACTGACTTTTAAGAGAATTCTTCTCTGATCACTAATATCTTAATCTGTTCAAAAGTAGGAATAACCATTTTCTTCCTCGCATATCCTCATAAATTTTACTCTTTACCGTATATGCTCTATACCTCTACCAGGGGTGGCTCTTTTCAGGGTGAAAATTATTGTAAAATAAAAGGTAGTCCTGCCAATGTTAAAGATCGCCACCAGTCCTATTATTTACAATTATTAGAATTCAAAATTTTCTCCTAGATTGGTTACCAAGCCAAGAGAATTGTCTGACGTGACATTTAACCCATAGATGGATAAAAATACATTAACACCTTTTCCAAGGGTATTAGTGCAAAATGAACGAAACAGACTCGATCATAATTTCAACTCGGCTCATGCCCACAGCTTCTAGCCTCGAGTTCAAAAGCGTTTCTGAAATGTAGGTGATTAATTGTTTCCCACCCTACAGCTACTTTAGCACAAGTGAAACATTGCTAGCCTCTGGCTATTCGAACGCTATCTTCTTCGAAAATGTTTTGATGGTCTACATTCCACCAGTTCACAACTTTACAACTCGGACCAGCCATGCCACTTACATAGGGTCAAATCATCCCTTCGTATTCCGGTGGTAAGTGGAAAGTTTCACTACGACAATTTATTTCCCAGACCTGTTGCATTGTGAAACGGATAGGTGAGAGGTTGCTTCCCTGATCACTACAATATTAACCTTAACCAATATCTAGGGTGGACCTTGTCTATCCTACATATCCTCATAATATGCACCACTTGCTCTGTCTTTGTACGCCCTCGCAATACTCTAAGCAATCGTTTACAATCTGAAATATGTTTCGACTTTAAGCAATTAAGAATGGGTTGATAATCCGCAAAAAATCAAAAACAGAAACACTTTACGACAATCTCATATAATAACTTGAGTTGATTTTGTGCCTTTTATTGAGTGAACAATAGTAAAAGAAAAAACAAAACAAAACTGAAAAGCTACTTGAAGATCATGGAAAAATTTCTAGCAATTGTTTGGCGGGGTTGGGGGTGGGGGCTATGCCTAGCAAACACGGGTGCCATACCGGACACGGAGAACTGTACTACGACTACTACTACGCAGAGAGATTGGCAAAACATAAAACTTTCGTTTTGTTTCTTGTACTAAATCAATTTTATCTTTTGCCATTTTCGTCCGCTCCAAAAGTTATTTTTTCTTATTTTAGGGAAAATACGGACAACTTCCGAAATAGAACATCGTTTTCCCTTTTCAGCTTAAGAAAAGTTAGAAAGGGAAAACGATGTTCTATCTCAGAAGCTGCCAGTATTTTCCCTAAAAGACACAATTGACAAGCAATATAGAGCCGAGTAGTGTTTAAAGATACTTTTCCTAACCATAGCGAAAAGACGGTAATGGGAACTTTTACATCAACTTCCCTTAGTATTTTCTTCTCCATAGTGATTATTACTAACTAGTGTACACATACTCGAGATTAAACTCATATTGATCAGGTTGTGACAAATGGTTGTTTTTAACGAGGGGACGCGAGTGTTTCTACTTGGGCCGCTGGTCTAAGCTAGTCAGAGCTTATCTAAACTAGTCATAGCCGGTCATATAATTGCGACACAACAGATGGTACGCAACAGGGAGGGGGACCCAAGGGAGGAGAGAAGGCTTCCGGAACGGAACAGATACTACAACCGAAGCATCTACTCCAACGGAAAAAAAACAAAAAACAAAAAAAAACCCAAAAAACATTGTCCTCCTCTGACAATCCTTCCGGAAGAATCCGGGGGTGGGGAGCCTCTAGTGTATCGATAAAAATACGGTTTACTTTTTATCATAACCACGTAAAATTTGGTAGAAGTCTTTTTCATTAGATATCTTTTCTTTCTTGGATATAGTACTTTATCATATGCCTTTTAACTACTTCTTGAAGTCTTGTAAATTAATGCTTATTATTAC
Source organism: Acanthosepion lycidas (assembly GCA_963932145.1). Classification (NCBI taxonomy): domain Eukaryota; kingdom Metazoa; phylum Mollusca; class Cephalopoda; order Sepiida; family Sepiidae; genus Acanthosepion; species Acanthosepion lycidas. The sequence goes on along the minus strand of OZ010582.1, from coordinate 131,158,337 downwards.
CGTGTGTATTTCAGACTGCCTTATTAGCTCCTCGGATGGGAATGGAAATATATAAATAAATACATACTAATAATTATTATATGGTGTCATATCCTAACTGGCTATTATATTTGTGTCATATACTAACTGGCTAACTATTATATTGGTGTCATACCCTAACTATTTATTCAAAGCTGCTCAAACTTTAAAAAGCAGCGATTCTTTTCTATTCTGAGAACCTGGCAAATAACGGACCATTACAGTGAAAACTCTGACTGACAGTCTTTTAGTATATCTTCAGTACTTTTGGATTCATTTCACTAACACTACTACGTCTCTGCGTTGGGTTAGCGAGGTTCGTTTCCTTGAACATTACTATTGAGTAGTAAATTCGACCTTCATTGCCTGCCCCATACAAAAGTCGACATGATACAATCCAGCAAGAATTGACATATAAAAATTATCAACCAAACCATATTAAGAAGCCTCGGGTAAGAGTTAGAGCGGTTAGTGTAGTTGACTATTACTACCGATTAGTGAGTTCGATCCTCACTAACGGAGCCATATAAAAGTCAACATTAAATAATCCACTAGGTGTTGACGTCGTAAAATCAAACAACCTAACTATATTAAGACGCTTCACCATGGGCTAAAGGTTTAGCGAGGCTAGTCTGGTTGACGAGTACTAATTTGTAATGAGTTTGATCCTTAATGGGTGTCCCATACAAAATTAAATAATCTAAAAGTGTTTGACATGCATTAAACTCAGCCGATGAAACCTAACCTTAATGTGATATTGATAAACGTAAAATTTCAAGGAAAGGGACACTTTTCACAGAGGAGGGGATTTAATTATACATTATTATCAGAATAATCGGGAATAGTTCAGATTAGAGTTCCAATGACAAATGAACGTATATAATTCATAAAAGCATAAAAGTTTACCCATTGGTTTTGCATTGATGTAATTATGGTATCACAACACACTTTAACACTTAGCACGTTAACCTTGAGTAATCATTTGTCGAACACTTATATACTAAACTGTATGGCATCACAAAGCATTATAGCAATTATTATTACATTGATAAATATCCAATTTCTCCATTAATCTTCATTTATCGTCACCTCCATTTCCAGCCCTTTCAAAGTGAAACGTTTTCACAAAAGAGAAATTGTTAATGATAGTGGTTAAAAAATAATTTACTGCAATTTTCAACATCACCTCAACCATCGTTAAATTAAGTTTCTTCGCCCCTGCAACGATTTTTATCTTTTTCAATATCTTCATCTTCACAACCCGCTTTACACCTATCCTCCTACGAACACCGTCGCCAACACCTCAATTGATCTTTAATGTGCCATCATCAAAAGAAACATCATTACTATTATTATCATTATTATTTACACTCATTTCTGTCCTCCCACGCAACCATTAAACCTGGCATCATCATCACACTCCTAACTTTGTCAGGTCTTTAATTTGATTTGGAATCAAAAGCTTATTGGTCGTGACTCTTAAAACCAATTAACATCGATTTCTGATTGACTTTGCTCTCATCACTGAACTTTTCCTACAAACGAATTCCCTTTGATAATCTGACGATTCCATTTCTAATAAGTGGGCGGGGATCCAAAGGTTGTTCCGTTTTTAGATCGTTCTCTTTTTACAGGAATTCTTAGAATTCCCCTGCTACAGGCTAAGTGCAACTTTATTAAAGACGATTGACAGGGTACAGCGATTAACCTCTCTATTCAATTTCCCAATGATCCGCCCGCAACGTACATATGAAAAGGACGACCATATTAGCCTCATCTGCATATAAAAAATGCTAAAATAATGGAAGCATTAATAATAATAAAAAAAGATAACACTCAATAATAGCAACTGTGAACACGGCCACAATATGCTGTTTGAATAAAACAGTGAGCTCTCTACGTCAATCAGATTTAATATTTTATTTTCTATTATTAGGATTCACTTGGAGTTTATACCAACGAATTTTTACCTATATATATAAAAGAAAACAGGCATCTCTCTATAATGTCAACTATGAAAACAGCTACAACAACGTTCTGACTGTGTTTAGAAAAAAAACATCCTTGATAATGGCCAATAGAATTGGTAAAACGCTCGGTTATACAGAACATTCAGAAAGTTTTCACACAATCTACTACAATCCGGATGACATATTAGCGTCTATTCTAACGTAATTTCAATGAAGAAATAAATTGAATAACATATGTATTTCTTCTTTTCTCCTCAGTAATTTTATTGTTTTAAACTTAATATCGATTAAACTTGGATTTCAAAATTGGCAGTTTTTAATTTTAATATCAAATTTTATCATATAATTTAATAATTATTGGTTAGAATAAATTCTTTTTTAATATTACCCCTATTTTAAAGATCTGAATAGCTATTATAAAATGACTTCATTGTCAAGCTTTTTGAATTTTTCTATACTTGTGTTTTGATTGGTCATTCTAGCTTTTGTAATAACGTTTTCTCCTTGCGAAGGATCGTTAATTAATTTGAAACTTCTAAAACCATTTGTTTTACATTCAACATCATCACTTGATATGACACCGGGGGTGTTGATACAAAATGGCTATTTTTGCAGTGATTTTATAACATATTTATGTTATAAATTTAAAAAAAATAAATAATTATATCTGCTCTACTTTGTATTGAGCACTCTTTTAAGAATAGTAATTGTTGGTTATTGGAATTCATTCCGTATACACCAATCATATACTTGGGTATATATATATATATATATATATATATATATATATATATATATATATATATATATATATATATATATGAAAACTACAGACAAAATTTCATTTTCATATATATATATATATATATATATATATATATATATATGAAAACTACAGACAAAAGTTCATTTTTTCCAGCAAAAGACTCATTTCTGTAGTTTAGTTGCCACCAGCAAGCAGAAATATTTCTCCTCCCGATGATGGCCATTTTGGTCGAAACTAGTCGAGGAATCTAAATGGAATAATAATAAAAAAAAACGAAAGAATATTAATCTACAACCCTGTGTGTCTAAAGATTTTAATTTTTTAATTTTTTTATTGTGCAATATATATATATATATATATGAATTGCATAAAAATTATATATATATATATATATATATATATATATATATATATATATATATATATATATATATATATGTGTGGGGGGGATTGCATAAGTGTGTAGGGCGCGATGTATAAATTGTCGAAATTATGCAAAAATGAAAATAACACTGGCATCTCATTTTAACAGATACATTTACCTTGTTTAAGTTGGTGAATGCTGCAATAATTCTTGCCTTTAGTTCATCTTTGGTTCTACAAGGGGTTTTTGTTGGTCTCACGCTCAACTGCGCCTCACACATAATAATCAGGAGGGTTGCAGTCTGATGAATTAGGTGGCCAGGAGTGATGTGGTCGCAGAAATTGTCTGACAGTCATGACTGGGTTGTGGCATGGTGCAAAGTCCTGTTACCAGACATAATATCTTCCAGCAGCCACCCTATTACAGTGCAGAGCTACCCCTTCAAGGCACTTGGCGTAGGACTCCATATTGAGTCTGAGGCCCTCACCAACAAATTCGGAAGTTCTTTTCTTATCCTAACGAACAGAGAAAGTTTACCGAGCTGAAGTATCTTCGTAATAATCATTAGACTCATGCAACTCTTTCTGAATACTCTGGACCGTCCTCAGATTGACGCCCAAATACTCTGTAATGTTCGTATTGGATCTTCCGGTGTGAATGCCAAGCAGTATAGCGTGTCATCTCCAAATTTATGGCGGAGTGAATTGGGTTATAATGCTCTTTTTCTCACAGTCGGTGCCCAACTGACCCTATGATAATGTGCAGTCGACAAAATCAAAAGTAAATAACGTGCATGTGCGAAATTAAGCATATAAAGTGGCGACAATTCACCCATCGCACCCTGTATATATGAATAAAGACAAAAAAGATACATATCTTAGCCGACGCGTTTCTTCCTTTGATAGCCAATCAAGCTAAATCTAAGGATTTTATTTTGCAACAAATATCTATGCATAGAATCAAAAATGTCGTTAGTTTTTTCCAAAATCTTTAAATTAAAGAACATTCATAATATATACAGTAGGGGGAAACAAATATTCGTACACATAAACACTATTAATTCTATTTCCAACTAATAAATAAACATAATTTTCTTATAATTAACTGTACAAAGACACCATAATAACTAAATATGCATAGAAAACAGAAAAATGATTTAATAGAAATAAATCCAATGTATCTATTTTAATGGGTGAAAAAATATTCGCACAATGCAAATTTAAGATTTGAAAACTTTTAAATTGCTTTAAAAATCTAGATTATTCAAGTGGGAATATTCTATAATGTTCCAATAATATTATCAGTACTTATTTTTAGCCTAAAAATACAAACAGAACATTCTGTAATTGTTAATCGTGCAAGATGGTTATCATCAAGGCAAGAGTTAAAGAATTGACAAATTCGCAAAAAGAACTGATATTTAAGTCCTGGAAAGAATGTAAAAGTTACAGAAACATTCTCAGACAAGCTGAATATTACATTCACTACCATTTGTTCATTCATTGCAGCGTATAAAAACTCAAAACCGTTGAAAACCAAAGAAGAATAGGTGCTCCAAGGAATATTTTTTCAAGATCTTCGAGGAAATAAATTAAACAAAATCCAATGGTTGCAGGCTGGTTTGCTTTTATGAGGAATATGTGTCACTAAATGGAGAATAAACAATGAAATTCGTAGGAACAAAATCTAAAATCAAGAAAACTCCACTGCTATTGAAAAGACACAGAGATGCCAGGTTGAAATTCGTTCGTGAACATTAAAATAAGGACAAATCGTTTTGGGAGAAAGTATTAGGGACAAACGAAACCAAAACGGAGTTCTTTGGACGTAATTCTAGAAATCATGTATGGTGGAAATATGGTGATGCATTCACACAAATGAACACAGTTCCAACAGTGAAATTTGATGGTAGCAGAATCATGGTTTGGGGATATTTTTTTCTACAAAAGGCACTGACAACATATCAGTAATAAATGGTAGAATGTATGCCGCAGTATAGCAAAATATTTGGAAGGAAATTTAATGATTTCAGCTGAACATCTTGAACTTCCTCCAGATTGGATCTTCCAAGATAATCATCGTAAGTACACTCTAAAATATACGAAGAAATGGCTTGCTGAAAATAATGTAAATATCATGAAATGGCTAAGTTAATCCCCAGACTTAAACCCAATCGAAAATCTGTGGCGTTATTTGAAAATTCAAATCCAATCGAGAGTTCCAGCAAACATCCCGGAACTGAAGATCATATGCAAAGTAAAATGGAACAAAATACCAACTAAAATTTGCAAATCATTAATTGAGAACTACAAGAAGAAGTTGGTTGCTGTAGAAGTAAATACTGTTTATTCTACAAAGGATTAAATGAAGATTATGTATTCTTTTTTTGTATTGTACAAATACTTTTTTCACACATTAAAATAGATAAATGGTAATTATTTCTATTAAATCAATTTTTTTTCAGTTTTCTGTGTATATTTAGTTATTATGCCATATGTGTACAGTTAATTATATGAAAAGTATGTTTATTCATTAGTTGGAAATAAAATAATTTAAAAATTTGTATGTGTACAAATATTTGTTACCCCCCCCAGCTGTACTTCAGGCTAACTGAAAGTCAAGGTCAATTATGGTGGATGTCAAGTGATATAATTTTATGTTCAGCAAACGAAAATGAGTAAATGCTGCTGTTTAATCTGTTTTCCATAATGTAATTATTCAGTCATGTGCCATGCGTGATACAGGCTTAGGCGATCATGTATCTGCTGATATATGACTGACGAGGCAGATTTTTTCCCGCAGTAGGTTGCCATTTCTTTCTTTAGTAGACCAGGCTATAGAGAGAGGATACATAACTTTCTCAAGGGTATTAGCATTTAAGGATCCTCATTGTGTGCCCCCTAGTTTTGGCCTTGTGCCACATCTAAGCTACATTTGGAAAATCACTACGTAGATGGGATTTACAGTTGGTTCAACTGGTATCACGATATAAAAATATGAAGAAAACACAGCACGAATTCTGATAAGTTTAGATCAGTGCTATATCGGTGAACTTTCACGTGAGTGAGCAGAATGTTTTATCCAAATACAATTTTGATATTTTAGAAAAGAAATGTTGTCTTGGCTGATCGTTTTTGGTCGATCATCATCTCTTTATATCGATTCAAATTCACTTTCATATCGGCTCGGTCATGTTGACTTTTGTATTGGCTGAATTAAGTCGACATTTCATATCGTTCAGGTTCGTTGATTTTACCATGTTTCTAATGAAGAAAATATTCTTGCCGGTCATATTTTTTTATCTATTCTTTATTTTTCAAAATCATTCCCCGCCCCCGAAGCAAAGCAATAACGCCAATAAGATGCAAGGAGGTTACTGAGTGCGAGAGAATATGTGAAAAACATAATTAAGAAGATAGAACAATAAAAGAACGGGAATTAAGAGAAGATAACGATTTACATTGCCTTTAGATTTTTGAAGATCAAAGTTGACTTGAAAGCAAGAAGCTGGAAGAGAGTTCCACAAGTAAGAAGTGCGAAAGAGGAAAGTGTCAGCATAAAACTTATTGTTACATCTAGACATTTAAAACAGTAAAATGATGCGACCTCGCTGCCAGTCTAGTACTGTGCCTAAATTCATAGGTAGCAAAGAAGAAAGTTCAGAACAATTACAATGAAAATATTCATAGAAAAGCTACAGGGAAGCTACGTTATGCCGCTGGGAAAATGACTGAAGCCAAAATGCCAGGTCAGAACCGATAACATTGCAAATTCTTCTTTGTATGTAACAGTAATATTCATACTTTTAACATTTGCGTATCACTAACAGGACGATCTTCCGTGCTGAGACACGCGAACATTTTCAAAATGGCATTGGTGCCCAAAGTTCTAACTCACTGAAAGAGTTAAGATTACGAATTTTGATTTTCAAGGCACGCATTCCCCACATATATTTTTACTCTCATATAGTACGTTGCAGTCTAATATTACTAAAAATCTAAGAATCTGAGAACAATCAGTTTATTGCACATTTAGTATGAATAGGCTTGTATCAATAGCAGTGTTACCCGCCTCACTACTGTAAACTTGGATTGTATGCATATATATGTCCTGTAGATTATCCCGTCGAATACTGGGCCACAGTTCCTCCATGCTATTGTGGCTTCTGTAAAAAATAGTCTTTTTAGTGGGTGGATTTGTCAGTCCTACACCCAACCAGTTTTCGAATTCAGAATTGTCTTCCTGCAGGGGATATAGATTAATGGTTAAGGTTATTTTGTTTTTTGCGGCATATCAACCCCAGTGGGTCATTTAATGCCGACAATTTTTATTGCTGGTAATATTTTATTTTGTCAAAAATCTATTTCTGGTAATATCTTTTTTCCTCAAAAATGTATAGCTGGTAATATTATTTTAAATAATGTATTGTTGGTAATATTTTTTTTTTTAAAACGTATTGCTGGTAATATTTTTTTCAAAAATATATACTGGTAATAGTTTTTTTTCCTTCCAAAATTTATCTCTGGTACTACCGCGGGTCAGGGTGGACCTGGGAACACCAGCAATAAAGAGGTGGTTCCACGCTCCTCAAAACTTCCTGATCAGAGGCCTTGCTGTTGGACTTAGTTTATTGTCTTCCCCAGGCCGTGATATAGATTAACTTATATAACGAAACATGAGTCTCCATTACTTGGCATTTGATTAACTTCAATATTTCTTCAGTTACTCTCAGCCAGTCTGTAATGCGATACGCGGACACTAAACTCTTCGTCTGCAGTGTTGGATAAATAGTCTAATCATCTCTTGGGCAGTTGCTAATATATCCACCTATCCAACATTTTTGTTTTCACGCTTGTAATACAGGGTTCAGGTGTGAGGTCACGTACTTCTGTATTCGGTGTCTGGGACTGAGTCTAGGTTTGATGTATTCGGCTTCCTTGATGTTTGATGTAAACTTGATGCCATGCAACACCATTAGACTGGTTAGCAACCAAATCCGACTCCTTATTAACTCCTTATATTAATGGCTCACTAGGGAACAATGACATTGGTGGATAAACATCGGTTATAGCCAAATATTTAACCATATATAATATTATGACTATGTCACATTTGCTTTTAAAGAGACATATAAATTAGTAAACGTTGGCATGCAAAAGTGTTGTGGCAAATGCATTTAATGATTATATACTTTCATTTTATCTCGAAGTTAAGATTCTTTAGCAGTATATTTTCAACAGTAGTGACTCTGGACGTTGAGATTTCAAAATCAAGTTTGCGTAGGTACGGTGTAAGATAAGATACACATCTTAAAGCGTCATGGAAATGAAAAAAAGGCTATGTAAAACAGTTGGGCCAATGAATGATCTGAGAAGATAAAATTATGTTAATATGCAAATTTCTAACTAGACATTGTTCCATGTTATTAACATGAGTGTAATGTGCCTTGACAAGTAATTGTTCTTGAATATTAACTTGCTTTTTTACACTGAAATCATGGCTAAAACGTCTGCTGGAACAAAGATGAAGGTTGTAACTTTGAAGGGGAAGATGACTCAACGGGAGATATCCATGCGACTGGGAACTTCCAGAAACAGAGTTCAAACAATCCCAAAGACATTTGATATTACGGAAACTTTTTTAAGTGCAAAGAAAACCAGATGATCACTAGTATTTGATGAAAGAAGGATTATGAGGTTCTCGGTAGGCAAAAAAAAAAAAAAGACAAAGAGTGAATGCTATTTTAACTGAGATTTCGGTTGGTATGTTTGGCAAATTATTACGAAAAACAACGTGGACGGGCGTATAGCAGCAAAAACAAATATCAGTAGTCCCCAAAACTCAGGATAGAAGATTGAAGCGATAAAAAGAACATCTAACATGGCGTGCTTGAAAGTGGCAAAAAGTAAATATTAGTAACGATTGTAAAATAGCATTACATTCGAATGCAAGTTAATATGTAAAAGGACCAATGGGAGAAAGATAAAATGCATCGCAAAGACGGTAAGATTGGGGGAGGGGTGGACTCGTAATGGTGTGAGGTTGCATCAACGTCGATCGTAGAAGAAAATGGGTAAAACTTGATGGAACCCTAAACGGCAAAAAATATATTAGTTTACTGCGGTTTAATATTCTGCCAGACTACGAAGATAGATAAATCTTTCAGCGTGACGGTGCTCCTTGCCACACATCTCGTGCAAAAAAAAAAAAGGTTTCCTGTGGAAAAGGATGATGTTCAACTTTTGGAAAAATGAGGAGTAACAAGGTCTTGGTCTCTATATAATTGAACGATTGTGGTGGGAACTGAAGAAACAAATGCTCCAACTACTTTCAGAAAATTAAGAAAAATTCTCATTGAGAATGTATTCAATTAAAGAAAATCATTGAAGCCGTATGTAGTAACACTAATTAGTAACTCCATACTTTGATGTCCGGGCATCTCAACGTGGTGTTATGAATAGCAAGCTTGTTTCGCTAGAACAATTACGACTGATTAGTGAGTTCCTTTCTCACTGTGTGTCTTATGCTTTCAGCCTTGGGCTACATCTCGTTATGCCTAGAAAATCAAAATACCTTGATATTATACACTTTCTGTAATAATAAGCATAACTTCTTGCAAAAAAAAAGTCTTTTTAACTTAAGAAAATAATTGAAAGGTGAGATTTTCGCTGGTAGCTCAGTATTTTTGCATGACCTTTCCAAAATCACTATGCTTAAGATGTTCTATCATCCAGCGCACAACTGGAGTAACGTGTTTTCCGGTCTTCAAATATAAACTCTACTGAGAAAAACATACTATTAATCACTGGATTTGGGAGTAAAATTAACAACAGTAGTTCATTTAATAAGACGGTTCAAAACTTTTTAACTACAGTGTATATCAGTTTTTTTCTACGACAGGATATTGGAAAGTTATCGGATTGTACATACTGTGATTGCACCTTTCATAAGAAATCCGTGCTAACGCTCGTTATTGCTTAGTCTACAAAATCAGTCTACCAATAGCTTTCATGCTATAAGGTTGGTGCAAAAATAATGACGTAATAATGTCGTTTTTTGACGAATTCTTTAACGTCAAAAAACGACATTATTACGTCATTATTTTTGCACCAACTTAATATCTACTCGTGTTCACTTGTTACACGTTGTATTGTAACGATGATTTTGAAATAGCTCTGCAAGATTTACCATTGCTGTTAAATTCGAACAATTTACTGGCATCAAACGCTGCCTGAAACTGCAACAACGAGCATTGAAACATTCTTCGTTAGGTTTTAGGCGAACATTTAGGTCGAGCACAAGTTTTTCGAGTATCAGATAAATATAATGAACGGTCAAGTTGACCAATCATCCACAAAATGCTGGAACTTATAGAAAAAAATTAATGTGGAACTTCATATTATTTGCCATAGTACGGAACAGGTGGTAGTGTGACGGTTAACTATTTACATTATTCGGACTATTGTCCTCATCTTTGTCGCCATATTTATTACAACGTTTCGGCCATTGTACGCGCCGGCCTTCTTCAGGTGGTTGGAATGTCCAACTGAATCATTTATTTCGCTCACTGGGGTAGACTGTTCTAGTTCCATGTGCCATGTTTAATGGATGTCAGTTATCAGTTATCTCCTGTTAATTCCCCTCTCCAAGTTCTCCACTGCCTTAACCGGGTATTGAACTCCCACTCTTTGGGTCCTGTCATTGGATCTAACCAACGCCTTTATCCACTGTGTCCTTCCTTGTGGTTCTACTCATTTTTAGCTTTCATCAAATCTTACTTATATACGATGCCTATATCTTACGCCATTTTTTTTCTAAGACTTTACAACTAGTTTACTTGCTGCTTTCTCCACTTTCTCTCCCTTGCTGTATTACACATGTGTTAAATTTTCTAAGTCTTCTTTTCGCATTATCTGCCCACTCAGAAAAAAATTAACCTCTCTCCATCAGCAATAGTTTTCTTAAAGAGCATACTCCCCTTAAAACTTCATCATTTGTCATATTCCCAGTCTATGATAGTTCATTTATAGAACCATATCTCGGTCTCTTTAAGTCTCTTCTCCATTTCTGCTAAAATTGTCCATTGGAAAGAAGACATGGCACACATTGTACCATTAATGGAAAAGACAATAAAGAAACAGAAACAATAAACAAAAATAGTGAAATTCATTAGTAAAATACGATCAAATTTTCTTAGAAGATATTTACTTTGTTAATGTAATTTGTAATGCTAATCAATTGAGGCGGATTTCCTGCCTTAAAATTAAAGATTAGAATTCAGGTCTTGAACACACCAAAACTGGCATGTGATATCATCAATGATAATGTTCAGGAAGTGTTCTTTCCGAACGAAAGTATTTCGCTTTTATTCCTGGTACGCATGTTCTTCGCCACCTTGCTCGCCATCAGCAGGAATTTTGCCACCTGAAGCTAAAGCTGACTGAAAAGGCTTGCTTGTCTGATAAAATTTTTAACCGAAGGCCACGTTATTTTTACGCCGAAATAAACAGCCTAAAGCCTGCAATTCAATAGGCCATCAGCAAGATGCCTAGCCGGGAAATTTCTTTTCGCTTTCGAAGCAATCACCAATATAAAACGCTGACATTTTCTATTATGGAGGCTATTTTTTTTAAATAAATTCCTACTTTAATGAAGGTTTTCCTTAAAAAAAACTTTGCTTGTAAGAGATACACAAATCGATAGACAGATCGGTAGAGATAGATGAATGAATTTTCCATTCATTTCTCTTTATATCTTGATATATCGACTGCTCAAGCCGTTTTCTTTGATATATATGCGAGAATAATATGTTTATATAATATTTGTTTGCAATATGTTGTATCAACGAGTGAGGATTGAATATTTCTTTAAATTCTTGCACAACAAACATTTTAGCTCTACAGGTATCTGAGAAAGCTATGGATGCCATGACTACCAAAGCACAGTGTCTCGCTTGGATTTGTTTCGGTTTCCAAGGATCTGTTTTCAATTTAAGTGACGTCATATATATATTTGCATATCTATCTATCTATCTATCTATCTATCTATCTATGGCGTCACTTATACCATATTTAAATTTGAAATATCGCGTTAAAAATAAAGGATATATATATATATGTGTGTGTGTGTGTATCAATATATATATATATATATATATATATATATATATATATATATATATATATAAATATATTGATATATATAAATATATAGATATATATAGAAATGAGTTACTTGACTCTCATGCGTTAAAGCGCTACATTAGAGCCAATTTTATATCTATCTATCTATCTATCTATCTATCTATCTATATATATATATATATATATATATATATATATATATATATATATATATATATAATGTTAATGTCTATACTCGACTGGTGTAAATAAAACAATAGTACAATTTTTAAATAAAAATATATTAAAACAAATTGGCATCTGGTGAAAAATTGGGAAAAAAAAGAAACAACTAAAAACATCACACCAGGCTAAAAAAAGTGCCCAGTGTCGTAATTTCTAGCCCCCACCCCCCAAAAAAACACAATCGAATAAAATATGAAGAAAACGTTAAGTAATTTTTTGAACAAAAAAAATTTTTTAAATTTAAAAAATTAAAATTTTCAGACACTGGTTAGTATATTAATATTTTTTGTTTTATTATTTCCCTTGGGTTCCTCAACTAGTTTCGGCCAGTATGGTCATCATCAGGAGAAAAATCCCTGCTTTTTAGTAGCAGTAAGCAACAGCAGTGAATGACTGTTTCTGAAGAAACACACACACACACACACACACACACATATATATATATATATATATATATATATATATATATATATATATATATATATATATTTGAAAAATTTCTCAGAGTTAGCCTGGCCTGTATAAAAAGACAATATTTATAAATGTAAAAATATATAACGTTATCGTCGTTGATATTTATATTATAATTTCACATATATAAAGGCTGCAATGGATCGAAAAAAGGTATAACTTCAAAAAAGAAAACAATCTATTAGAAAGTTATTGCATTATGAAAATTCAAGTTGTAAAATTATAAAAAAAATATAGAATAGTGTTCAGAAAAGAATCATAAAAGTAAGTTAAATATTACGAAGAGAAAAACAAGGAATTCAAAACCGATTTAAGAATGTTAAAAAGTGATTTGAAAATAATTAAATATGTAATAAGCAGAAAAGTAGATTGACTAACAAGGAAATATATTTAGTTAGTGTTTGCGAATGTAAAAATAAAGGAAATTCAGAATATTAAGAACATCGTTAAAAATCTTGAAATAATCAAAATATCACAAAGATAATCATATAAATTGAACCAATAGTAAATGACAATTGATTTCTCATAATAAATCTCATTGCACACTGTAAATATCTATCCACACACGTCCGCTCAAAAGGAATATAGTACAAAGTATCTTAAAGTGAGAATCACACGCGTACATGGATTTGGAGTCTAAAATTTTGTTCGCTCATTCGTTATTTACTTAGAGGGATGTCTCAAAAATAAGGGATTCATCTACTTCTTTTAGTGCAATGAGAGATGCCTAGTAGGATATTATATTTCTTTTTATAACGAATGGAATTCTGACGTTGATTAATGTAGAGCTACACTGGATGAACCTGATAGCTGTTTATCCCTTCATGGAGATAACCAAATAAAAATAGAACACAACACTGGTGAACTATAGTAATGTTTTGCGCTAATATTGTAGGCAGCAAATTTATAAGTCACTTCAGATTTGACAATTGTTTCAGGATAATACAGATAATTAATATAATTATTTGAACAAGATATGTTTCAGAGGTACAACACAAGAAACTTTACGCTAAAGTACATATTCATTAAACCAAGTCTCTTTCATGTCCTTCAGAGTTGGATATTGCTCTTCTTCTTCTTCTTCTTCTTCTTCTTCTTCTTCTTCTTTATGCCGCCTTCCTTCAGGACGTTGGCGACCCTGACTCTGCACAATTTCTTCTCCTTAGTACATTTTAACATTTTTCGTATCTGCCCATAACCCTGTTCTACCATCCATTTCCACAAGATTGATAGGTAGGTGATGCACTGTTTTTCTCTATACCGATTGATTTCAATATTTCCTGTGAGTGTCATGATTTCTAAGCCCTCTCTCCTCATTATGTACCCTAGAAATTTTAATTCTCTCTTTCTGATATTAAGTACACGTGTCATTTTTGTTTCGATTTTCTATAAAACTTCGTGTGGTATTCTCATCATCCGTCTACAGAACCATATTTCTCACCTTTCCTAAAATGGTTTCAAAGACAGTAAATTAAGAGAATGGCACTTAGCCTCTCGAGATATAAATTCAATTGAAAAAACTGTATGACAAACCATTAGAAATAGATTGAAAAACAAATTCAAGCGAATAAAATCTTGGAAGAAACAAAACTGCTGCAAGTAATGCTAAAACTGAAGTGGTAGAAAAGTTAACAAACTCAGGGTTCTAAGAATGATGAAACATATATCTAGACTATATTAACATGGAAAATATACTTTATTCATATATATATGAGATATTGTATGAGTTAAATATATGTTCCTGTGGTTTACATTTTAAAAATCTACTTATAAATAAGTGATATCACACTTGTTTCCATTATAAAATCTGGTCCTACCAAAACAAGTTATTATTGTGATACTATTTCCCTTTGCCGCGGTAAAACGGAAGAAAGTTTTATTAAAACATAAGAAAGTACTATTTACTGACAGACATTGAAACGAGAAGGGTTAATACCAAAAAAACCCGTGGGAAGAATTGAGGATTTAATTCACACATAAACGATTTGTTTTATATGTCGAGCAGTTTGAAAAATGGAAAAGTGACCCAGATTTAGGGGGCAATGTTGATTCACACACAGCTGCAAATGGGAACTGGAAAGCGAACAAGGATATTTTTGTAAACAACTAAATTTGGAACTGAGTTTTTCTGGACGGAAAATGGTCGAGGTAGCAGGCCCAGATAAGACATCAAGGAGGATGGAGGAACCACCCACGCTTACTAAAGGGATCGGCGAGAGAGGATAATAAAAGAGAGGGCGGAGAGAAGGAATTCCCTAAAGTTATGATGTAAGCCAGAAGAGATTCAACGAAATTTTCCAACCTCGCCATACCCCCACCTGGCAGTTTGGGCGAACGTCCATAAATACGAATGTTCGAAGCAAATTAGGCAGAAGAGAGAAGAGAGACAGAAGAGACGGGGATGAGACCAGAGACAGGGGAGGAGCCCACGTGATTATCTGCCGATGAAAGCTTCAGACTTCAGCCTTGTCCCAAACTTTACCAACAACAGCAAACCAGATATTTCCACGTCAAAAGCGATAATATCACATCCTATTTAGACGGGGGTTGGGCTGATAATTAATTGCATGCGAACTCTGATATAACCAATTATTGTACGGAGGACGGATATAAAAACAGTATTTATTAGGTTGGTGCAAAAATAATGACGTAATAATGTCGTTTTTTGACGTATTTGTAACGTCAAAAAACGACATTATTACGTCATTATTTTTGCACCAACCTAATACATTTGTTCAACTTATTCAAGTGTTATGTTTTTTCCTGTATATCATTGCCCTGCTTGGACCAACCCAACACGAAAATACCTGCGACAATTCGATCTTGGCTGCCTTATGATAAAACGTAAATCATAACGTCGGATAGGGCAGGTCTGAGATCGAAGCAATCTTAAATCGATCAGCCACTGTATTAGAAGTCTTGGTTGATCGGGGAGGGTGTTGTACGATTACATTATCAATAATTTAATATAAGGATAGATATGAGTAGATGGATACACCTCTAAAACTCTAAATGACCAAAGCCTGGCAACTGATCTCGCTTCTGACCTAGCTTGAACAACTCAATGTTAAAAAAAAATAGCTGCTCGTATTCATTAACTCAAAAACCAAACTTGTAACGTACCATCATCACCAAAAAGCCCTAAATATTGGAATTAATGGGTGTTCTTTCTAGGAGATCCTTTGCATTGAACGCCTATTGTAAGTTAAGCTCAACCCAGACTTCTATTGGTATACACTCTCTATCACTAAAGATGCTGGAAAAATGGTCTGTTCTCTGTACCATTCAAGTACTCGAGTCCTCCTGCTATGCTATATCTCTATAAGAGTCAGATCCGGCCGGAAATGGAGGACTGCTGTTATATCTGGTCTGGTCCTACATAGTGATCACTTTCTAATCTTCATACAGACCAAAAGGGTCTACGTAGCCTTGTGAGTGATGAATTGTTTTGCATTTTACAGTCCCTTTATCTCAGATTAATCGTTGCAATTTCTTTACTCAAACGCTATTTCCATGGAACACGTGCAAACGAGCTACATTCCTTAGTTACTTCAAAGTTACCCCCGCCCCACCCCAATCTAAGACCCACCACGCCTGGTACATTAATGCGAACCGCACTCATTCCCTTCCCATTACTTTAGTAAGGAGCAAATTCCACTCGGATAGCTTCTTCTCAAGAACTGTTGCTTTATAAACTGAATCCCAGGAGGGTGCTTCCCGACCACTATAATCTTAACCTCTTCACGTTACCATTAACTGTTAACTTTCTCACATATCCACATAAACTGTGCACTTTATTCAAACCACTCACACAACGAACGCCTACTTAGAGTGACCCTTGGCCCTTGTGTATTGTGAACATTAGTAAAATAAAAATTATAAGCAGGAATTTACGTGGATACCAGGTGAATGGCCGCTTTTGACATATGTTTAATGTATATAGGTATATTCTGAAAAATATCAAGCTGGTTTTATTGTGGCAGCATTGGACTGTCATATCGTTTTTGAATGACCAAATGAAGTGATTTTTTACTGATTTGATTTTTTGTCGCCAGTAGAACGGATTCTGAATAGATTCGTAGATCGTATACAGTAATTTATGGGCACATCGCTGAGTGGTTAGAAAGTTCGCATTCTGACCATGAGATTCGGATTCGAATCTCACCACGGTCGATTTGTCAAGAAGGAACTTCCTTATTTTATCGAGCTGGAGGGGTCTTTGGGAAGTGCCTGAAAACCATACCCCGAGTTGACCCAAAACTTGCGAGTAGACGGAACACTTGGGGGCTGTTGATAGCTATGTTAGTACGAATTCACAAGTCATCGTGGTCGAGGGCTTGAGCGTACTGGTCTTGTTCAAATTGTTGATCACGTTAAATAACACGCTCTTTCTCAGAAACTATAACTAAGGTCTTTTCAGCATAGATGCAGTACAAACCAAAGGTGGGCTCTGTGGGTGTTGAATAAACACGTTAAGTAAGCGTCAGCAATAGGGATTGGTTAGCCGCCCTAGTATACTCGAATACATGTGGCCAGCTATATATATATATATATATATATATATATATATATATATATATATTCCGAGGAAGATTCTCATATGGGATCATTATTATAAAAAATAGCTGACGAAAACATGGGTGTACAGCAGTCGAACCCCCCCGACTTTATAGTGAATAGATTAACGATAATTCTTCAACTCAGATAGCTGGGTTTTATGATTAATCTGATCCATCATTAATAGACATGGATCATTTTTAATTGAACAAGCGTCATTTTTTGTCTGTTTTATAAGTAGAAATGTTTGACTCTGTTTCATGACATGCTTTTTGGGTGAGGATTGCGCAGGAAATCCTAGAACCGGCCTCTTAAAGCATTCCTTCTTATCATCCAGCCAATAAAATATCACTACCGATGCTGAACAAATATCACCAAGGCATGTATTTCGGTACGGCCAAGTTGCGATGCTGATTTGGAACAGATAAAAGCGAAGCTGGCGGGTTTCCAGACTCTTTTCAAGAACGAAGGAACGAACAAATGCAATTCCAATGCTAATTCATGTCTTTCGCTAGGCAAACGCCCCAGGATGTCTTCGATGAATTTGAAAGCAGTCCAGAGGAAATAGTAACGGTTAGGTCCTATCAGTTCTGTTTATCTCATTAACCGCAGAGAGAGTCGATTCTTGTAAAATCACGTTATTTCAGTCAACGCCTCTGTTGGAAATTTGCCTGGGAGGACAGTTACTTTTTACCCGCTATTTATTCTTATAGCCTCAGTGAAACTGAAAAATTACATGGACAGAGATTTAATCATAATACGAGATTAGCGAAAGGAAAAAAAATCAATTTCAAATTTAAATTTGGTTCTGAATATAAAATGGACTAAAACTGAAAATTGTGAATCTTACACAAAATTTATTATTTTGGTATCCTTAATTAGGTTTTAAGAAAGATACGTTCTTTCTTTGAAATTATTTATTTCTCAAAGGTTTTAAAATAGTATTTTGTGTTAGGTTTCGAGTTAAGTTTATAATAAAATAATGTCTTTACACTAAAGACATCCGTGGGTAAATTCTGTTTTTTGATCTATTTTTGTTTTTCTATGAATACATAATTTTTATTATTAAGTCTTTGGAGGACACAATACTGCGAAAACCTCTTAGTTTTGCATTCCAATCGTTAAGATTTGGACATTTTAATTGAGGAAATTCCTTTTTTTTTCTATATGCAGTGTCTTTTCAGGATCATGGCTTTCCAAAATTTACTATTCTCTGTAGTTAGTTTTTTTCTGTTTACTGTACCTTCCACACCCTGTTGTACCATATATTAAAACAAACTTCTTGTTTCCCTAAGTCTCCCTTGCTTTTACTATATCCCCTGAGTGTGTAGTTCTCCAAGCCGTTTTTCCTTACTATATGTCCCAGATATTTCAGTTGTTTCTTTCTGATTGTCAGTATAGGTGTCCGTTTTATTTCCATTTTCCTTAAAACTTACTCACATGCTCTGTCCATAGTAATCTCAGCATTCTTCTGTGGAACCAGATTTTTGATTCCTTCAATCCTTTCTGCATCTGTGAGAATAGTGGACATCATTCACTGCCATATATGAGAATTAATATTACCTTGAATTTTAGAATACTTTCCTTTGTTTTGTAAGGAGCTTTCCCGTCTCTTAATACTTCGTTTAGCGTTTGGGGTGTAAGTTTCTCTATTCCAATTCACCTTCTTATTTCTATCTCACATTATAGTTTCACATTTGGATATTTACAAGGTGTTTGGGTTCTTTGACACGCTCTTGAGTAACACATAACAAACTAGCCTAAACGTCAATTAATACCGTAGTGAGTTTTTCTTCATTGGGTACTCTATATAGATGGCCTTGTACCAAACTAAGTTTGGCTTAGTAAAAACCACAATTCCTAAATGTTTGGTTGCTTCATTATGGTCTAATCGTTAGCAGGCTAGTCTAGAAAAACCGTTAATTTTGAAATAAGATTTTATAATCACTGGGAGCTCAACTCATATGCCTTGTGTCAAACGAAGCTAAACTCAGTAAATTCTGATATTTACTAATATTATCATGATATAAAGTTAAATGAAGAGAAGTAAGGTTACACCAATTAGCTAAAATCGGGAAGATATTCGAGTCTAGAAAATCAGCAGCCAAAACGACATTGGGAAATACTCAACTCACTCAGCAACGGAGCAGACGATAATTATAAACTTGTTTTCTTCTTGATAAGCTTGGCTAGTATGACGTAAGGCCAAATGAAATGGAGTAACGCAGGATTGATTGATTTGTTTTTTACAGGTTATTTAAAGCCAGAAGTCATTGACTGTAACAAGTTTATGGATATAAGAATGATTTACTGATAATTAACCCATAGCTGGTGGGCAGATGACTGGAATGAAAAAGATGTGCTAATCTCTCTGACTTCTGATTCCGAGCCGTTATCTATTACACTGCCCACACATGTAAAACTTGCAGCATGTGGTGTTCCCAAGTAGTCACCCATATATTAGGTTGATGCAAAAATAATGTCGTTTTCTCACATAGTAACATATGTGAGAAAACGACATTATTTTTGAAACAACCTAATAGGTACTGACCAGGCTCGAAGTTGCTTACTACATCCAGCAGCAAGGCCTCTGATCGGAATGCTTTGAGTATCGTTGAACCACTTCGAAATTGTTGTTGTTTCCAGGTCCACCCTAACCCAGAGCGGTATCACCTGTTAGGGTGTCATCTATGGGCAAATAGTGACATCCCTAAACACCATGAAAATATAAATATACGTTTTTTATAGTAAAAATACCAGCAATAGATTTTTAAGAAAAACAATTATTTAATGACCCATAAGGAGTTTATATGACACAAAACAAACTCTACTCTACTTGCTTAACTTTGGTGATCGTACGAGAATCGGTGTTACAACATGGGATGATCGTAAGACAGAAGGACGTCGGCAGATCAATATTGTGCTAATCTTCCATCTATGAAGCTTTCTTAAAGATCAGCATTCGAAATTCTGGTTCTTAACCAGGATCGAATTCCGTTATAGAAAGGGATATGATAACCTCCTTCAATCTCAATACAGATGACTTATTTAGTATAGGTATCTTCGCTAAACATTATTTGTGCTGAAAACTGATTGAAAAGTCAGACTTCAGATTGGTTGATTCTATAATCAACAGAGCGATGCAATATAGATTTGAAAAAGTAAAAAAAAAAAAAAATGAACTTCAACTACGTTTTGTTTTCTTAATCATGTCTCTTTTTTATTCGATTAAGTTTGTCTAATACTCAATGCAGAATGTGACGAAATATCAAGACAAGTACAAAAGAAAACGGTAAAATAAAAGGAAATGGAAAGCGCTTTTAGAGAAATGACATAATAATAGAGTTTCTTTCACAGAATAGTTACTCTGCTAATAATGAAATTGAGTAATTTAGAGAGAAAGCCGAGACGAAAATAGATAAACAGAAGACGCAAGCGACAAGTGACATATTTGTATTTACAAGTCAAAATTGTTTGCCCTATTATTGACAGAGTGAAATGCGCATGTGACCGACTTTAACATGAGTTTGCCATTGTCATTCTAAAAGATTCAACGTACCTCAGATAAAGTCAATATTTTCATTCCTAAACAGTGTCAAGATTAAAAATTATGGAAACTGAGAGAGATAGCGTAACAAGATTAAAGACAAAAGAAAAGAAATGTGAAAAATATAAAAATAATAAATACTTTTCGGCTCTATTATTATTTTTAATGGAAATGTTCCTTAGGCGATCATTGCGCTACACAGATGACGTATTCATTATTATTTTAACCTCATATTTAATCCATATCGACATATAAAAGAGATAGGTTCATGCCTTTTCCAAAGTCACGACTCTTCACAGATACTTAATTATTATGTTTGAATAGTCATGGCGTTTTGGGTCAGGGCTAGTATAGTTATTTGTTGCCAGCTATACGGTTTAACCAAGAGTAGTTCTAGAGTGAAGCACGCGCAAAGGTAATCATTTTAATATTTAACCCATAGCTACATGTAATGTAGATGTATTTATGTCTTTTCCTTTAGACAAGAACAGTTCTAGACTGAAAGGTACTTAAGTGTAATAATTTTAACTTAATACTGAACTCATAGCTACAGGCATAAAATGGTTTCATGCTTTTTCCTAAATAATAGCCCTTCACGGATACCTTTTTATTATCTGTGAATTACCATGATTTGTCAGCGATAATGGAGTGGTTTTCTGTTACCTTCTGCACTATTTTGAATTGCCAGTGGTTCTTCTAGATTGGCTGTCATTTAGTTAGAAGATAAAGAGGTTGATTCAGGTTTTTCCCAGGTGCTTTAGTTTAAGAGTGAAGGCAACAAGCTAGGTCAGAGTTTGAACTCAGCTCAAGAACAGTTTCAGATTCAAATATATATTTCTCTCAGGATTTATCTTTACAAGAATTAGATTAGCTCAAAAATGGAATATTAATGCCATGTTTGTGTGGGATCTACCTATTTCTCATTTGCTAGTCTTGATAGAATTCTAAATTGTTTATGTGCTCTTGTAGGGGATTTTTCCCTCTATAGGCTCTTATACAGCATGCTATTTTTTTTTACTATTTTCATAGTAAATGATTCGATTGACATCACTCTTTAGTTACACCAGTTAAGAGCTTTAGAGCGACGACTCGCTATTATATGTTAAGGGAATCTAACGATCCACATTTCCTTTGCATTCCATTTGAAAGAAGGAGACAGCTTTTTCCCGAGAAATGTTACTTTGTGGAATAAACTCCTTCGTGGATGGTTTCCTAAACACTACAATTTCAACCTTTTCAAGTGAAGTTTCAATCGTTATTTGTCTTTATAGTCATAATCTTAACTTCTTTATAACTCTTTTTATGGTCATATCACATAACTCATTTAGTAACATTCTACCATGAGATAATCCTAAGCTTTTATGGAGGGGCTTTATAGAATAGATACCGGGATATCATACTAAGCTGATCTTATTAAATATTCCCCCGAAAACTTTAACTGGGCGTTGAAATAAATAAAAATGACTTAAAAAAAATTATCAGGTACGATATAAACTTTAACAAAAAAACAACAAAAAAAAAAAAAAAAACCAAGCCCCCCCAACAACCCCCCCGGAGAATCTATTTGTTGGAATATTTCCAAAATGCAATAAATAAATTACTGAGATTCAATATCAACATTTTTCAGCGATCTTTGTTTTTTCTTAATTCTGTTTCTATTAAGAGCTTACTGTAATTTTTCATTTCGAAATAGGATCGTAACTAATCTAAATGCGCATTAATTCGCCAATAACAAAAACTCGGTCCATAAATTAACCCTATAGCTGCATATTCGTGCACGCTAGTGCAATAACTTATCACTCCTGACAAAATACGAAGTATCTGAACTCATCAATATTAAAACAGCGGTATATCTTCCATTTCAACTCCATTATCATTCAGTTTCTTCTTTCGGATCATTAAGAAAAGAAAAGTCTTTTACAAGGTTTACCATTCAGTTCGGGAAATCTGTGACGTCCACCGTCTATACAAAGCAGAAACATTCTTCTTTTTTTTTTTATCTTTGTCTGTTTCCTTTCGACATGGTACGCCGGAAGTTGAGCGTCATTTTGTAAAGACATGGAGTGGCTTGCTCTGAAGATATTTCAAGTTGGTATTTGGGAATATACGCATCGACTGTGGATTCTACTTCATGACGTTTACCCATTTTCCTTCTCGCAAGGTACTTTTTTTTAAACATTACCCTTTGAAGTGTTCTCTATTTGTCTGTCAATGGGGCATAGAAGCATGGATTACTAGCATCGATGCTTCCTAACTAAATACAGCGGTCACCTCTTTTACCTTCAGTAGTTTCAGTGACGCTGTCAACCTCATAATGAAACCATTCATAACTTTTCTTAATGGCAGTAAAGTACAAGAGCAAACATATCGAAAATTTCGCCATGTCAAACAGAAGACATGGAACACTTCTTTTAAGGAAGAAGGATAAAGGGTAAAAATTGTATGGTGAGGTTAATAATATCTATTATACAAACGTATCTTCTATTATAATTCTACTTGTGCATTACACCCTGTCATTATCTCAAATAAAGAAAATGGACCCTTCCGTTTGGATTGTGAGGTAAGACGAAAAGAAATGATATATCAAAGACGTTGTTTGGGTTTATTAAGAAAAAGAAACCCCACATAAGAAAGAAAGAAATAACAGAAGAAAAGGAAGGTAGAGAGAATGATAAAGCCACCATGCGTTTGACGTCTGTTTCAATGAAATGGAAAATCTTGCCAGTTTTAATTTTATTAATATTATTTGTACTCTCTTACTTCTTTGAACGATGACCTGCATTAATATTTATTATTGTTTTTGCAATATTTTGTTATTTTGCTCAGCTCATTTATGTAACTATGCAACAGAGGATTTTTCACATGTATTCTATCGTCGTAGAACTCGCAAGGAACTCATCCAATCATTAAATTAAGAATTACGATTCGTCAGAGAATTAAAATTTGTAAACCGGGAAATTTTCACTGGTACTGACAGTTATTAATTATTCTTAATTTTTCGTTGTAACTAATTCAGAAATGAAACTTTGTCATGGCTATGTATGTTTAGGAAAAAACATGCGATATCTGGGGTTTGGAACTATTGCCGGCTTGCTCCATCCACTGCGGCCTTGGAGCATATACCCTCTGATTAAAGTGGCGACACAATACGCTCTACGTCGTGGTTGCATGACAAAAGTCAATACAAGTAGACAATCTATGAGGTTAAAAAGCGCTGCCTACGGTGGCACAATGTCTTACTGGTTCTTTTAAAAGACTCGTGATGAATTCGATGCTAAATGGCGGGTATCCCAAGTGAGAACTGTAATCTTGTGTTAGCTTACTAAATAATCGCACTGCATAAAACAGTATCTTTCTAATTTGCTGTAGCATCTGGAATCGAATCTAAATAGTCCAATCGTTTGGGAAAATACTTTTACTGTTTATATTTCTGAGATGAGGTATTATGTACACTATTTACATTATTCGGACTCTTGTCCTCATCTTTATTGCCATATTTATTACAACGTTTCGGTTGTTGTACGTTCTGGCCTTCTTCAGGTGGTTGGAATGTCGAGCTGAACCCTTTATTTCGCTCTCTGGGGTACTGTTTTAGTTCCATGTGCCATGTTTAAGGACACATGACACAGTGGATAAAGGCGTTAGTTAGATCCAGTGACAGGATCCAAAAAGTGTGAGTTCAATACTCGGTTAAGGCAGGGGAGAACTTGGAGAGGGGAATTAACAGGAGATAACTGGCAACTGACATCTATTAAACATGGAACGTGAAACTAGAACAGTCTAACCCAGTGAGCGAAATAAAGCGTTTAGTTCGACATTCCAACCACCTGAAAAAGACCGGAGCGTACAACGGTCGAAACGTTGTAATAAATCTGGCGACAACGACGAGGACAATAGTCCGAATAATGTAAACTGTGTAAATACTTTTACTATTTACACTATTCACATTATTCGGACTCTTGTCCTCATCTTTATTGCCATATTCACGACGTACACTTCGGCCTTCTTCAAGTGATATTTCTTGGAATTCCGTAGATTTTTCTAGTTCCACGTGCCATGCCGTTTGGATATCTCGGTTTTACTTAATTTTCTTTGATAACTCAACTGTCCAATCTTTTGTTTCCTCTGCTGTGGCGAGGTATTGAAGTCACAAATCTTTGAGCCAAGTCACTTTTGGATCAATCAATCAATGCTTTTATCCGCTTGGCCATATCACCTGAAGAAGGCTGGAGTGTACAACGGCCAAAATGTCGTGAATAGGGCTACCATTCCTCATCACGGAAATATAGAAAGAAATACTTTTACGTCTTGTCTTTCCTGTAACATGAGATTTAAACGTATTCCATCAAACTTCTAACATGGAGCTAAGCATATTTAGATGTAGCTGTGAGAACACAATTTGTTGCCTGAAAAATTACTATATGATTGTTAAGGCAGCGTACGAAATCAATTTTCAAATACTAACTGATCTCGAATAATTAATTTATGAAATAATAGTATTTCACTGAAGAATACAGAGTCAAAGGCAAATCCAGTTAATATTGAACATTGTGTCTCTACCGATGAAGTCGCAGGATAAGACAGGGTGTATCAACTGACTGCGAAAAATTATCAAGAAAAACAAAGCTATTCGATAGAATAAAAACAGTATAGTTTCAAAATATTTCGTACTCAACTTTATTGCTCACCCAGTACAAGGCCCAAGATCTACCCACGGTTATTGGTTGAGGTTGTTTTGTGGGTGTAAGAATTTTCGTTTATGAAAATATATAGCAGAGGTAACGGTTGAACTTAAAGTTGAAGAGATTAAAATTGTAGCGATCGACTAACTATCCTCTCGGGTGTAAGTTACACAAAAGCAACGGCTATTAGGAAGCTGTCCGCATGGAATTCCTTTCTTATGAATTGAATAAAAAGAAAATGAAGATAGTTCGCCTCTGGCACGCTGCAGCTGTAAATATCAACTAATGGAACTCAGTACCAGGGTTGTCTGAAAAGTGCATAGGCTGACTATAAAGGGGTAATGCTAAACTGTGAAATTTTGCATGTATTAATTTCGTCTCATCTTTTTAATAACTGCAGTTTCTTTCCAGGTAAACTGACATCTGACAGTTGGAAGAAGACGGTTCATCCTGTTGGTCAAAAAAGACATCATCAGCAGATATGAATTCATCATCATTACGATATTGTTTCTCAGGAAAGGTTGGGGAGCAGATGATAGTCAAATCAGGAGAATAGAGGAGGGGATAAACCAGTTCCAAGCCACAATAACGTACAGCAGCAGCCATTTAAACAAAGTACTTGTGTGCTGGAGCATTGTCTTGGTGAGTGTTTGGTCTTGAGAGCCTTTCGTAACTGCTTCAGCATTTGGCATAGTTCTATCCAGTGATGGTGTGGCCCTTTTAAAGATCGTCAATAGACAGAGCCATTGTCTTCCCTGAAGATGAATCTACCTTGTGTTCTTTGGAGCAAATGAGGAGGGGTGTTTCCCCTGCATGAATTGTCTCTGTCTCTGGCTCAAAATGATGAAGACAACAGTAATCTGGAGTTAGGAAACGTTAAAAAAACCCAGATGGATGTGTCTCAAACAATAACAGATTTTCCCATGATTTGATCAGGTTGTGTGCTTTTGATAAGGTGCTAGAAAACGTGGCAATCACCGAGCAGAAACTTTCGTCATGACAAGTTCATTGTGCAGAATATTATCAGCCTTCCCCTGGGCTATGCAAATAGCATTGGCTATTTGATTTATTATCAGTTGCTTGTCATCCATCAACATATGATGAACATAGGAAATGCTTTCCTCGGTGGTGGCAGTCACAGGAAGTAGAGACGTTGAGTCATCCTCAAAGGTTAAATTCAACTGCTCATTTTTGAACTGTTGATAAAGCTGAAGTATCATCCCCTGATGTAGCAACCATATCAGCATGAATGTCCTTGATAGCTAAACTGCTTTCCTGCAGCTACTTGATAACTCCACGATGCCAAATTTTGTCCATTTACAGGAGAAGTCGCTTTTTGTCATTTTGAAATCTTTTAACTGTCAGATGTCAGTTTAGCTAAAAAAAAACACCCCCCCCAAAAAAAACAAAAAAAAAACAAAAAAAACCCCAAAAAACAAACAAACAATGCACTAGTTAAAAAGAAGAGCTGAAATTTGTTGTGTGACCAAGTAATTGTTTAAGAAATAACAAAACAAAAGGTAGCAGGTAAATAGTATGTTGATCAGTAAATACAACAGAAGTGTGTTACACGACTTGAGGGTGTGTGTCGATTGACCAGCATTCAGTCTAGATCACTGTTAATATTCAACAGCCAACCCCACCCCGAGAGTTATATGCAGCACAAGGCCCAGTTTAACGTGGGTCATCCTAGCCCGTGGACTTGGCTAGAATCTCCGCGTAGAACTCGCAATAAACGGGTTCGGGTCTGTGTACCTTCCCGGACGAAATTCTACCCTTCCGCACAGCCTCGTCTGGCTTTCTCTCTGCCCAAGGCAGAGAGTTCGACAGGAGCTGCGAACAGTCACAGCCTCGAAAGAACAGTCTATCACTGTTTCCCCGAGGCTTACTTTTCCTACTAACTTTATAGTAAGTGGAAGAGTCCACAATAGCCTCACTAGAGGGAGGACGCTACAACAAAATTAGTGCATGCCAAAATTTCTAGCATGATGAAGACAACAGTAATCTAGAGTTAGGAAACGTTAAAAAAAACCAGCTGGATGTGTCTCAAACAATGACAGATCTAGCATCACGCCTTCATAGTCGGTAAATGAACCTTTCAACCCATCCTCGTAAAGAAAGTTAAGCCTCATGATTGCCTCGATGTAGTCAGGTAGAGGTTTGTAGCCAGGTTTGGTTTCACGAGCGATTACACATTGTAGCCTAGTTAAATTCAAAATATTCCAATAGCCATGTAGTATTTGGTATTATCTATAAGCAAAAGAGATATAAGTTATATTTAGTTTTCGATTGCCTAATTTTCTTTATATGTTCATATATGTATTTTAATGCATTTTATATGTAATGCACTTCATACATACTTTATAAGTTATATGCATTATGAATGCTATAGCTACGTAATAAACATATTTAGCATTCGTTATGCATATAACTTATAAAATATGTATGAAGTAAAATGCATTAAAAATACATATATGAACCTATAAACAAAATTACATATGAATCTGGTTACCCACGACGTATATTTCAAAGTGCTTATAAAATACATTATATATAATTTATATTACACAATGCATACATATAACGGATTTATAGACCATGTTGCATATGAAATATATTAAGAAATAACAACATATAAAATATGGTATAAATTACATAGCATAATACGTATATAATATATACAAGTCTAACATCTACGGACCCCTCATCAACGGACTTTGGATGCAACGGACAAAATCTAGAGGCAAATTAAAAACAAATCTCCAGGAAAAAACTACTTCTAAATTGTCAGCGATGTATTTCAAAGTTTGCGGTTTTAGAGAAACGAATCGTATTAGTTTACAAAGTGACCGCTTGGCGGCAGTGGCGGACCCTTCAGTTGTAAACAAAGTCGGGTGTATATTATATAAATTATGATACATTAGTGCATGCGTGAGAAAGTAGCTGTGAGAAAACAATTATTTTTGTTCTTGTTATGCCTTCATAATGACATCAAAGCAGAAGGTAAGTGAAAAAAAAAGGAAGTGTTCAAACCTAAGTATCAGATGAACTTGATAGTTTCTCTGACTCAGAAAATAAAAAAAATCTGAGTCTCCACTATATGATCACTACAGAAAAAAATCCAGTTTCCACTATATGCACAAGGTAAATAAACTTTAATAAGTTGTAGTATACATTTTAATATTTATAATGAATATAATGTTATTGTATATTTTAACCGTATATATTATTTCATTTGTGAGAAATCTATTCTTCGTGTCATGCTGTATTTTTTATTACTCTATATAGAGTATATAAACATTATTCTGTATAATATATATATATATATATATATATAATATTACGCTTATTGCCATTATTTTTTTCTGTATATATATATATATATATATATATAATACGTATAAGTGTGTGTATATATTATATTACCTTTATTGACATTATTTTATATTTTTCTTACCTTAAGTTATCTTTATTGAATTATCCTTTAATATAAGTATTATACTTTCACTACAATATTATATATTAATAATAGTATGCATTAATATAACATTTTAGTTAATTTATTATTATGCAATAATGCACAATTATGTTTTTATAAGCTCTATCTCATATATTGGTTTATATATTTTTCATTATTATTTTTTATATTTTTATATTCATTCTTAATCAATTTGATGTCTAAGTTTAAGTATTTAGTTATTTTTTAATATTATGCTTTTGTTATATTTTATATGTGGTGCATATGTTAATATATAATATTGATATGTAGTATTGAAGTGTTATCTATTAATATATATTGTATTATGAGGTTTGATGAAGTGTCATTTCAATATTTATCTTAGTATAAATTTTAAGGGGTTTATATATTTTTTGGTTTTATTTTTGTTTTTGTATGAAATATTTTAATTTCAGTTAATGTTTGTATATTTTTATTTATTTAAAATTTTTTGTTACAATTATTTAATTAATTAATATATTCATATATTATTATTTATATAGTATTATCTGTTAATTCTAAAGACATGTTTTATTTCCCTTATTCTTGAAGAACTTTTCTTTCATTTTATCCAATTTTAAACTTTTTTGATATTATATTATATATTAAATTTCAATTTCAATAAATTTCTTTTAATTTTACCTTTAAGGTTCTTTTCTGAGATATTTGTTAATTTAATACTCTTTAATTCTGAATTATCTTTCTTTCATATTTTTGGGTTTATCTCTTATTATTTTATATAATATTTGTTGTTTTTTTTTTTTCATTAATTTCTGAGTGTTCATTTAGCCTACCTATTGTCTGTCTTCTACTGTGTATATTAAATAGGACATCTCTTTCTCTCTTCCTTTCCTTCTCTTTCTCTTTTCCTTCCCCCCTCTGACCACCACTCATATCAAGATTTCCACCACTTCCTGTTTCTTTTTGCTACCTTCTCTTCCTTTTTATTCATCATCATCTTTTACCTCTTGTTTTTCTTCCTTCCTTTCCTCCATCTTGTCTGATTTTTTTTATTTAAAAAATTTATCATCCATTAACTGTTTGAAAAAAACATATATATATGGCATAAATAAATGTATACTGTAATGTATATATACAGAATACCGTATACATATTTACTTGACCCCTCACTGAGTCAGGTTGTGACACAAGGTCAGTTTTTAACGTGGGGACCCGAGGTTTTCACTCAGGCCGCTTGTCTAAGCTGGTCTTAGCTGGTCAGAGCGGGTCTAAGCTAGTCGTAGCCATGATACCACCAGCACAGGGACGGAGCCCTGTGCCAGATAAGCATATCGTATATATAATCATATATGCATATATATATACAGTATACACACACACACAATATATATATATATATTATTTTACAAAGTGAAAATGACCATTTACATAATGGTATTTTAATTCCAATTGTATGATATATATATATATATATATATATATATATATATATATATATATATATATATATATATTGTAATCTACAGACAGACTGTTTCGCTGTATCACAGCTCTTCAGTGTGGCTAGACGTCCGGTTACCTCTAGCTAGGATCGAAACCCGGCTGAATTGGCGTCAGTCAGAGATTCTACCACTAAATCGCCGACACGGCAGGGGCAAAGGTGAATTTTATCGTATTTATTTTTTTTTTAGATAAACACACAGTAACTGAGAGGACTTGATTCGCTTGCCGAAAAGTCTTGCTATAATGGCCGTAATAGTCACTGTTTACAAACCCACACTTCCTCGTCCAGAGACCTCAACCGAAATAATTTTTTCAGGAGTCTATATATTGTCATCCACAGACTGTTTCGCTATGTGTGTGTGTGTGTGTATACTGTATATATATATATGCATATATGATTATATATACGGTATGCTGTATGTCAATATAATTATATTTAAATAGTGAGAGGTCGATCAATTTTAGCCAATCGTTTTCTTTTTAGAAACAAATATAGGTTTTATTATATTTGAAGAAACAAATTTTATGGAAATCATCATAACAACGAATGTGTTTAGTCATGTTTTATGCTTCGAATTGTAAATTTCTGGAATAACCTTTTTTTTTAATTAAACTTAAATTGTTAAATAAAGAAATATCATTCCAATATCTTGTTCAGAATTAAGTATTTTGAAGTTCATTGGGATTTTACACTTCCTGTGAATTCTTAGTGATCCCTAAAAATCTGAATAAACAGAACTTTGACATTATTTGTCTTTGGGTTAAACTTCAACTTTGTTTCTATTATCACAAGGTTTCGGTATTTGTCTCCTCCAGCCTTCCTCAGGTGTCAGTCGATCCGAGTAACTTTCGGAAAGGAAAATGTAAATATCTGGACAAACTGAACTTTTACATTATTTTCATTTGAACTAATGACCTTAACTTTGTTGCTATTAACACAACGTTTCGGTATTTGTGTCCCCAGGCTTTCTTCAGATGCTTATCAATCAGGGTAAACGGCACACCGAATAAAAAGATATGTATCAAACAGAAATTATAATTATTGTAATCGACATAATATGAAAATAACTGAAAATCCATTGAAAGTGCAAAACATTCATGAAAATATAAATATCAGTTTAAATTCTTAAATCGACAACGATTCACATTTTGAAGTCCTTTGAGGCTATGGCCTATCTTCTTCTATGTGCTGTGTCCCCACGGAACGTAGGCTATCGTGGCTCTCCACAATTTCCTGTCCTTTGTAGCTCTTATTAAGTTTTGTCTTTTGGTTATCTCTCCTAAACCCTGTTCTGCTATCTATTTAATCGCACCCACTAAGTAGGTTATGCATTGTTTTCCTCTATTCCTCTTGAGTATCCAATTTTTTAAATTCGCTTTCCTCATTATATGTCCAAGAAATTTCAGCTATCTTCTCCTGATATTAAGTATAAGTTTCCGTTTTGATCCCATTTTCTCTAAAACTTCGTCGCTGTTTACATAATCGATCCATGGTATTCTCAGCATCCGCCCGTAAACCACATTTCTGTTGCTTCAAGTCTCTTCTTCATTTGTGAAAAGATTGTCCAGCATTCACTGCCATATAAGAAGATTGATATTACGTAAAAGTTTAGTACTTTTGATGTGTCTTAATACTCTACTTAATGTTATGGTCCGGTAGGATCGGCCAAAAAATGCCCGTAGAACCCATATAAACGGGATCGGGTTGGTCAACCTCCCCGAACGAGACTCTGTCCTTCGGCGGAACCTCGTCCGGGTTCCTCTCTGCTCAGAGGCAGACAGTTCGACCGTCAAGCCGAGAAGCTCGGCTTGATTCGGTATCTAGCCACCCGCCACGAGGGTTGCTTGTGGCACAAGGCCGAGTTTAACGTGGGTTTCCCAAGTCCGTAGGCTCGGCCAAAAAATACCCGCAGAACCCACATAAACGGGATTGGGTTGGTCAACCTCCCCTAACGAGACTCTGCCCTTCGGCGGAGCCTCGTCCGGGTTCCTCTCTGCTCAGAGTCAGAGAGTTCGACCGTCAAGCCGAGAGGCTCGGTTTGATTCGATCCTCTCTCTAGAGAGGCGTAGTATACATAGTGTTAGGAAATGTTCATTCTGTAGTTATAGGTAAGGACTCATGACACTTAATATTTGGGAGGCATTTTTGGCTCTTCCAATGTGACTTCCGACATCAGTGTCACCCTTTTTGTTCTTTGTTCAAACACTTCCCAGTTATTTAAATTGTGACACGTGTTTGATGTTGGTATCTCCAATTTGCAATTTACACGTTGAGTTGGCCCTTTTGTTAACAACCGTGTATAGTCAACCGTATATATTTCAGTTAAGTTTGTTTTAAATACACAGCCGGAGAATGAAGATAACACTTATTCAGATGTAATTTTATCCTTCAGTAAATTTAAATCTATCAATTAAAATTAGTTGATCTGGGCATAACGATATTCAAAAGTAAAATGAATTTATTCTAACACCCACACGAGCCATTACTTTTAATATGCCTATACAACGAACCTCTTAATTTAAATGCTGCCTAGTGCACTAAGCGACGCTAACTTGCGATATTTTTAGTTCTTTTGTGAGAGATCAAATCTCAGTGGTCAGAAAGCAAGCTTAGAAATAAATCGATAATATGATAGAATCATAAACTGAATGCTTTTGCCGGATACATTTTAATTTAAAGTGCTAATCTGTCTGTTAGAGAAACTTTATTTCCAGGCTAGGTGTGGGTGTTAAAGGTTATAACATGGCCGTTTTCATGCAAATAAAAAAAATAACATTCAAAAGGAGTTTCGAACAAAATCAATGTTAAATGAGTTTTACATTCTTAAAAAAAATATACACTTCCATGACAGATGCCATTTTGCCAAACGACTAACCACCTGATTTCTGGAAGAAATCAAAACAACAACAACAAAAAAAGAAACAAGAAAAAAACGGGGTTATTGGGATAAACGTTTAATCTTTACTGACAGAACCCCAACATCCGTTTCTGACACCGGGGGTCGCTATAATAACATAGGGGGCATTACTTTCCCCTTGACTGTCGTGTCTCACCTTCTTTGTTTCTGTTTTCCACCCTCTCTTTCTCTCTCCCTCTCTTATATATATATATATATATATATATATATATATATATATATAGATAGATAGATATAGATAGATAGATAGATATATATTGTGTATATTTAGGCAGCATTTATTCATTAATGCATGTTTCATTAAATAATATAGACAAGTTTTGTTTTTATTATTATTATATTATTTATTTTTTTATTTATTTTAATTAAGTTCGTTTCATATTGTCTGATAAGCTTAATAACATTATCATTGAAAGACGAATGGAAATCACCATATAGATACATGTTTAAATCCAATCTAAGCTCTCGGCTTACATAAGTCATTATCAAAGATGGCAATTACTTTTCAATATATCAGCCAATACAAGGACGAAACAATAATCATAGTCTGTTTTTGTTGCATGAAAAATTTCAAAGCAAGGACTAACTGATGTATAAGAGATGCGGAAGCGAAAATCGCGTCGCAGATCGTGACGTCACACATGGACAAGCGAGAGTGAAAGCGAGAAGTATTAATTATGGGAAGCCACTGGAATAAACCAATGGCTTCTGTTATCAATTAAAGGCATTTAAGAATATTTGTGGAGATGTCGTAGTTTATTTTGTTCAGGTTAGGTTTCAACTGTTTTATGTATATAGCATGAAAGATTTTTAGTTTTTGTTAATTGTTTTCATGTTTAAGTATAGTTGTGTTTTCAACAAGGATTTTCCGGAATTGGGTACGCGGCCAGGCACACACACACACACACACACACACACACACACACACACACACACATATATATATATATATATTCGCGTGTATAAGTATATATGTCTACATATTCATAGATATATAGCGATTGCCACTTCTTGGTAAAAGAAGGCTAGTTTTTGATTGAGCCTACGTAAGTATGTGACTCAAAACTTCATTTCTGCGCACTTTTTTCCATATAAGGTTCACGAAATAATTGAGAATGATTTTCAAGTTCATACCGAGTTTATCTGGTTCTTATAGGTTCTCGTTTAACTTTTATGCCCAGCTGATAAGCCTTTATACTTTGTCACAAAATCTGACAATTTCTTTTATGTCTTTGTGGATGATTGTCAACGTATTCTCTTTGGAATTACTTACATTTATAAGATCTCATATCACTATGAAGTCCTGCTCCAGATAAGAAGACTCTACCACAGATGAAACATGTATGCTGAGACTGTAAATTATCTGGGTTTTGAAGTTATCACCTGCTTTCTAAGAACCCGTTTCAAAACATACATAAATGCCTACATATTCTGGGATGAGGAGCTATCATCATTTTCACTATTTACATTCGGACTATTATACTTATTTTTGTTGTTGTTATCACAAAGTTTCAGCCTTTGTGACCTCCAGCCTTCCTCAGGTGTATATCAATGTGGGTAACCCACAGACAATTCTGTGCTGAACACTTTATTTAATCTACGAGTGTAGACTGTTCGCTAGTTCGTTAATTTGGCAAAATAGTAATTGTGTTTTCAATCCCTGGACCGGCTAGTGTGTACTAAAACGAACGAGCATTACTTAAAGTAAGAACTAGACGGGATATCTCTTGACATAATAAATGCTAAGCTATGTTTAGAGAGCATATCATGAATCATCTCAGCTATTTAAAAAAATCATTCCAATTCTATCATTTTTGGACGGTTTACAGTGAAAAAGAAAGACACACTACGAACTAGGGCCATGCGAAAGTAGGGCCCGCATTTGTAGGGTAGGATCACTGCCAACTCCTATTCCAAAAATTCATTAAAGCGATTTTTTTTACTACAACCGACATATTACAATTGTTCTTTCATGTTCGTGTGAGAAGAATCAGAAAATAAATGAGAAAGATTTCCAGCGAATTTTGTGTCAAATATTGCTACATCTTACGGTACTTTATGTATTTTGGGGGGGAAATATTGTAAAATTTGCTTAGGGTAAAAGTAACTATTGAGTGAAGATGCATTTACAAAGAAATAGATATAATTAATAAATGAAATTTTGCATTCGGGGTAGTTTTGTCCGACGCTTCAAGATGCTATAAACCTAAATATTAACGTGAAAACTCCAGTCATGTTGATAAATAACTTTGTCCGTTCTACAATCTCTTATAGATGTCATGCATGGCGTTTATTTCGTTCAGAAATGTCTAAATTAACAGCTATATGCAACGTTTCTTTAATCGTTTGGTTCACACTCCTTCCTGGAGTAGTGGTTTATCTCATGTTTCCTGTTTAGGATTGGCCTTCTGGCTCCTTCTAAAGGCTACTACAACATTATACTTCTAATGTCTACGCCTGAACACTGAAATTTCTTTTACTAATAATTTATTTTATTTTCGTCAGTAGGAGTAGAGAAGTTCACCTATAGTCCGGTTCACACACCTCCCTGTTCTTTTGAACAGGGGTAAAGTTTTATCTCTTGTTCTCTGTTTAGAATTGTTTCCAGTTTCTTCTAAAGTCTTTTCATGCTCTTTCACTCCTAGTAGCATCTTGCTAGTGGCATTATCGCCTTGATTGGGGTGGACTGATAAAAAATGTAAAACAAGACAAAACAAAAACAACAATGATTAAAAATGACTTCAATCGAATTAATCATCGAGATTTTAAAGAAGACAATCCTTTATCAGAAGGACGGCGCTACAAAATCACATACAAATAGCTTTACCAGATTACAAAAAAAGAAAAAAATAATAAATAAAAAAGTAAAATAAAATAAATTAAATAAAGATACCTCGAAGACTTCCAACAGCGGCAACAGTGAAAATGTTCAGAACATATATGTAAAAGGGAAAATAATTTCCAGGCTTTAAGAATTCAAACGAACCATCTGATCCTTTTAACTATCGGCCTATTATTCCTTCTACCTCTTTTTGGCAAAGTAATAAAGGTTATAATCATTTGTGAATTATCTAAGTAATCTAACCTAGCTGGATATTAAAGGTTATTACTTAAGAAGCTATCTCGTTTTAGAGAAGAATTGTGAAGCTAGGGCTGTTGTTTTGAATATCTCGAAGATATTTGTCAGGGTTTGCCACTCTGATCTTCTTCACGAGGTGCGTTTATTGGGACGTGTCTTCAGAGGGTGTAGTGAAGTCTATACTGTTTCACAAACATGCTTAATGAGGGTTGAACCTAATGAATGCGAATTGTCAAGCGTGGAAGTCAGACGACTATTGATAGACACAGATTCCTGTTAGCCGTGCAGGAGTGTTACCTTATTGTGTTTGAAAAAAGAACCCCAAAAACATCGCTATCGAGAAACATGGAGAACATGAAAATGGAGTAAATGATCTGAAAAAATCTTTGTATATCCAGCCAGTTAGAACTGACCAGTTTCCCTAGGAATCATTTTAAAATCCACTCGAACACATCCCAGATATTACAGAGTCACCATTTGTTTGGAGAACAACCAGCTGACAGGCTAGATCTATAACCTCGTGTGTTCTCTTTGAGGCTCCTAGCTATAAACGTCTATTGTACTGCTCTAGAAAGTATTTGAATTCTTCTAACAAGGTTTATCAGATCAGATTAGACCAAAGATGGAGCATTATTGCCATCTCTACTGTAGCTACCAGATACTCATTTTCCAGCCGTGAGATAATTCAAGGTAAGTTACGTGACTTTCTGTTCGAAGGCATTTTCCAACCTGCAGCTACTTTCCAACATATGCAAATTAGCAACCTAAGATTAGTGAATTCAGACGAGCTCTATTCTTTAGTTCGACCAGTTCAGATCGTTACAACTAAGACTCGCTATGTTACTTTCATCGAGTCAAATCACCGTCATTCCCTCCGCATTCAAATAATAACTGTTCTACGCAGGCCGCTTCCCTGACCACCAAATGTCTACTTTGTGGAATTGGCGCCCGCGAGGATGCTTCCCCTGAACACTAAAATCTTCAAATGAAGTGTCAGTCGTTATCTAGCATCCATATCCTCATCAACTTCAGTTCCTACTTCCTCCTCTAACATTCATATCACATATCTTATTCAATACCCTTCTACCTTGAATAATCTCTTGGGTTGATATTAGTAAAAAATAAATAAATAACATACGAACTTAACTGTCTGCTAGAAAAGCAGAAAACTGGATCTGTCATCGGAGAAATCATCTTCCACGATTCAATGACTATGTTTTCTGGTTCTGGTGAGGCGCAGTTACCGATGCCGTAGTATCAATATTAATACCATTATTGGTCGACAACTATGCTGTAGGGTACGTTGCCTGAATGACTGAGCTACATCAGCTTCTAAAAAAGTTTGTGATTTAGTAAAATATCGCTTTTCTTTCGCTGGGAGATTGCCATGTTCGTTAAAATTTGATTGATTTCCACCTAGAATTCATATATTTCTGATATACCCTTGATAATATTACCGTGAGAAAATATGTGGCCGTCATCCCTTAGGATAAAGGACGAATCCGTGTTTCAAAATTCGTAGTGAAAAAGAAAGATAAAGTAAAAAAGAGAGTTGGCTGTAGATTTCTCAAACTGTCTTGGAGTTGAAAATAGTGACCAAATCATCATCATCATGACCTTCTCGTCATTACTTCTTTTCTTTCTGTCTCCTCTTAATGTATGTGTCTATATTTTTGTTTGCGTACCCGTGTTTTTCTCTCTCTCTTGTGTATTTGTTTGTGTGTGTAGTTGTTTTTATTCGTGTATGCATAGCAAATCCAGGTTTAACTACAGCTACGATGAAGCGTGTTGTGGAATTTAACCTAAAAATAATTAAAAAAAACCAAAAAAACATGAAATTTTCATGACTTTTCTTTCTTTGTTTTGCTTTTCTTTCACAAATTTCTGCGTGGGTGCGCTAAAAATGTTTTTCTCTGAGCAAAAATCGATTAAAAACATACTTCGTTCTTTGATTTTGTCAGATTTTAGAAAAGGAGTTTTTAAAATCCACTCGTAAATCTGCATCAACAGCTACGGCAGTTAAAGCAAACATAGAGAAAATAACAAAATAAATACATAAATAAGATGCTGACGAGAACCTCCGAATGCTGAATTCGAAGATGCAAGGAGTCTCTTAAGACTGACCAGATCCATCGTGTTCAAGGTCGAGGTCACTGCCAGAGGAATGTCAACCAAAGATACATTTTAAACAGTCTGACGGGTTTGTCTAGCAAGTCTGGGACATCAACATGGGTGTTCTGTGGTCCACAGACTATGATCATATTGTAGTATGTTTCGCTGCTATGGCAAGTGATGACAAGCGTTGCGCTCGTTACCGCGCAAGCGGGGGCTGGGTAAAAATTGTAAATTAACTTTGCCATTGACCCGAGTGTACGCGCTCGGGTTCCACAGGTTAAATAACTGACCTCTTGTCGCATCCTGCTCTAGTTGGGGGGCGTGGATAAATACCCAGGACATCAACACGCAAGAGTCGAGCATATCGATGAGGACCACCGATAAGCAACCAAAGTGGAGCAGACTGTCAGACATGTGGTGCACGAGGAGATCATATACAATTCCTCCAAGATCAGAAGAGAGAAATTCTTGAATCGGAACAACCATGTAATCTGATCCAAATGCTTTTTGAACAAACTCATGTACTTTGTGGAAAACGACATGTCCTGTCATTTCATTGATGAGAAGGTTTATTTTTACGGCTTGTCAACACTTTGTGGGTCATTTCAAGCCTAAACCTATTTTTGATAGTAAGAATATTTTTGAGTGAATTAACATTTTCATTAGCTTAACAATGATTCTTTCGGGATACAATTAAATACTATTTAACCTGTAGCTGTGTGGAGGAGATGGATTCACATCTTTCACAAGCTGATTTGCCATGATGAGAAGAACTTTGACCAGGACCAAAATGTACTAGAAAAATGACAAGTAGATCTGTACGAAATCCATATAAGTACCTACAGTGACGCACGTCCAACTCACGTGATCTCTGAGGGTCGTGCTGTTTATGTGTGACAAGGACCATGACATGCAATTTACTACACACTTCTGGGAAACATAGTCGATGCCATCCCTTCAATCGAGGCACGCGATACACTTTTTGTACAAAGTGTGTGCAAAATTACCAGTACTTCTTTCTGCGAAGTAGAGACTGAATGTACGGATAAAATTCAATTTTTTTCGCTGAACAGTTTTGGACACACGTAATATATAAGATGTCAAACGCATGAACATATGTTGCTTTAATGATAATAAGATAAACGTTCTGTGTACATCTTTAAACTTCTAAGTTACTATTAAAAAGCGGAAATTAATCTATGTGCCATGTACCTCTGTGGATGTTGGCGATAAAGCTCTCTTTAACTTCCTTTCCTTTGTAACTAGGGTTAAATTTTGCCATCCATTTACACGAGTTCATTAGGTAGGTTATTCGCTGTTTTCCTCCTTGTACTTGCCTTCAATATGTCCTGTGCGTGTGAAATTTTCCAAGCCATCTGTCTCTTTCCGATGTTAACTGTAAGTAATGTGAAGGATTTACAGACAAAGCTAAACAAAGTAAGAGAGCGGTAATTTATTTTTGGCCTAGGCAGGCAAAATTGTCTTGCAGATTAATTCACTATTTTAGTAAGTATCCTTGAAAAACGCAGCCTTGTACCAGGCTTTGCAAAAGTGTCAGTTGTGGATAGATCGAGATATCTCCTCTTTTCTATCAGCGCCAAGATTCATTGCTGGAGCCCTTGTAAAATCCAGGTATTTGAATGCTAATTTCCAAGGTGAATACACCTGCTTACTTTATTGATTCTCATGTTTTCGGTTTTGTACCTTACTATGATAAGCTTACTAAATAACAATAGACATCTTTGATTCAAAAACAATATCATAAGTATTGCTTCTCCAAAAAGAAAAGAAAAATCATCAGTTTTTCTTCTGAGAATATGATCAAATAAACTACACTTTAATGTTTTTGTTGTTACCCAAGAGAAAGATAAAAAAAAAAACCAACTTGGCAGAATAACATTTGATAGATCTTGTGTGATAAAATTTGCGAAAAGAAAGAACGGATAAAGGAAAATTAGACAAACAAGTACAATCGGGTTAGGAAAGATGTCGGCTACACAGTGTGGAAATCGGAGAACATATCAGCTAAAAGTGATTTTTCACCCCACATTTTTTTTTTGTTTTTGCGAAGTGATGGGAGAATGTGCTATGTCGATTCTGCATCCGTCTTCTCTGTTCGATGAACAAGGAAAGATAATGGCGGACGATAATGACGATGAGCATTTCTCCCTTCTAGTTTTTGGTTTTGGTTCGTTTGAAGAAAGAAAACGAAAAGAAATCAGCAAACTCTTACTCACAGAGCTATAGAATAAGTGAAGAAAAGGTAAACATGTGCGTAAATAGAACTATTTATCTACACTATTTATATTGTTCGGACTGTTGTTCTCATCTAGTTAATATATTCACGTTTCGGCTGTTGTATCCTCTGGCCTTCTTCAGGTGATTGGAATTTCGAATCGAATCTTTTATCCCGTCTACCTGAGTAGTTAGTTTCATGTTCCATGTCTCTTCTGGATATCTTAATATCACTTTCCTCTCTAAGTTTTTTTTTTTAACCTCTGCTGTAGCCAAAAATTGAACTCACAATTTTTGGGATGAAGTCACTGTATTGATTTTGGAGATTTATAAACTTAATGACTCTGTAAAACTTTTTTA
Source organism: Acanthosepion lycidas (assembly GCA_963932145.1). Taxonomy (NCBI): domain Eukaryota; kingdom Metazoa; phylum Mollusca; class Cephalopoda; order Sepiida; family Sepiidae; genus Acanthosepion; species Acanthosepion lycidas. Next base: position 131,116,927 of record OZ010582.1, on the reverse strand, counting down.
CCAGAGCTCATATTACGATTGTCGTTATTATTATCTTTCGCAGGCACTCCTTATTACTGGTTCCCATATTGTATCCATGTCTATGCTGGGTCAGCTTAGGAGATTTTTGTGGTCAACATAGATGAGGACAACATTTCGGACAATGTAAATATTGGAAATAATTATAATATATATATATATATAAATATATATATATATATATATATATATATATATATATATATATATATATATATATATATATATATATATATATATTAAATAATACCTCATCTGAGAAATATAGACAAATATTTAAACATTTATTTATTTACAAGTTAAAATATGAAGACGTCTCCCACCCAGAAAAACCCGCATGTTAAACAGAGAAAATTGGCTTTAAGTAGATGAGCAAAAATGTAAGACTAATTGGTCACAACACCACAAATGTATGATATTCATTAAGGATCAAACGTACTTGCAAAGGCTTGCGAGATTGGTTTCCGATTGGTTTCAATCTCCCTACCACAAGCCCCAGAAATTGGCATTACGCGCTAGCGGTCAGCGTTCGGACCTAGGTAAAAGTAAACATTTTGAATACTGATTTTCAAGGCAAAAAATTACTGGATTGTAGAAAATAATCGTCATAATAATCTCAATATGAGTCTATATCGTACTAAGCTCTGCTTAGAAAATAAAACGCCTTACTGGTAGGTTGTGTAAATTTGCATTTGTCACCGGCTAATGGTCGAAATTCGAGTACAATAAAAACATTGCATTCTTAGTGTGGTTGTGAAGAGATTAACTGCTTCTTTGAAACGAGGCAAAGTCCACCCTAAAATTGCTTTCAAATTCAAATAAAAATTCGACCAAATTTACATATTGACTCAAGTACAAGTCTAACTAATGATTATCTATAGACACATGTATAAATCAGATCAATGTTTACTCAAGTATAGAGACGAGCAAACTTTTACATATTGACACAAATGGAAGCGCGGCTTATGGACTCAAGTGTAATAATTAGAAAAAAAAATAAACAGAATATCATTAAATAACCGACTACTGGTTGTTATGTCCTAACATCCACTAACCGAAACGATCGTAATAGATACTAGAATATTGGATAGTAATTTTCAAAACAGATTTTTTTTTACGTTTAACTGTGTCACAACGTTACAAATTTCTCTCCGGCCTTGTGCTATACTTAATACTGTCTTGGTAGTCTATTTAGATAAGTTAGTTACATATGTCCCTAAATTCTGTGTTCGAGTCAATATTATAGCTAAAATCTCGAATGTTAAACGTCTCGGCGCATCATAATCTTTTTGCTTCTATTTGGCTCTGCGCTATTGTAATTAAAGTTAAAAAGATATATAAGAATTTGTTGCCATATCGGTAGTGTCTTATTTTGTCGATGTTGCCAACAGTTGATGTTGAGGTCCAAGGAAAGGATTCACTGCGAATCGTGACAAAATTCGATGTTTGGTAATAGCGTCACTCCTGAACTGTCTGCATAATAAAGAAGATAAACAGAATTCTACAAGCGGATGGATGAATGCTCAAAGTTAAAGGCGAGAAAAGAGATCAATAAACTTTGCTTTTATTTTTTAATCTCACTTGCTGTGGAACTCGCATACACAAACGCCCACACAATTGCATATGAGAACTGGTGACTACAGTAGGCCAGACACGAGGAGGGACGATAAGGAATAAGCTATAAGCATGAAGGCCTGAATATCACATGGAAGTATCAGAGACTCATCTAGTCAGCCTCGTGGATGAAGTAGTTACGCATTTCCTACTAATATCAGAGGGTGGTGTTCGAATTCGGATAAAAAAGAATTTCAAATGTGGATTCACGAGGCTGTCTGTTTCCTGTTTTGAAGGCTGTCGTAACACAATCTTACTCTCACTTCTCTCAACGCCTTCATTGTTTGTCCTTGAACTGCATTAGATAATGGTTTTGTACGATGGTACACAAGTAATTCTGCTCATAAAGGGTACCATGAAAAAATTCCTACTATATTCGACTTAATATACAGGGTGAACCCCACCCACCAGAAAAAATGATATCATTTCAAAAGAAATTACCTTGAAAACTACTAAGTCTAGCTCAATGGAATTGAACAGTTTAGTATTAAGTTTGTTATGGGACTTAACTACCGTCTTGACGTGTGCCGTGTCACAGGCGGTGCTCATATTGAACACTTATGAGCACCGCCTGTGACAAGGCACACGTCAAGTCGGTAGTTAAGCTCTTGCCAAACACGCTGTAGCATGTTTCCGGGAACATTATACAGTGCGGAAGTGATTCTCTGCTTGAGTTCATCAATGTTAGCAGGAAGAACTGGGGACATAGACCAGTCCTTTCACGTATCCCCATTAAAAGAAATCACACGAGGACAAGTCCTGTGACCGAGGCAGCCATTTCATCAGAAAACTGTCTTCATCTCCACCACACCCGGTCCGTCTTTCTGGCAGATTCTCATTGAGATAAGCACGTACTGTCCTCTTCCATTAAATATAAAATCGTGATCTGTTTCTATACATTCTGTAAAAATTTGAGATCTTATTTTTTACAAGTATTGCCAAAATTATTGGTCTGCGAAATGATGTCAAATGGTGGGCACCTTATATTATATTGTTTTCATACACACATATGTTTTCGGCACATTGACGTGATGTAATGGTTAGCAAGCTTGTCTTGCTATGTCAGTTACGATTGAGTAATGAGTTCGATCCCCGTTGGATGGTCCATACTTTATATATATATATATATATATATATATATATATATATATATATATATATATATATATATGTGTGTGTGTGTGCAGGTATGCAGAAAAATAGGAAAGAACACGTTAGGTAAATAATCTAGGGTTCTTTAGTATTTTTGTTTTTATTTTTAAAAAATAGTGCTCCATACAGAAGTAGAACTTAAATTAGAATTATTTAAAAAAAAAAAATATGATTCCTTCGCTACATAAGAGTTCTCATGTTTCTAAAACGAGAGCCGAAACCATCAATATAATTATTAAAATTAAATTGAATTAAGATAACAAGCCCTGTTTTATCCTCAAGCGAAAATTTAGGAATAACCAATTTTACCAATTTAACCGAAATTTACGTATCGTTATAAGAATGTTCATTCGTTACTATGGAAACGGCTGGAGCAACCATTTTTATTTGCGTTGATGTGAGTTTATGATCCTGGCTTTCACGCACTTTGCCATCGAGTTACTCGTGCAGACAGTGGATTTGGCTTCTCGACTTAAAGTTCCAGTCGAGGCCACTCTTTTCGTTTTCGCTCATAAACACTTGAAAAGCTATGGATCCATCACTTCTCCACGCTCTCAACAATGGTATAAAAAGCAATGTAGACTGGGCTCTCGGACTTAGGTTGGTATCCAATAGACGAGAAGGAGAAATATGAATCCAAACAGGGCAGAGGGTGAACACAAACACGCGCGACGGAGCGCTCCCCTTCCCACGCACACACCCTTTATACATCCAGACAAATATATATATATATATATATATATATATATATATATATACATATATATATATATATGAGAATGGGTAAATATACGTAGGTATACGAGCGAGGCTTCGTATACAAATACATATACATACTCTACAGTGTGAGAAAAACAGTGGTCAATTTTAAATAACAGCGATATTTAATACATACATACATACATACATACACACACACACACACACACACACACACACACACACACACATATATATATATATATATATATATATATATATATATATATAAAGAAATATACATAATACTTTACCTGAATGTAAGGTATTATCTATCTATCTATCTATCTATCTATCTATCTATCTATCTATCTATCTATCTATCTATCTATATATATATATATATATATATATATATATATGTACAAAGATATATATATATATATATATATATATATATATATATATATATATATATATATATATAGCAAAACATATATTAATAGATAATACCACAATGTTACATAACACCCATTTGAAAGATTCAAAATAATAGTAGCTAGTATTATACAAAAGAATCTTTCACCAATATTTTAATGCTTGTAGAAAATATCTAGCTGGTGTACAAAATAATAATGACAATGATAATAATAATAATAGATGGAAGATAAAATAGTAAAAGAACAGTTAACCATTGATATATCGTAGATGTACAGTTTCTTTATATTCACTTACGACTAAATAATCTTGAATCCAACTGTCCCCGCCACCCAGCTATGAGTCAAACAATAGAACTTGTATCTGAGACAATCATTGTTGTTCCCCAAAATTGTTAATGTAAGAAACGGAATTATTCTTGCAATACAAAATACGTTCCAACTTTACATAACTTTTACAAGGTTGTTAAACCGTAAACCACAAATCACTGAATCACACTGATCAAAAAAAAAAAAAAAAAAAAAAAAAAATGTCGAAATGGCCAGACGGTGACAACTGGGTCGCATCAACAGTTTTGAGAAAAAATAAATTTTTAAAGTAAAGAAAGTGAATTGACACTAACAATTCCATTTGCAGTGAAATGGTAAATTTGGACCTTGCTATCAGTTTAAAAAGTTTCCTCCAATACTTTGCAGAGTTATCTCTCTATATAAAACAGATGATGTCTGTCTGTGTGATACCTTTTCACTCCAGATGAATCCAACCGATTTTAACCAAACTCGTCAAATACATGTAAGAGACAGGTTAGCGTAAAAAAATTAATAATTTAAAAAAAAATCAAAAATCGATAAAGCCTAGCAAAAATAGATAAATCTAATAGAAACTTCACTCAGTGGGTAGCCAGCAATAAGTTGATTGTCGGACAGTCATTTAACTTGATAATTGAGTCCACCCATATTGTCAAAACCCGCGTAAATAACGAAAAATGGCAATTTTTACTGGTTTCTGTGTTATTTTTCGTTGATCTTTCAACAATTTTTCATCAAACTTAACAATTGCTTTATAAGTGTATCCACTTTTACATCCCTGGTAGCACACTGACTAAGTGAATTAAAAAACAAACAAACTGCAAAATAATTGTGGTCTGAAGTGGGTCTTGATGTTGCCTGTTTTACTCTTTTACTCCGATAATTTTGATTGAATAAATACAGATTACTTCTATTATATCAGCAACATCATTATTTAAAATATTTTTAATGAAAGTATTTTAAACTATTTGAAGACGATAGACTCTTTTACATCTAAGCATGATCCTTTTTTGCTTCATTCTAATTAAACGCATTTTCTGATCAACCAGCTGGGTATGGCTGCTAGTATTACATATATATGAGAACATTTGCTCTAATTCATTTCTACGGTTGAGAACTATATAACATCTGTTTTACTACGTTTAATCAGCATCTCACTTTCTGATTCGCAAATACATTTCACTAGACATGCCGGCCGGATGTGACCGCTTAGAAAACGAAATCCAAAATTAAAATTTCATCTTCTGTGCAGGAACTCCGAGCATCACATTAGGTTCACAAAAAATCATCCCGTAATCTAAAAAACAAAAGCCAATTTCGAACGCTGCCGCCAAAAAGGATATCGGCTTTAAATAACTTGTACAAGTTTTTTAAACTGTAAAACACAAATCATTGAATCACATTCATCAACAAAAAAATTTTGAAATTGTGTTGAGATACTGAACATCTTTTTTTAGCCAATTTGAGGCGCTGAATACGAAAATGATCTTACTTATTGATCTCATCACTCGATCACCTGCCGATTCTCACCCCTCACCAGTGACGATTTCAACCCTGAAGATTGCCAACGACGTGGTTTTTACTAATTCATTTCAAGCCTCTCTCGTCGTCACAACCGTGTCCTCGGTCAACGAAGTGAACAAATCCGTTAATTTCCGGCTTTACAACAACAACTTTACATCCTTATCGCTTCCCTTACCAACGGCGACGAAAGACCCACATATCAACAATTTTTTTTAACTTTTAACACTATTACAGATACTGTAGCATTATGTATATATTCTGTAAATTGGTCAATAAAGGACGTTGAAATTTTAAAACGTGTTTATTCTTTTCTTTGCAACCATACGCTGGTTAAAATATAACCTTAGAGGTAACAAAATATTATCTACTCATGATTAATGAACAGCCTCTGTTAATACGGCTTATCTAAATTGTGTTGATAAATTATACTTTTCTCTTGTCAAAAGTATCTTACTTTTAAATGATATTATATATACATCTATATATGTGTGTAAATGTTTTTGTACATTTGTATGTGTGAACCTTATGACTATGTGGGCATGTTTCATTATTTACAAATACATTTGATCGCAAATCATAATGAATAAAAAAATCCCCGAATGCGTTGTGTTGTTTTTAAAGGGAGAAACCAATAAAGACAAGGGCAAGCATTTAATTCACCACAACACCAACGCGAGATATTATTCAACAATGTGTTAAGGGAAAGAAAAAAACTGACGTGTTTGCTTCCTTTTATAATGAATAATAGACACAATTCTTCCGTTGTTGTGCTTTGTTCAACAGTTAGATGTCACATCGAATGTGTTAGTAAAAAACATTATGTATGCATCAGGCTGTTCTTACTCCCGGAAGTCGAGATACAAGGAAAACTTCAAAAGATACATACATACATATATATATATATATATATATATATATATATATATATTACTTATATATATATATATATATATATATTCGAAAATAGATAAAATTCGAAAATAGATAAAATTGCAATAAACATCAATTCAAAAAGGTCTTTATTCATGTAGACTGTTTCATCAATTGCAAAAGTTCCTTTATCCCAAGAGATATTAAAATTCTCCTCAATGTAAAATTGTGGAATTGCTTTGATCGAAACAAAGAATGCGAGCTATAAAAACTAAAACCGTTATACTTATTGAGGCGGAAGAGATTCTGTAAAATAGAAAGAATTCATATATGTATATATAATATATATATATATATATATATATATATATATATATATATATATATAGGATGAAATATATTAAGTCTTAACAGGAAAAGAAACATTAGAAGTTAAATATTAACATTTAGCAGTTAAAGTTTCATCCTTGAACATGGCTAAATGTATAGCCGAATTCATTTGAAAAAATATAACATTTGGACAGCTTTTGTATAATTCATTTACTGAAAAGTAAAAAAAAAAAGATATAAGATAGTATGAGAAATTATATAAAATACTTAATCAAAGTATCTTGTCTGTCATATTTAATGAAGCTTACATGAAAGAAAGATTGCTGCCCAAATACACAATATATATATATATATATATATATATATATATATATATATATATATATATATATATATATATATATATATATATATATATATATAATATTATTGTTATTTTTATAAACATCATTATTATTTCAAACATTGTTTTTAGTGGAAACCCGAGTTTGAAATACGCCTCCATTATTTATCTTAGTGTGTATTATGTCTATCTATCGAGCATTTATTTAAAACATGGCTATCCACTAAATGTAATTTTTGAAGTCACAAAAACGTCGGATTAAAATAAATCCATTAATTCTTTAAAAATATAAAATGGAGATAGTGGTGAATATTACTTCGCAAAGTATGAACAATGAGTAAACATCAGAATTTTTAAAATTTTGATGGTTAACCATTTTTTGGCTGTGCCATAATTTTGCAACACTCATATTCAGCGTTTGTTGAAGTACGTCTTGAAGAATTGTTTAGAGTGCAAAGTAAGTTTGATTTATTTGGGAAGGGCATTAGAATAATCGAGAACATTTCTGAGAACAAACCGCCTGCATACGGATAGAAAATGAATTCAGTAAATGCAAAAAAAAAAAAAGTATATATATTTATAGAAATAGTGAAGTGAAAAAAGGATGTCTTCTCTCCTCAATTATTCAATCTTTATAATGAGGTGATCCTGATAGAATTAGATGCTCTGTCAAGATTGATTAATTGCGACCTCAACCAGATATGCAGATGACACAGACTTGTTGAAAGTTGCAGAAAGGAAATTACATTAACTCATTAAAGAAACTAGCAAAGAAAATTGGTAAGCAGAACTAAATATAAATATCTTTTGCTGACAAGAATACATTTAGGGACAGAATTAAAGACACAGAGCAATTGACTTAAACAAATATATTAACAGAAAACAGTAATGCAAACATATACAAACGAGGGGGTTCTAGCAAGAATGTTTGGCCCGACTGTCAGATAACAATTTTAGTCCTTACTACAGGTGGAAGTCTTCAAGTGATGCGGTTTTTATTATTTGGCAAAGTATTTTGTTTGAGATTTAAGAAATTAGTCAAATAGCAATTTTTTCAAGACCCAGGGTTTATTTTCTCGAAGATATTTTTTATCGTTGATCTTAGAAAAGGTTTGTATTAGTTTGGTGCAAAAATAATAGTTTAGAATATTGGAAAAATGTTTTTTTTTAATTGCTTAGGATTGAATGCAAATGTAACCCGACAATAACTATTGCTTTTGTACCATGAAAGAATTGACAAAAATATTTTTAATTGTATTAGATATATTTTCCGCACTGCAGAAAGAGAAAAATAATTTGTAATAGAAATCCTCTTGTCTCTATCAGATTTATGGATAAACACTATTTCCAGCAATCTTATTGTTCTCATGTTTAAATAAATTGGTACGAAACACTAATAATATTAATATTAATTTTATTATAGAATTCTTTTTTATAATTTTCGGTCCGTCAGCGTTTGCAACAATTGGTGTCATCAAATATTTCACGTTACTACAACTTAATCATACACAATCGAAAAAAAAAAGGAATTATCTAAATAAATCCAAATAATCTGTTTGCATTTATTTTCTTCCTAATTATGCAAATGACTTCACATGCTTCAATTTCTTCCAATCAATCTGTATAGGAGTCTCTGAGAATTGACGAATTGTTGGAGGTTATTTGATACCCCGAATCTGCTTTGGATTAGGAGGCAGCTGGTAGATTATCTCCGTATTCTTTATGCTAATGGTAAGGCCAAAAGTTTTGCAAGCAACACAGACGCAGTTGACGAGTTCTTGGGCTTCTTCTAGGGATGTTGCCACAAGTGCGGCATCATGAGCAAATAGCAGATCGGGAACGACGCTAGGTTGAAGAAGATTTTTTTTTTAAGCTTTGAACCGCTGATTGTTGACAAGGCCACCACTAACCCTAACCCTTTCCTTAAGATCATATTATATATATATATATATATATATATATATATATATATATATATATATATGCATTTATGGGCATTTCGTCGTGTTCTAATGATTAGCAAGCTTTCCTCGCCTTATGACTGAATAGTAAGTTCAACCTTCACTGGTCCCCTTTACTGTCGACCTTGTGCCACTTCTAAGCTACGCTTGGAAAATCACTATGTATGTAAGTATTTATATATATATATATATATATATATATATATATACACACAGAGGGCCCATAAAGTTTGTGTGTATTTTAAAAAATTATAATTTTATTTGTATTTGCGATAGAAATAATCTGTAAAAAATGTTATAAATTTTATAAATAATGTGATTTTAGGCATTACTGTAACTCAGTTGGCAAATGTTTTCCGTGAACTGCAAAATCGTCTTACCCTTTCTATTGCTAATGATGGAGGATATGTGGAAACTTAAATAAAATTTCAACCTTAAAACCTTAAAAATTTTGATTTCTTTCTTTCTAATCCTTTTTACAAATTATTTCCATCACAAATACAAAGAAAGAAAAATAAACACGAACTTTATGGACACCCTGTATGTGTGTGTATAGATATATATGTATGCGTTTGTGTGTAAGCACGCTATTTACGCTACTTTCTATAGATGAAAACGATCTACGAGGAGATGTTGATAAATAGATCTACTTTCTAAAATCAGTATTTCAATGAGAAAATATCGGAATATTGATTTTGGGAAATTGGTTGGGCTGAGAACTTTTCAGAAACGTTTTTGTGTGTTAAGATATTCAAAATGATCTTCTTGCGTGCTCGACTTCAAATGTAAGAAAATTCGTGCTTAAGTATATTACGAGGTTAATTCTTGGTTTTGTTTTACTTCAGCACTGAACGCATTTCGACGTCGTCATGTCTATTCAGACATCAAAAAATGTATATCTACATTTAAATATATGCATTTATATTTCATCATACATTCATGTATGTATATATATATATATATATATATATATATATATATATATATATATATATATATATATTCATACATGCATAACTATTTCTTTTCCTACTTACAGAAAGACTTATTTACATAGATACTTAAATGTATGACTTTTTTGCATAACTACTTTGCTATTTATAACTATACATACGTACATAAATTCATACCCATGCAGGTAAAACGTTCCAATCTACTTATTCAATTATCTACATGCTTTCAACCTAACTATACTCCGGTATAAATACACACCTAAATGTACACTTACCTAATTACATACCTGTATATATGCCTACTTACCCATGTGCACACATACAACATATATGAATACATACAAGCATAAATATATGCCTACGTAGCTACAACCATACATAAACACATACCTACCTACCTATGAGGAGCGTACTTGACATTTCACGGCTCAAATAAAAAGCGACCTGGTTCTGGGTAGTGATGAGGCCGTGAACTTTTCAGCACATATGGTTAATAGTTACCTATCTATGTACATATATGCATACCTACCTATGTACCTACATTCATGCATACATACATACAGACACACATACCGTACCTGCCTACCTACCTACAGAGATATGTATCAATAGGATAATTGTCACTTCCTTGCAGAAGAAGACAATCTGTTCTCTTGGTAGTTTTTTGTGCTTTTCATTCAGAATTTCATTACTTCCATCATTTTTGCTTTCTAACGCTTTGCTATGGACGCGTAAGTGAATATTAACGCCGGCTTCACTTTTACAACCTCTCTTACACATGTGGCGAATATAAAGTTTGTCTGTGTTAACTATGTTGGAAACATATCTAACCTGTGCACAGTTATTTGTTATTTGAGTCCCGCAACAGCCCTTATCACAAAACTGGCAGAAGTAACCTGCAGGTCTTTCTGCTGGTGTTGCATTCACATGAGTTTGTACATGATCACTCAGGTGTGGTATTTTCCACAAATACTGCAAGTATGTTGGTGTCCGAATATCTCCGAGACAGATTCTGTTTCTCCCTCTTTAATGACGCACTTTTGTAGCTCAATTCTCTTCCGCTCAAAATTGTTGCAGCGTTCCCAATAACAGTATAAGTATATACATACATACATACGAGGCGGACTGAGAAGCAGTGACAATGAGTAAAAAATATTGTAATGTTTGGCCATTTCGTATTATTTTAGATTGGGAATCGAGCTGAGAACTTTTCAACATGCTATTTTAAATACATACCTACTAGCTACGTTACTCTGACCCATGAATAAATACACCCTAGCTTTTAGTTTTAAGTTTGTCTTATTCTAATTTAAACATATTAGTTTTTTTTCCTATTGGAATGTGATACAATTAAAACTTATTATTACACATTATTTAATACAAAACTCTTAAAATTATATCAATAAAACTATAAATATATATTACAGTAATGGATAGCAACGTACAGCTTTGTATAAATACTTATATTAATGAACAACGTATAGTTTTGTACTACTTGCACCCCTGAAGATGATCTTCGAGGAAGATCGAAAGTACTTGGGAAATGAAAATAAAAGGAATTTAAACATCTATAGCACATTTCTCTCATCCTTTAATATCAATACACGGAAAGTTATTCGTGAGTATGAATGGATTTTGTTAAAAATTAACAGACATAATGTGTGTAATTTATTCATTGGGGACATCCCTAAAAGAGAATTTGCTGACTAAATGCACACACACACACACACACACACACACACACACATACACACACGCAAACTCTCTCTCTCACACACACACACACACACACATATATATATATATGCGTGTGTGTGCCAATAAAATGCATAAGCAAAGACGTCATTTTCTTGCTTAATTCTTTGAGCCCTGACCACTGGTTTACCGGTGGTAGAGAAAAATGACGTAATATTCAATCACCGGTTAAACAGTGTTAGAGAAAAATGACTTAATGCCCAGCTACCGGTTGAACGGTGGGTAAACACTTGTAGCTATTTTTTATCTACCGTGAAACATTACATAACAATTATTTGAGAAATTTGACTCAGGAGCTGAAGCAGAATGTTCAAAATTGTTCAGGAACGCCGGTCTCAAAGGGCTAATATACAGGGAACGACGAGGATAAAGAACGAAATAATGACATAATCTTCTTTTATTAAACAATATTGTTTTCGGAATTACATTCATTTTTTATTGATTTCAATTTTTCGGTGCTATCTTGATATTTCATGCCTTAAAATTACTTTAAATAACGATTTCATATTTTATGTGAGACGCTGCTTACTGTACTTAAAAAGAATGAAGGCTTATATTACATCTTTCTCTATGTTCCGTTAAATCGTAATATGTGCATTTTTATTATATATATATATATATATATATATATATATATATATATATATATTATGTGTGTGTTTCCATTGATGCATTTGCATAGGCTTACCCACATGCCTGTGTGCAGTAGCCAAAACGTAAATATCCACATCAGTCATTTCAAGTCTATTTTTTCTTTTCAAACCAATATCTGCATTTCCCTTTATTCAACGAAATAATTCTTTATTTTCAGCCTCATGCGCCTTTTTGTCTCTGTTACTCCGTTTCGCCTGCTATTTTCGAGTAAAAACATAAGTGAAAACAATCCTCTATTATCCTTACGGTGAATGCCTAACCCTACGTTGAACAAAGCCCTGATCATAAAATTTTTCAGACAAAGAAAAAGAAACCTAAATAATAAAAAAAATAAATGTCGTTTGATTCTACACAAAGCCTTCCATTCAACGACTGCAGTCATCGCAGTAGTGACAGCAAATCTGTTGGGCATGCGCAGTCATAATATACTAGGCAACGTTGGTTGAATGATTAGTGCATTGTACATAAAAAGCTACGTTCAAAGAAATATCTGACAGTTCTGAAACTATAGACTCAACAACGGAGAGGCAATAAACATAGCCAGCCTTATTTGGGCGGCACGAGGTTGTTATGAAATATGAGCTCGTCTAAAAATCATTTGTAAGTTTGATTAAAAAAACTTCGATTATAAAAACAATATATATATATATATATATATATATATATATATATATATATATATCAGTTGAAAAGTTCTTAGTCTGACTATGAAGAATGCCACCTGACTCCAAACGTGACTACTAGCAAATTCTGTTGAAAATATATACGTACACTCTTGTGCAAATTAATTTAAACATAATTCCGTTATTATTTACATTCGTATTTTTCTAATAAAACATGACACAGCGCACATATTAGTACTTTGTATATCTATCTCATGAAGTTGTCCCTTGCAGAATGACTACAGATTCTCGATTGGATTTAAATCGGGTGAGTTTCTAGGCCAAACTAATACTTTGATTTGCTCACTGGTAAGGCTTGCCAGTGTCTTCGTGCAGCGTTACAATTTTCGTTCGCTTCCTTGGAATAATGTACATCGCAGACAATGACCGTAGGACAACTAATCGACAGTTGAAACAATAGTGTCTGTGTGTGATAAAATCTGATTCAATTACAGATGACGCAATATTTTTCAAGGCCAAACAAATTTCATCTCACTTCCCAAAAACAAATTCATATTACTAAACAAAAATGACCTAATCTGAGGATAAAATAGAAATCGATTATACCCTGTCACTCCAGTATGGTGAAAGAAAGAAAACTAAAGCGGTTGTTTTAATTAATTTGCACAAGGGTGAATATACGTACCGAGGGGGAAGTATTAAGAGAAAATTAAAACAATGGAGGAAGAAAAAAAAAAAATTCTGAAATAGGATAGCAAAAAAAAAAAAAAAAAAAAAAAAAATCAACCAACAAAAATCAAGTTAAGTACAAGAAAATTACAATAGATAATAATCAACAGTGTTCATTTCAACGATACCAATATACAATTCAGATTGGCAGTGTTAGCCAGGACTGGTGGGGTCTTGGCTGAATATCTGATCAAAAAAGATTTCCAGATATATGTGGGTATGTTTAAATCAGCCGTATTGGTCATGGGGCATATTGAAATTGCTAAAATTAGGACCTTACATTTTTTATAATTTCATTTTGTAACCGGTTTTACATTTTTAAATTTTTTTAATATTTGTGTTATTTCTAAACATTGTTGGAAAAAAATCAAGCCAAAAATTTCACGACCAGTTTATGACAGGTACCCATTAAAATGCAATATTATAGGCAGCCATTAAAATGTAATATTTGGAATTAACACAAAATTAGTGTACAAGCAAACACTTTCTGCAGATGAGCCCACGTGCTGAAGGCAAGGATTAACAGGAAACATGATACCCTCCCCCCAGAAATACATGATTTCAATTCAGAGTCTATTCTGATATTTAATTCTGACATAACTGAACCGTCCTGGGTATGACGATACACTACATCCGCGTCCTTGGTAAAACGATAAACTACACCCAACAGCAAGGCCTCTGATCAGGAGGTTTTGAGGAGCGTGGAACCATCTCTTAATTGCTGGTGTTCCCAGGTCCATTCTGACCCTGGGTGGTAGAACCTGTTAGGGTACCAGCTATGGGTAAATAGTTAACCCACCAACTGGGGTCAAAACACTATGAAAGTGTAAAAATAGGTTTTAATACCTGAAATAATTTGTAAAAAGTTATTACAAGTGATAGATTTTTGAAGGAAAAAAAATTACCAGCAATATATTTGAAAATAAACATCTTGTCGGCATTAAATAATCCATTGAGGTTGATATGCCGTAAAACAAAACAAACAAAACATGTCAAGATGGGTTCATGCTTATTTTTAACATGAATAACAGAATTAAGTGGAATTTTGAGCTCAGTTCACCGATTTAACTTCGTTTTATATATGAACGTCTTGAAAATGTGGTATTTATGAGGTGCTATTGAAAATGTGCCAGGGTGTATGGACTGCGGTCTATACGATGGGTGAAAAATTCAAGCAACCTGTCTCCATCAAATTCTATCCGAAGTCGATAAATTGGCTATTGGAACACCAAACATTTATTTTCGCGAACTTTCTTTATGTCGAGTACAGGTATTTGTGTGTGACCAATATTTCAAGACCGATCAAGTATCGGGTCAGGTTGATAAGCTTTCAGCAGGCGAAACAACAGCAAAATATCTGATAATATATATAAAAGATAATCCTGAAAACTTCCATAAGGATCG
>OZ010582.1:131076552-131091552 GCA_963932145.1 Acanthosepion lycidas | reverse complement strand
GCAGAACGACTTAGACTCGCACCACCAAAACAAGTTTTGCGAATATCGCCTGAAGACACCAAAAACCAGTTATCGAAAAACAACTTAAGATATTAAGACTCACCTAACAAACACAAAGTGTCACAAATCCATAGAAGCGGTTTGGGAGAAAGACGCAGTACTGTATTCAGCAATCAGATATAAAAATATTTGTTATTTTTTTTTTTAACACATTTGAACTTTTCGATTTGTTACTTTATTTTGTTTTACATAAACTTGTGCGGTGTTACCTTTGCTCGGACTCGGCTTGCATTACGGCCCGGCGACTGATTGATTTCGTCTACCTAAGATCAAATCACAACGTGGGTAGGTTAGACTAGAAGTCAAAGCAGTTACTTCGGTAACCAGACGTTGTAGGCGAGCGGGGAACGACAAAGCTGATACCGAATCTATTCAGATTCCCATCCGAATCAGCCAAGGGTTAGAACGTCACATTTGGTGCCGTGACAGCAGGATCGGGTAACATTTGGTGCAGCGACCAATACCAAGTCACATTTGTCGTCACAGGATAGCACAACGGGGGCAGAGAGAGGCCGCCGGGGGTGACGTCATATATATATATATATATATATATATATATATATATATATATATATATATATATATATAGTATCATATCTATCTATCTATCTATCTATCTATCTATCTGTATATAGTATCATCTCTATCTATCTATCTATCTATGTCATTCGTAGACCCTCCTTTTTCGCTGTATCACAGTTCATCAGTGAGACTAGACATCAGCATGCCTCAAATCGAAACCTGTCCGATGTGGTATGAAAAACGTAAAAAATAAATTACTATAGAGCTCAAACGCATCCAAGAAAGCAAACATTTATTTCGATAAATCGCACTGTTCGAACCAGTCTGTTAATGAATAGATAATAAACGTATTATTTTTATCCTTATTAGAAATCTCTTTTAAACATATTTAAAATAGAACACTCTTATATACATAAGAAAATTAACATACAAATCATATATATATATATATATATATATATATATATATATATATATATATATATATATGTATTAGGTTGGTGCAAAAATAATATCGTTTTTGACGTTAAAAATATGTTAAAAACGATATTATTTTTGCACCAACCTAATATATATGTATGTATATATATATATATATATATATATGTGTGTGTGTGTGTGTATGTGTGTGTTCTGCGTATATTCATTTATAGACTGATATACAACTAAGGCATTTAACTTATGGAAATGATGAAGTGAAAATTGAGTACTGGAATAAATCCTTAAATGTGACCTGAAAGAAACAATTCTAGGTCAACAGGTGCATGTATTAAAAAGATGTGAAAAATGGCTGTGAATATGAATAAATATTGATGAACAAAACACGTGTAAGAACAGTTTAAGAGATAGAGAGAAATATATTTGGTTTGCATAGAGAACGCATAAAAAAGGAAACACAAAACAGGCGTTGAAATGACAGCACCGAAGAAATGACAAGAGAAAACTGTGTTAAAAAATAATATTGCAGAGAATGTATATAATTTTTAGTCAAAGTCAATGCTTAAAATATGTGCAGAATTATTTCTTTCATAAAAATCGTGCAACCATTAAGAAAATGAAAAAAAAACAAAACGCCCTTTAAATAAATCTTTTCAATAGATTCAAGAAAGGATCGCTATCATTCAATAACGTTGCCAAAAGCGAAAATTAGCACAAAGGACTGGCATTTTATTGAAAGCGACAAAAAAAAAAAAGAAAAGAAATAAAATAAACAAAATACAACAACAACAAAAAAAACAAACAGCCTAAAAATAAATCAAAAACAAAAGAGCAACTTTAATTTTTTATTTGTTTATCTGTTAGAAATCGACTTATTTGGACACGTTTGTTCGTCCAGTTTTTTTATTGCGACGGACCGACCGTTGTATTCTTCGGCTTTACTGACGGGTTTGTAGCATTCAGTAATCTCCAGAACAAAAATAAGAAAATAATATTAAATCAGAACAAAAAAAAAAAAACAAAACAAAAAAAAACAAAAAAAACAAACAAAGTGATTCCAAAAATAATAAAAAAATAATCAGTGTCCAACTGCGTTTAAAAGCGCTGGCAAAAATTAATTTAGAAATTTGAAGTTCAATTCTAAGGTCAGGAAGTGTAGACATGTCCACTAGTTCAGAATAGAAACAATACATCACCATCATATATAAGATGTGAAGATTAAATTTTTTTTTTCCACCGACAACGAGTAGAAGAACGAATATATTTCCATTGATTAATACAACCGAACTTGACAATTGCTTACGGAAGGCCGGACGACATTAATGTTATGATAAGAAAAATCTCGAGGAAACTGGAAAAAAAGAGTCAACATATAATTAGCAATATTTCATCTCATAAATTCTGGTAAGTGTATTCTTCATTTCATCTAATAAGGCCTGTTTTTATAGGATTTCCTTTCTATTTATAACAGGTTTATACCTGAACCTGTGTTTAACAAAATAAATCATTGGGGAGTATACCGAATACATGACGTAAAAGAATATAACAAGAGTAGTAATATAAATACTAAATTGTTGGCATTTCTAACTATTCATATTCTTTAGTCGAATTGGTTAAATCATGGTCTTCGAAAGACCAAGTTCAAGGATAAGAGTTAAGAGTTTGAAGTTGAGTTCTTTTTAAAATTATTATTATTATTATTATTATTATTATTATTATTATTATTATTATTATTTGTGTATGTTATGTTTCCTGCTTAAGCTTTATAGGATAACTGTCATTTAATTGATAGCACTTTTCTTAGTATATGTGATGTTCCTAGTAGGATGATCTTCTGGCCAACGTGTATGTTGATATTACCTGGGACACTGTTAGTAAAACTGTCTTTTCTTTCTCACGAGGCCCAGAGCTCAGATTAGTATTGTTATAGACATCTTGTTAATCTCGATTTCCAGGTTTTTGGATTTGGACATTTTCTCGATAATTTTCATGGAGATGCTCCTCCCAGATTGCACCGCTATGTCAGTAAACATACACTTCGAGAATTTCTTGACTTTTTATGATAATATCAGGTCTGTTGGCTTTTATTTCGTTGCCTGTTGGAATTGGCATGTCCCAGGGGATAGTTACATCGTTATTTTGAGTAACTGTTTCTGGTTGGTGTTCATACCATCTCTCAGTGGTTTCGATTCTGTGCTTCTTGCATATTTTTCAATGCACATATGTAGCTACCCTGTTATATCTGTGGGTATATTCATTTTTTGCTAGTTCTGGACATCCGGAGATAATATGGTCAACAGTTTCATAACATTTTCCGCAGATTCTGCATTTCAGATTAGCTGCATCCATGATTATGTGACGGGGATAGAATCTGGTTTGCAAGCTTTGGTTCTGAGCTGCAATAATTAGGCCTTCTGTCTCAGTTTTCAACCCGGTTGCTTCTCAGTAACGGGTTTTTGCTTTTTCTTTTGGTCCACGTATTCTGCTTTTGTTCATTTTAGGTATTTGTCATGCAACCGCCTTGACTTCCAACTTTTTTTTTTGTAATTTAATTTGGCCAGTTATTTTGCTTTCTGTTTTACTCGTTTGGCGTAGATGGTACTCGTTTGGCGTAGAAGGTACTCGTTTGGCGTAGATGGTACTCGTTTGGCGTAGAAGGTACTCGTTTGGCGTAGAAGGTACTCGTTTGGCGTAGATGGTACTCGTTTGGCGTAGAAGGTACTCATTTCGTTTTAATTGGTAGGTTTTCAGGTTGATTGAACTGTTTCTTGAAGACAGGACCTTCTTTGTTGATAGAGTAAATTTGGTGTTTTACTATTTGTAGGAGAGGGTCATTAATTTTTGTGAGGTATGCTTCCAATACGTAGTTGCTTATTATTATTATTATTATTTATTTATTTATTGTTTCTATTTCATGCTGTTTTCCTTCACGGTCCGATGTTTTGCCGATATGCTTTGGTTAAGGCAACATCTTTACAAGACCAAGTCCAAGCATTAGTGTTTCAAATTGTGTCGTTTCTTTTAAATTTTATTATTATTATTATTATTATTATTATTATTATTATTATTGTTGTTTCACCCTTGTGCAAATTAATTAAAACAAAACAAATAAATTCCGTTATTATTTACTTTTTTCCTTATTTTTCCGATGAAACATGGCCCAGTACACATGTCAGTACTTCGTATGTCCATTCCACAAAGTCTTTTCTTGAAGATTGACCACAGATTCTCGACTGGATTTAAATCAGGAGAGTTTCCGGGCCAGTCTATAGTGCTTTGATTTGTTCACTGGCCAGTCTTGCCAGTGTGTCCGTGCAGTTTTACAATTTTTCTTTGCTTCCTTGGAGTAAAGTCTATCGCAGACAATGGCCGTAGGATAACTAATTGACAGTCGAGACAATAGTGTCTAGGCGTGATGAAAATCTGATGCAAAAAAAATTTCATCACACACTCCAAAAATAGATTCATATTACTGTACACCACTGGAAATGAGCTAATCTGAGGAAAAATAGAAATCGATTACAAAATGTCACTCCAGTGGGTCTAAAACTGATCGTATGATGAAAGAAAGGCAACTAAAGCGGTTGTTTCGATTACTTTGCACGAGGGTGCGGGTGATGAAATATTTTGGAGCTGACTTACTTCCCAAAATGTGACCCAAATCAGCAAATAACGAATATTTATTTTGAAGGGTTTCTTGGAATGACAGAGAATTTCTTGGCACATATACGTAGAAAGTTGCGATAAAAAGCGACAAGACAAGAGAAAACTATTGAAAAATGAATGTTTCTCATTTTTGATTAAATTCAGCGACCTGTTATGCTTATCTTAGGCCCGATTAACGCGGGATTAGTGTGAAGACATAGACTCAGATCGAGCAAGAGAGATAGAGAGAGATAAAGCGAAAGAGAGAGAATAAGAGAGAGAGAGAGAGAGAGAGCGAGTGAGAAAGAGAGAGAGGAAGAGAGAGAGACGAGAAAAGACAGAAAAAGAAGGTGATGCTGAATCTGTTATAATACGTGTGCATAGTCTCGAGGTAATTCCCTCATTCTTATTTACATATAATAGGCCTTCTTTACCCGCGGGAAAAATCCACAACAAGGTTTTCAGCAAATGCCTAAAACCGAAGCACATCATAAGAACGTGAATGGTATAAAGATAGTGTAGCTGTGGCAGTTTAGTTCTTACAGACGCGGACAGAATTCAATTGCAGAACGACTGCTGGACCAGGAAGACGGCACAATTCTTTGGGGTGGCAGCTGATCTAGATTATTCATGTGGAAAAGTAGCAAGAATGTATCAACAATATCTGAAAACTGGAGTCATGAACTCGATCGACGGCGACTGACACGTATATTAAATCACCACCCAAAGGAAATATATCAAATTACATCACTTTTGGACGATGATACTATTGAAGTAATTACTCCACATACACTACAATTTGTATTCCCTAGAGTTTGGTAGCCTGTTCAGATGAATCACATTTGTTGTTCTTTCAGTCTGACGTTCGCTTTCGTGTGTGGAAGATACTGCCTAAAGGTATGTATAATATTCGGTTGGTGCAAAAATAATGTCGTTCTCTCACATATGTTACCATGTGAGAAAATGACATTATTTTTGCACCAACCTAATACCTGTCAGTGTTGTGCAAGCTAGTGGCGGCTATGAACATGGAATCAATCATGGCAGCTGTTGTACTCAGTTCTTGTTGCAGATAATTTATATTCTTTAACATTCATCATGTTTTGGCAGTGATAATATGTTCCCAGTAAAATTTTACAGAACTACAATGGATAGAAAACTGGTTTGAGGAACCCTCGTTCACTTCCACGTACTCCGATGGCATCGGCAATGTCTCTTGTTGCAGAATTCTGTGCATATTTTCCAGTCATACCCAACAAACACAAGTCGGTTATGGACAACTCTTAGCCTAGCCTGGATGGTTATAGAATGACATCCGCATCTCGTAGATCCAATGCCATATCCCGTAACTGCTGTTATTTAGAGGACGGGAGGAACTGAACATTGTTATATATATATATATATATATATATATATATATATATATATATATATATATATATTAGATAGTTGGTTGATTTTACGATATGTTAGTTGTTGGTGAGTTAATTAATTTAGTATCGGGTACCGAGTGGGGATTGAACTCAGTAATTTACGGAACTGGTCAACACGATGGACATCTATTTCTATTGATATTTCAGTATTTTTGATATATATATATATATATATATATATATATATATATATATATATATATATATATATATATATATATATATATATATATATATATATATATATATATATATATATATATATATATATATATATATATATATATATATGCGTGTGTGTAATGTCTGTACGCGCGTGTTTGGGTGTCGACAAGTAGGTGTATATATTTTTACAACTCTTGCATAAGCAGAAATTATCATTTTCATTCGAGCTGCGTATATTCTTCAATATACCAATCAAAGCAATTTTATCTATGATTTTGTAAAATTGATGATTTCACTTTTGATTCATCAGCATCATTTTCAGAAGAATTTTCAAAATTCTCGATTGTTGATTTTCGCTTTTGTTGGTTAAACTTTCAAGAAGTGGAATCGACGAATCTGTCATTATTTGAAATTTCTGATTAATTCCAGTAAAAATTCATCTAAGTCTATTGTCGCAACTTCGAGCCTTACGAATGTCTAAATTTCTGAAAGTAATTTTGTGTATAATTCTATGCCATAATGCTTTGTGATCTAGCGACCAATAGTGTAACGAGATCAATTTTCACTACGTGCCCTAAACTAATGTTCTTGTACCAGATTCAGCTAAACGTACTCTTCTATGCGCCATGCCTTTCTGAATGTTAGCCATTATGGTTCACCACAAGTATCTGCCCTTTGAACCTCTTAATAAAGTTTGTCATTTTGCTATGGCTCCTAAACCCCGTTCAGCTATGCATTTACACAAGCTGACTCGGTTATGCGCAGTTTTTTCTCCGTCTCTCTTGCTTTCAGTATGTTCTGACAGTGTCAAATTTTCCGTCCTCTTTCCTGTGGAGGTTTCAACTGTCTCTTTTTGATGTTAAATATAACCAAAAGCTTTTCAACGGGAATAAACACAGCGATGATTAATAGATACACAACACAGGGTGTTACACAAAAAAAAAAAAAAAAAAAAAGAAAGAAAAAGAAAAGAAAACAACAAAATGTAACCCTTGCTTTAAACCTAATAAGAAGTTGGTTTGGTTGTTTAATATGTAAACCTTTCTTAGGTTATTTAATCGGGAAGTTTTTTGGGGGCATCTAGCGAGGATCGAACTCAGTACCCAGTAATAACTGTCAATCGAAGTAGCCTCGGTAAACATTATACAACCCTGAAGCAACTTAATATGATTTACTTGATTGAATTTCTCAGAACTTTGGTGATGTTATATCCGATTTCTGTAGTGTGTACCATGGGAGGATTGGATTCACTACTCAAAGGTAACGGTCAGCCTAACCTCGTTAACCATTACCCACGCCGTGGCGCCTACAAGCACAGGAGCATTGAACGATAAATTTTAGTAGTTGCCGAGGGAAAAATTCAAAAGCATCACATCTTCATCAGGGAACAGCTGTTTCTATTTGGAGTTTTGATTCTATTTCTGCACAAACTGACCTTGCGATTGAACTCCCAACTTCTAGATTCATTTTACCAGCGCTTTTATACACTAAGCCATATCATGTACGACGCTGATTATTAATATTTTTGCAGTCGTTTTCTTTGTTTAACAATTAAATTAAACAGCATATTGACAGAATAAGCCTTAGGTTCTTTGGAAAGTAAAGTTCCATTATTTTGCAGGAATACAGATCTGACGAATCAAGCGTTAAATTTATTTATCAGAAACACAATAATTGTTATTAGCAACAAAAGTTCTCTGTAGAACGAATTTTATTCCGAGTTGAAACAATACGTCTGCAGTTAAATTGATATCTTTCTTACTTTTGCCTCTAAGATGTTCTCTTGATCTGACTAAAATGGAAATATTAACGTATTAAGTCGGTTCACTTATACTAATGCAGCAAAATATTCTTTGAAAGTTATCTGTTGAATATATTTTATTGAGTATAGGCTTCTTCCGAATTTGATTTTTAATGGCCAATGCTAGCGATTTTCAAAGGCAATTCTTTTCCCGTCTACAGTATGCTGACAATAAGATCTGTATTTGCCTTGCTATGTTATAGTAATTTACTAAGCGTAACATTGATGTGGCAGAAGGCCTAAAGTGTGCAATACCCAGGATCGAACTCACTGCTCCCTTAATAATTGAACTGGCGGGACAAACATGCTAACCATTACAGCATGCCAAAGTGTCCATGGTGTAATGGTTAGAAAACTTGTTTCATCGGATTGCGTACAGACAGAACCGTGAGTTCGATCCTCCCTGTGTGCTGCACATGTTCGGGTCTATGCCATATCTAAGTTACGCTTAGAAATTCATTTTTGATGTAATTGCTAGCGAGCTTGTCACACTAGATCAATTCCGAATGAACAATAAGTTCCCTCCCTACTGGATGTTCCACGGCTTCACCCTTGTGCTACACCCTTGTGCAAATTAATTAAAACAAAACGAACAATTCCGTTATTATTTACTTTGTTTTCGTATTTTTCCAATGAAGCTTGACCCAGTGCATATGTTAATACTTTGTATGTCCATTTCACGAGGTCGATCCTTGCAGATTGATCACGGATTCTCGATTGGATTTAAATCAGGAGAGTTTCCGAGTCAGTCAATAGTAATTTGATTTGTTCACTTGTAAGTCTTGCCAGTGTGTTCGTGTAGCGTTACAATTTTAGTACGCTTCCTTGATGTAACGTCCATCGAAGACAATGGCTGTAGAACAACTAAACGACAGTCGATACAATAGTGTGTGGATGTGATAAAAATCTGATGCAATCACGGATGACGCAATATTTTTTCAAGGTCAAACAAATTTCATTATACACCTCGAAAATAGATTCATATTACTGCACACCTCCTGCAAATGATCTAATCTGAGGAAAAAAAAGGGAAATCGATTACACCCTGTCTCTTCAGTGGGTCTAGAACCGACTGTATGGTGAATGAAAAGAAACTAAAGCGGTTCTTTCAATAAATTTGCCACATTTAAGCTACTTTTAGAAAATCCGCATTTCACCATTTCAAAGTCCCCCCATTATTTTGTTGTAAGATCTTACAAAGAATGGAACTCATTTTCGTAAAATACATCCATTGGATATTAGTACTCATTCTCATTGATGATTCTAGCCGAAGTTCATTAGGGGTTTCGGGTCTTTCAACATCATCCCCCCCTCGTCATTGTGACCAAGCCTATACTGATCGGGTATCAACTTGTGTACCTTCCGTCAGCTACACCTTTTTCCATCTTCCGAAATGCACACCATACGACTCTTCTTGGCAATTTATTGTCCATGACTTCCGGTTCACCAGCAGTATTCGCTCTTCCATAAACAAAGGAAGAAAAAACAGCCACTATCTGATAAGGAATAATTATCAGTCCGCTAAATTCTAAGTATTTAAGTTAGAAATTTTGGGATGTGAATTATCCACGAGAATGAAATCTTTTTCCTGGTCACCTAATCGCGATATCCAGGGCACTATAACCGAAAGTTCTGATCCAATTCTCCTGCTATTCCACTCGAAGCTCTTGATAATATCCAAAGAAACATCTGTAATGTCATCTATCCTGACCTGGCATCTTGACTTCAGTCATTTTGTCACCGATATGACGTGGCTTCCATCTGTCTTTTCTACAAATATTTTCAGGGCAACGGCTCTGACGAGCTTCTTTCGCTGGTACCCAAACTACATGAATTTAACCGTGCTACTAGATTGGCATCTAGGTCCCACCGTTTGTACTCTAACAGTTTTCTTTCTCGCATTTCGAACCTATGGAACTCTGATCAGTTTACTTGCTTTACAAAAATCTTTAAACATTAAAATATAACGTCAACCAACATCGTATGTTTTCGAATCCCCACATCTTTTGTCCTTTCTCCAATCATCCCTATTTTCTGTTTTGCTTTCTCACTCTGTAACGCCTCGCATATTAGTGACATTTCCGCCGTGCTTGGTATGAAATTAAAATAATATATATATATATATATATATATATATATATATATATATATATATATATATATATATATATATATATATATATATATAATTATTTATTTAAAAAAATTATAACATAAATATGTTATAAAATCACTAACAGTATATCACCAGTGCTTTCTGCATTCTGTTGAGGATTCTCCTAGACTCGATGAATAACTATAAGATTAGCCTAAATCCCCAAATTAATCACTTGTATAACCTTGCTAGATCCAGCTAAGGCTCTGCGATGGAGCGGCCGAGGGTCAAAAAGCAGACGTGACTCTTGGGGCACTGTTCCGAGGTTATCTGAATACTTTGATGAGTATCGCTGCGGAACTGAGTGAGTAGGTGCACTATATCGAGTCTGGGTTATGTCTTCTTTGGTGGTATAGTTGGTATGACGTTTGCGTTGTATCGAAACGGTCCGGGTTCGATTCTCGGTAGTGGATGCGCACTTCTGATGACTCCCAGATAGGACGAAACGGCCGTCCAGTGCTTTTTGCATTCTGTAGAGGATTCTTCTAGCCTCGATGAATTACTATAAGATTAGCCTAAATCCCCAAATTAATCATATATATATATATAGTTCAAATTAAGTAACATGTAATTAAGGGTTAAGTTACGAACTAAGCACTGCATTTTGTTTATTGTTCGTATATATTAAGCAGGTTTTAATTTTCTTTACTGTAGTTCGTGCTTCATTTTTGTCATCAGATGTCTCTGTCATCATCAGTATCGTCGTTTATAGATTTGCCTTGTCTTTTTTCTCAAATAGTAGTAATGTCCTCTTCTACTATACGCCCTCACGAAGAAATAGTCATTGCACTGACTTGATTATTTTGTTTCTCCTAGCAAGTTTGTTGCATTGTCATGTTAGCAGATCTACCGTGAACAAGTCTGTATGCTCTGAATACAAAATGTGTTCCGTAACTCATTCATGCGGGGAGGTCTTGGACACTTCACCAATTTGATAGTAAATTTGCCTTCTTCAGTCTCGGCAGGTGTTCGCAAGTTGTTTTGAAACTTATCTTGTTTATTAAAGTCATTGACGTCTATATTTTCTATTTAACTAGTGGCGTCGCTCCTTACTCTAAAAGTGCAACAAAGAAAAAAAACGAGAAATACAAACAGTCAATTGCTGATAATCCATGACGTGTGGACTGAGTGTTTGCTAGAGGATTTCTCTACGAATGCTGAAAATAACACCAATTAACTAAAGGACAAACTTTATATTTGTATTAATTCAATATATATATATATATATATATATATATATATATATATATATGTGTGTGTGTGTGTGTGTGTGTGTGTGTATACATGTATGTCTGTGTGCATGCCTATATAATCATATATAATATACAAATATTAATATATATATATATGTGTGTGTGTATGTTTATGTAATTAAACCTACTTATATCTCTCGATACAAAGAGAGAAGAAAGTAGAGAGATAACTTTATCTCTAACTTTATCCCATTACAATAGGCAAATGTCTTTGCCGCGGAGAACTTTAGCAGTCACGGCCTGTCAAGACAGTTGATATGTCGAAGCAAAACACGGAACGAAATCAGCATAATTGAGTGATTCATAACCACAATAAATAATCAATAATGTTTTATGGACCGATACATTTCTTTTTTTCTATTTCGGAAAAGCGGATACTTTACTTTGCTGGTCAAATTCTCATGGAAAATGGCCTGTCTAATTTCAGTATTTCTTTTCCGTTGGAAGCCTTCATTTATTCTTTTTCCCATTACGGCACGGTGTAACTGTCTCGGTCGGAGAAAGAAGACGGCAATAAATCTTTTAACCTTTTTTAGATGTTGATAATATTGTGTTAGAATAGGTGAGTAAGTTTTCAAGTAATCTACCGGTTTAACATTTAGAACAAACGACAAAAAAAAAAAAAAGAAAATGATTTTTGACGTCCGAGATTTGCGTTTACAAACAAGATGTCTGACCTGACTATTTTGACACAGACTTAGAGCCTGCCTCATGGCTGTAGTCATTACGTATAACCATAGGTGTCCTGTTCTTATTATCAGTAAAAAGGGAAGGTTCGTTAACTTGAGTCATATATTTTCACTTTCAAGTGTAACTTTATTATTACTTGTAACAATGCGAGATCAATTCTTAAAAAGCATAAAATAATTAATTCGCTTCTAGACTTCAATGTCTGCTTGGCGTCTATATGGTTTTAGGGAACATTTTACGAATGTTAATCTTCTTGCAAGGATGTGAGGGATTTTCTCCCTGTATATCTCGAGTAAGGACCTTATATATTTTTCTGTCGTCCGCCTGTTTGAAGTGTCTCATGTGTGCAAATCCTAAGCTTGGCTGGTTCAAAAAAGAAAATTGCATGTCCGATGCTGCCAGTGACATAATTTGAAGTACGATTTGTCACCTGGTGGCTAAGAGCTACCTTCCAGTTAAACACTCTTGCGCCAAGCCTCTCTGATGATCTGGTGTGACAAGGAGTGCAATACCTAGTTTGATATATTTTATGGTAAGGCCAGCGCATATTGAGCTCATCACAGATCGACACCGTTTAGGTTCTAACCTGGCATCTCGTCTACAGTCACTTTCTCACAGACGTGCTGTATCTTCCCTCTGTCTTTTCTACAAATATTTTCATGGCATCTACTCTGACGAGCTACTTTCACTGGTACCCCAACTGCATGAATTTAAGCGTGCTACAAGTTTGGCATATCGGTTCCACCCTTTCACTGTCGAAACAGTTAAATATAACCGCCTCTTCTACTCCAACAGCTTCTTCTCTTACACTTCCCGCCAGTGGAACTGCCTTCCTCCTGCTTGCTTCTCGCATAGCTATAATTTTCAAATATTCAAATGTAATGTCAATCGACATCTTCTGATGACTATCCCGACCCCCGTCTTTATCTATATCTCTTCTGCAAATACCCCTCTTTACTCTTGCTCTAACTCTCTGTAACCCCTTGTGTGTTTGTGGCACCCCTGCTTTGCTTGGGGTGAAATGCTTAAAAAAAAGAAAGAAAAAAATGTTAAAATCCATTCAGTCCATCTGGGGTTAATCACATGTGGCACGATTTAAATTCTTTTTATTTCTTTCCAGACAACTCGAATTTAAATTTTTCAAATATTATCTAAACACAGTAATTTTCTCACAAGTAAAGGTAAGTTCAGCATGAAAAGAAAATCAGTAGATTAAAAAAAATACGATGTTAATGAGAAAGAAATATAAGTGCGTTATATTAGATAAAACAAATGTGAGCTGTTTCTTAATAAGGAAACATGCAGCATTCATTTATTGAGGAGGCATTGTTACCGTCGGTTGAAATTTATAGAGCATTTCTTTTAAAAAAGATTCAATAAAATAGGTTTTTCAATTCCAGTTATTCTTATTGCACTTTCAAGCATTCATGGCGTCTTCCTTAAATTTTTCTTCGAAATAATAGTGTTGAACATCAATATTTTGATACTCATTATTTCCTCTTCTAGTTATATGTGCTATCAATTTTAATTACTAGAATCTTTTTTGCAACACATATTGAAAGTCCTCACAGTATTTATTATTGTTGAAGTTATCACTTCCTCTTCCCATTTGAAACTTTCTCTACAGTGTTTATATTTAAAGTGCTACTAGTAGTGTACATTATAATTTTAACAGAATGAAAATTATATAAAAAACTTTAAAAAATATATGCAAAAAACAATATTGCATTTTTATTAAATAAATATTTGTTATTTCCAATACCCAATGCTTTTAAAATAGTGGGAGTATTTTGTATGTCAAATAATAAAACTTTAATTTTTCCCAAAAAATTAATGAAAGTTTATTGTATTAAGCTACGGATCCTCAATCAGTCAGTTATGTGCCATGCGTGATACACGCAGTAGGTTGCCATTTCTTTCTGTGGTAGACCAGTTGCAATCTAAGGCTATAGAACCCGGTCAGTTCTGCTATTTACCCATAGCTAGGGGGAGAAAAAGAGGATTCATATCTTTCCCAAGGGTATTAGCACGTAAGTGGAAAACTTGAAATCGAACTCGGCTCTCTATTCCCCAATCCGAGCCGCTATCCATTACTCCACTGTGTCAAAACCAATTGTGCTTTGTACCGCTTTAACTGTTTGCAGTCCCCCACCCCAAATTTTGTTTTGATCGGTCAATGTCTAGAACTTTAGAGAGTATGATGGACGGACTAACGGAAGTCACAGAACTTTATATATAGATATCTGGTGTTGTGAATTCTCAAGTGATATCGTTTCTTTTATTTGGTGTAGTTATTTACCTGTTATTACGTAGCACCAGTCCACATGGTTTGAAGCGCGATAGTCTTCTCTGAGATCTATAGGCTTTCTTTGCTGATTTGAGAAAGCCGGTCTACATAGTCAGTTTAAATATTTGTAAAAAAATAGCACCAGGCATGTCAGCATCTAAATGTCTATATCCGACGAGGCTATTTAAGAATATGACTCCAGCTTTTAGGTTACATGCGGTTAAAGTTAATGCAAATGTTCACTTTAAAAGCGAAAAGGTGGGATATTTGTTAGGTTATGTTACGGGTGTTCCTCAGGGTTTTATCCTAAGCT
Organism: Acanthosepion lycidas; assembly: GCA_963932145.1. Classification (NCBI taxonomy): domain Eukaryota; kingdom Metazoa; phylum Mollusca; class Cephalopoda; order Sepiida; family Sepiidae; genus Acanthosepion; species Acanthosepion lycidas. Next base: position 131,076,790 of record OZ010582.1, on the reverse strand, counting down.
GTTTCCAATCTTCATTAATGATCTCCTCGATGTCATTAATTCCCAACTAGTTTTTTGTTCAGATGAAACTATCATTTACTCATGTCTCAATAACAAATCTATCAGACCTGCTAAAGTAATCCTGATATCTGCTCTTGAAAAGGACCTCCATTCAGTGATTAAAAGATGGTTTGCTTTAATTAGCTTCTTTATTTTAATCGGTTTCACCCCATGCAAGGGATTAAAGCCAGTAAGAGGG
>OZ010582.1:131061552-131074052 GCA_963932145.1 Acanthosepion lycidas | reverse complement strand
ATATATATATATATATATATATATATATATATATATATATATATATATATGCATGTGTGTGTTTGTGAACGATAACAAATTTGCAGCTGGTAGGGTTTATTCAATGGAGGTCTATAATATAACAATATAATATAACTTATAATATAACAATATTAAAAAAGTTAAATGCATGATGCGACCTCAGCGTATAATTTTATATACAGAACAATATAAATAAATTAAAAAAATAAATAATAAGGAAAAGACTTAATTATTCATCATATAATCGGTTATAAATTTATTTCAACAGTTATACACAGACACACAGACACACACACACACACACACACACACACATATATATATATATATATATCAGACATTTTGTGTTGAAATGTCTTGAGGATAGCTTTCATAAGGAAATTCTAGTATACCTACTTTCTGGCTTTTGCCACTGTTATATATACGCAGGTTGGAATACTTGTTATATATTAAAACGTTTCTATCACAGCTTAAAACACGTTATGCAACATAACGAAGCAGAAATATGATACGAAGCAACATGTGGTTACAAAACTCGCGATGCATGTGTGTTAAAGTGCAAACAGCTAGACGAGTTCAAATTTCAGCTTAACCTGTTGCGTTCACTTTGGTGCAAATGCTTTTATAAAAGGCATGAATCCTCTTTTACTTTACTCCGATCCATTTATAGGTTAGATATCAGGTTATACTGGGCGATTTAATATTGTTTGGAAGCTAGAAATAGGAATGAAAGAACCTAAATTTTAAATTGTGGAAACGGCAAAAATAAGTAATTAGTCGTTGTCAAGAATTCATGGCATTTCATAGGTAAAATAAAAGAACATCCATGATCACATATATTCTGAAAGAACGTTAGGCACCTTAAGGGGTGTAATGGTTAGTGAGCTTGTCTCGCTAGAACAATTTCGACTGAGTAGTGAGTTCGATCCTCACCGGGTGCCACCTACATTCGGCATTGTGATACATCTAAGCTGCGCTCGGAAAATCACTATATTCTGAAAGAACATAAAATTTATAAAAATGGTAAAAAAAACATCGATATTAGAAGGGAAATAATATCAAGGATTTAACGGGTGCAATGGATAAACTTTTGTCTAAATTACGCATTGTTTGTCATGGCTCTCCACAACTTTCTATCTTTTGCGATAATAAGTAATTTTTAATGAATTTTCTTTTTCTGCCAGCCCTTGATACAAACTTTTTCAAGTCGGTTACTCACCGCTTCTCTTGTCTTCAATTTATCCTGTGAGTTTTATATTTTCCAGACAATCTTTCCTCATTATGCATCACAGAAATATCAACTGTCATTTTGTATTAGTAATTATAAGTGTCTTTTTAATTCGTTTGTTTCCTTATAATTTCTTCGTTGGTCACATGTTCAGTCCATTGGTATTTTCAGCTTCTTTTTGTAGAACTACGTTTCCGTTGTTCTTCATTGGTTAGGAGATTGTTTAGCATTCACTGCCATATAGATAAGACATTGTAGAGAAGGTCAGCACACTTTTCTTTATTCTAACAAACTCTTAATATCACTTAATATTTTGCTCATATTCTGGAAGGGCTCTTACCTTAATCCGCAGGGTTTTCGAATGTTTGTGTTACTTTGAAAGACTAAGCCACACTTAATAAATAACAGTAAGTTACTGGACGACTTACCTTTAGCGTAGTAGTTAGCCAACCTGCTTTGGAAACTTGTAGTAAGCTTTGTAAAAGTCGGTGAAATATTCCAGCGGCGAGACAGGTAAATAGATAATCGAATAAGGTGTAGTCTTATTACATTTGATGAGTATCACATATATCTTAAGTTCACTACTTTTCCCTCGTAAATGCTTTAGCTTTGTTTATCAGTAAACAAAATAAGAAATGAATAGTAATCTTCAATTAAGATTTAAACTTCTATTCTTTTTCCGTAGAAATTTCTGATTAATTCCAGCACTCTGAAATGAATTACAAGTTTTAGGATTGAAAGAATATCTAATTAACTTTCTCTGATTGCACGGTTTCCTAATTCTTCATATTTTTTAGTAAAATTCCAGCCTTAGTAATTGCTATATTATCAATGCTTATATTTTTGCTTTGTTTAAAGTAATAATATTTGACAACGATGTGTCTAATTATGTAATTATTTTCATATGGGCAGAAGATTGTATTTGCAAATAACAAAAAAAAAAAAAAAATGTAATTCCTTTTCATTTTTGATTCACCTTAAGTTATCTCCCGTTTTAAAAACACGCATGAAATTATATTCAGATCTTTGAGAGGATGACATTAAGATTCAATGAACAGAGGAAACAACAGAAATAGAAGGAGGAAGGGAGGGAAGGAGAGAGAGAGACAAAGAGGGAGAGAGAGAAAGAGGGAGAGAGAGAAAGAGGGAGAGAGAAAGAGGGAATACAAAGATAAAAAGAAGCAGAGTAATTCAAGTTAATTCAGTGATTACAGTTGCCTTCCACTAAGGTAATTAGAGAATAAAATGAAAAATACAGTTGTATATGCACAGGCACAGCTTGGTATATATATATACATAAGACACCGAGGGTGTTGAAACAAAATGGCTATTTTTGTAGTGATTTTATAACATATTTATGTTATAAATTTTTTAAATAAATAATTATATATATATATATATATATATATATATATATATATATATATATATATATATATATATATCTTATACTGGATTTCCTCGACGTCTTGCAGTCTTGTTCCTTTCAAGTGGAATTTGATTTTCTGAAAGAGGAATATGTGGAAAAGGGCGAGATATGGTGCATATTCTGGTTGTCGGATCTGGGAAAGGTTGTGCTTGGCCCGAAGTTCCTGAACACAAGGCATGATCACCGATGAAACCTGTGGTGTGATGAAGCGCCCATACGACACTTAAAAGCACTGCTATGAACAACAGATGTGAGCGAGAATGTTATACGTTAGTGCATATGTGCAAAAGACTCCAAGGTCCATATGTGGCAAGCGGCTTCACTCTGCGGACTTTGGCTCCGTTACCATAGTAACATTCCCGATATTTTTTTTATTATATCTTGTATGTGTGTGTGTAGTTGGTGAATGTTCAGAGAATCGATGCCTTCTGCTATGTCCGGTTTTCACTTTTTACGAGACAGTTTTCCGAGTTGATTCTCATGTTACTGATAGAATACAATTATATGTTTGTGGATTAAAATAATTTTGAAGTGTCATATTGAGTCACGGTTATCCAGCGACTTGCAAATTTTTATCATTGCCGTTATCTATTTTGGGCACAGTTTCCTTATCCAATGACAAATGATTCGTTTGCCCTCATGTAAATTGAGAGCAAAACACCATTCTCTTTTTTTGGCCAATACGAATAGCTTTGTATATTGACAAGTGTTGTATTTTGGCTTTCTGCCGTTTTTGTCCATGGGCGATGGAGTGGGCTAACTTTTAGATATGAAATGTTATATGTCATCAATATTATTATCGCCAACATTATATTTCGTATTTTTAGCGAAATCTAGAAAACTAAAGCCATATTTCTTTCATATTGCATATTAAATGTCTCCTTAATGCGAAATCCTATAACTGCTTCTGGTTTTTTTTTTACACCTTTCTTGTTATTTTGTTACAATGAAAAAGGTTCTATCAACGCATTTTGTAGTTTTGAGGTATTTAACTTCAAAGCTTTGTTCATCATAATTTTTTAATGAATTGATAGAAACATGTCTTTATATACTATATATAATTTTGGGGGGATTAAATGAAAATTTTTGTAAAACACTTAATGGCCATTGCACAGACACGAGCCATAACTCCAAAAATCATAAAATTGAAGATAGAATGTTTTTTCAAACTTTTTGTTTTGTTTACTTTCAGCTTACTATGTCTAAAAATAATGATAAAATCAAAAGAATGTATCTCAAATCTAGTGCAAATCAGTGTCTTTTTTTAAAAGGACAACATTTAATTCCGTAATCAAAATAACGCAAAGAATATTCGAAAAGAACTTTAGAATCGTCAGAATGCCTTTAGACTAATTAGATTTAACGTATTTTACGAATGTAACAGGACATTTGTAAAAACTATCTTTTGGATAGTAGATGCATTTTCTTCTATGTGCCGTGTCTCTTGGCGATCATGGCTCTCTATAATATCATTTTCCTTTGTGGCTCTTAATAAATGTGTGTGTTTTTTTTTATATCTCCAAACCTCGTTTCGTCATCAAGCTCGCTGTCCTTGTTGGCCTCAATCTGTCACGTGAGTATAAAATTTCCCAAGATTTTTTCACTCATTATTTACTCTAGAAATTTCAACAGTTTCTTTTTGATGCTATGTATAAGTACGGTTTTTATGTCGCAGCTCCCATGTTCTGTCCACATTTTTCTCAACATTTTCAAACATTCACTGTCAAATACGTCGACTGATTTTATGTATCAGTTTAGTAATATTGTTTTGTTTCTCACAAGATTTTCCTGTTTCTTAAGAATTTTCCTAGTTTTTGTAAAACATTATTCGCTATGCCAATGCACCCCACCACCCGATTTCAATTTTGCACTACCCCACTCTTGTTAAAACATTTTCAGATGTTTAAATTGTTGTACTTATTTAATTTTGATATTCACAATTTCTATTAGGTTGGTGCAAAAATAATGTCGTTTTTTGACGTTCAACTTCAAAAGAAAAACATTATATTTGCACCAACCTAATCATTTGCATGTTGGGCTGTTCCCTATTCTGACAATTATGTTTTCTGTCTCCTTGCAATTGATGCTTAGTCCTTTGTTCTCGCTTTCCTTCACTAGCTTCTGTAACGGCTACTGTTGTTTCCCTTCTCTGGCAGCTATCAAAGCTGTTTTATTGCATATCATATGCTGTTAGGATTCTGGCCACCAATAATAGTCATAGTAGGACCTCTAGTTTTCACAGAAATTCCTCACTTGAATAAGTCCTGTGATAAGATGCATCTTTGTCATATACTCGTCCTATTTTTGTATATTTGCTGAATTCATTTGCTATCTATATGTAGGCAGTTTGCTGCCAGTATAAGTTCTGGATGATTCTAATATAATTCTCAAATATGACAAGGTTCCCTACCATTCTAGTAGTCCATATCAATAACTTTATTTGTATTTGCGATAGAAATAATCTGTAAAAAAAGGTTATAAAGTTTAATGAACCTAGTTTTAAGTATAGCTAAAATAACTAATGTGATTTCAGGCATTACTGTAAATCAGTTGGCAAATGTTTTCTTCAAAATCGTATTACCGTATGTATTACTAATGATGGAGGACATGTGGAAACTAAATAAAATTTCAATAAAACATTGAATATATATATATATATATATATATTAGCATATAAGTGAATATATATATATATATATATATATATATGTATGTATATATATATATATGTATATATATATATATGTATATATATATGTATATATACATATATATACACATATATATACACATATATATACACATATATATACATATACATATACATATACAGATATATACATATACATATACACATATACATACATATACATATATATACATATACATATATATACATATATATACATATACATATATATACATATATATATACATATACATATACATACATATACATATACACATATACATACATATACATATATATACATATACATATATATACATATATATACATATACATATATATACATATACATATATATACATATATATATATATATACATATACATACACATATATATATATATATAACTATATATATATATATATATATTTATATATATTTATATATATATATATATATATATAAATATATATATATATATATATATATATATATATATAAATATATATATATATATATATATATATAAATATATATATATATATATATATATATATATATATATAGATATATATATTCACTTATATGCTAATGGCAACTGGTCTAGCAGAAGAACAGTTCTGAATTCAAAAATCTGCGGAAGGTTGTTTGGGAACCTTGTGGAACGTAGTGCACCAATTCTCTGTATTCGGCCCTTCAAAAAGTGTGGATGGTCCTGCACGAAACCTTCTGGTTGACCCTCATACGTGGAATTCAATGGGAGAGTCGAGTATATATTGTAAACTCTGCTAAACAATTGCTACACTTATGCAATATTAGTCTTTTCTATTAAAAATATAATAGTCTAATTCGTTACCTCTTCGTTACCGTGAACTGTTGGTATAGTTGGTATGGCGTTTGTCTCCTATCGTAACTGTTCGGGTTTCAATTTCAGTGAATGCGCACTGCCGTTCAGTCTTAAATATTGGACGAAACCGCCGTCTAGTGCTTTCTGCATTCTGTTGAGGTTCCCTATAGACTTGATGAATTATTTAATTATCATGAGTCTTTCTGTATGGCAGTGTGTAATGGACAAATGTCTCACAAATGAAGCAGAGACTTGTGGCAACAGAAATTTTTGAAAATAATACGAATAATAAAAAAGGATGCTTATATTTAGAACTAGCATCATTACCCGGCGTTGCCTGGTTTTATTCAAAAAAAGATCACGAACCTCAACCAATCTGTAAAGTTAAAATAAAGAAGATTTTCTTTAGTTCCTCTTAAGGCGAAAAATTATAATGACATGAAGTGTGAAAACATTTATAACAGGAGAAAATTGTTTTTTTTTACAGAAGCACAGAAGATACAAAAAATATTTGTCAGCAAATGAAGAGTACATTAATCGCAATCGATCTTCGAAAATTGTTGAGGAGAAAAGCTTTGTTGACAGCTTTTGCTCAAACTACATCGAATGAACAACATGCATTGGAAGGATAAGAAATTCAACAAAGGCTCCTCCTAGCAGCCGTGCCAAGGCTGAAAACCAACGTTCACAAAGACTGTATAGAATTCTTCTTTATCACTCAGTTTCGACACCTCGAGTAGTAGGATTTCTGGCAGCGTTCCTTCCTCGTTTAGTTAACTGTTACTCATTGGTTTCTGCTGACCTTGCATTAGCTGTACGAATAGCATTTTGTGTCAGTCGAATTTGAGTTTCTTGTTGTGAAGCGTTTCTTCTCCGTGCTTTCATGCGTTTGGCTGTAGTAGTAGCACGTCCAAGTGAAGGATTTCGTTTTCTTGGCATTACTGTTAGGCTGTAGTTGGAGGGGTTTGGATAAGCTTTCTGAATAAACAATAAAGTACTCAATTAAAAAGCAAGAATATTATTCACATTAATGGAAATATAGCCACAATAAATTAAATGCAAGTTTATAAGGGAGACGACGGGAAGGTGGTAAACAATTATAAGCAAGCTCGTAAAGTTAGGATTTATCTAAAAATCGACTATCAAAAAAAAGTTCTAGTGATAAAACTAAAAATTAACGTGCAGCTAGAAACCTACTCACTATGAACTTTAAAACGTACACGCTAAGTTAACCATAATTATAAATGAATAGAAAGAGGGTCTTTATATTATTATAAGTGCATTTTTCAGAATAAAACTAAAAATTTTAGGGCTCAAGTTTCCAAATATATGAGTTAGTAAGCATTATTTAAACGCTGATTAGAAGATGATAAATACATAATTAAAAATTGGCATTTACGCTTATAGAATTTTTATATGATTTTCACAAATTTAAATTATCAAAAGTTCAAAATGCACATGCATGAAAGCAGCCTACCTTTTTACTGGATGACAACTTTGATGCAAATGAGATTTTTTGCATTTATTTCATCACATAGCACTAATGAACACTACAGGTGAAGCAAAATCGATAGTACGCACTACATAACTCGATCGATCATTGCACGTGGAGTAAAATCAATTGAACACTCTACACATCTCGATCGATCTCGCACGCGCGTATTATACCTACGTGCACTTCTCTCATCTGTGTACACTTTCGTTTGCACTTATTCTTTTTTTCTTAACGAAGGATAGAATTTTTGCCGTCAAGTTAATGCAAACTAAACTATTTCAGTACCAAAACGGGAAATCATTGGGAAAAACTGATATTTATAATAATGTATTTATGACACATGGGGGCTCAGTTTTGATTTTGAGTTGATTGATCTAAACACAAATTATGTGCAAATTTTTATCGGAATGCTGCCACAACAATTGAAGGACTAATGGGACAGCAAGGTGTTCATGGGTCATCTTGGAGGGCCCTTATGTAGTTTCCAAAATCTGATAATCGTTTTTGATTCATTTTAAGATTGTAATATACATGTAAAATTCCGTCGAAATCGAAGCAAGTTGAAAATTTTGGGTCCATTTGGTTCACTCTGGGAGTCTCAAATTTCAAGCTATAGGACAGGTTTAAGACTAATAGTAATTGAAATAATAAAGCACGTCTTTTTTTAAGTTTTCTATTTAATCGGCTTTAGGGCCAAGGCTGTAGACTTAATTGAAAATTTCGGGGTTCCCTGCTCGTCCCCTAACTCGTGAGGGTCGCAGTCTTTATTTTCAGTGAATTCCAAGTGACTACTTCAGTTACTCGATATAATCTCAATAGGTACTGAAATTTTCGTTGAAATGCATTTTTAAAAATCTGACAACCGATTTCTATCTCATTGTAAGAGCGTACCAAACATGCAAGATTTCATCAAAATCGAAGCAATTTGATTTTATGGGGGTCCCAGTGTCGAGAGAAATTAAAATCAATATAGCGTATAATAAGCGCGACAGTAAGTTACATACACTTATCAAGTTTCATTAAAATCGGCCTCAGGTTTAGACTTCAAGTCTGAAAGTTTACAAACAACTAAACTAATGGAAATTCCCATTTAAACATTATATTTATCGATTATCAGTTATTGATTTTTGAAAAATGACTAATTTTTTTGCGTAGACACACCCAGTATCAGGTACAATCTATGTTTCAAATTTGGTGGAAATATGCCCTATGGTTCTCGAGTAGTTCGCGAACACACAAACACACATACACACACACATACACACATAGTCAGTTTTATATATATATATAGAAGATAAGAATGAAACACTTGTAATTTCTAGGACAGATAATAAGAAAAAGGGCGCTTGGAGAATTTGAGACTCACATGACATATTGACGGCAAAAGGGACATAGTAAAAAAGCGAATGGCCTACATAATGAACTTGCACAAATTGATAGCAGAAGAGAGAATAGAAAGAATGGTGAAAATGCAAAACTTAAATAAAGCTGCAATGCATAGGAATTTGTCGAGAGCACGGACGTCCAAGTCCTGAAGGAACAGAGGACATAGAAGAAGCGGTATGCGTAAAATTACCCTCATTTGATTGCACCTGTAATATTCTATGGGCACTACTAAATAGATGAGATAGCTAAAATAATCTCAACGTCGCCGATGGTCGTTGTTTAAGCCGAGATAAAACTATGTTAAATGCTGGTTTATAAGACGACACATTTTCCCTAAACCTTTTTCATTATTTTGACCTCGACAGATTTTTGTAAATATGTACAGTATATTTGAATTTGTATGCGAGATCTTGTTGAAAAGTAACGGCACTGCGTGTATTGCGTGAGATATGGAGGCATAAGCGGATTTTTTTTATCACATGCCATGGTATCCTGGGAGTAGATAACTGCAATCTTAGCTTTCTGCAACCATTGCATTTCTTTTTTTCACATACTTTTGTGGCAGGACAAATCGTGACTACTTCTCCACGATAATATAACTGCTCACAACACCCTGGGCATCCGGCAGTTCCTGGCCGATAAAAACATTGCTGTAATGAAACAACATCTCTATTCATCTGATTTTGTTCCGTGTGTCTTTGCCCTTTCCCCAAGATCAAGGAGATCATCAAGAGGGGCCGTTTTGAAAGCGTGGAGGCCTTTAAGAGGCCCTTTACGATAGAGATGAAAGGCATCTAAGAAGAATCCTTTCAACAGTGCACAGAAGCGTCGTCTTATCACCGGACTGCATGCATGGATATGGCACCCTGTCTACTCCGTTTTGCCAGATGGCCGTTGACCTGATAAGACGGCACATTTTCCCTTTGACAAGTTTTGTTTTTAATCCTGCTGGACGTTTAACGACCTTTTTTCACCAGAAAAACCCTCATGGGGAAGCAGCGTAATTGGTGATGACCCGGCCATGCGACAGGAATAAATCGTTTCAAATTGTGAAACAAAGGTTATAATTTTTATTTATGAATTAATAACGAATTCACGTCTATTCCATGCATGCAAACTGATGGGGGAACGTATTTTGCTGCCGATGACTCGACTCTGCGGCAGATAATTATTGAGCTACATGCTACCAGCAGCAGTCGCTGAGTGACCTGGCAGAACGCGTACGTCTAAATATTAGGATTAAATATAGTAGGGGAATATACTAAAACAGAATAAGTTAAATTTCTCAGAATGTCAAATTTAAAGAAGTTTGTCAACGAATATCTTAAAAGTCTTGTTCTTCTTTTTGATCGTCTATAAATATTTCCATCGATGTCGGAACAAGAAATCTAAACAGTGCTTAATTCATTTTTATTTACACTATTTACATTCGGCTATTGACGAATTATTTAATGAAACTGGCCTAGTGGCTTAAATTGCTACTTTCCATTTTCCTTTTCTCTGTTCTTTCCGATAACATAATTAACAAGTATCATATTCTCTAATTTCTGTCTGATTTTCTCGGTTAGCATTATTTTCACTATTTCCATGCGTATTATTGGATTAAATAGCCTGGTGGATTAAAACGATGATTTTTGAATTTGGTGACATAGTAATTGTAAGTTAAATCTATGGGTCGGGCAGTGTGTACTTGGGCTCAGTGTAAACAGGCGAGCAATAACTGAGCAGTACTAAAAAAAAAAAAAAAGAACTAGACGAGATATCCCGAGACATGGGCAGTGGAACGAGAACAGTTTCTACTCGAAGATTAAATAAATAGTTCAGTTTAGAATTCGCAGTAGTTTACCCAGATCGATATACACCTAATGAAGGCCGGAGGACAGAACGTTCTGATAATAACAAAGATGAGTTTGAATTTAACGAAATTTATTGTCTCTTTCTCTTATTGTTTTTGAAGACTTTTAGTGGATGCCTTTCTTTTAATTCTTTTAGCTTCCCGATGGGTTGAGATATAGAGTAGGAAAACTGAATTTCCTTTTCCTGGTAAACCATATAGATATGTGTATGTTTTCTTAGATTCAGTATCGACATTCCTACCTACGAATCCTATGCACAAATAAAATCAGAAAAAAGAAAATGAGAGAAATAATCATTTGTGAAACATATACATTTATTTAATGGTTCAGAAAGCATAGATGTCGTTTTCTGATTTTTCATGTCAGGTTGTAAGGGATGAAATTAGAGATGGAATTAAAAAAATAAAACCGAACACACAAACTTGTAATTTATTGCTAAGATATTTTAGGAAGCGAGGGACCACCTCTTAATTGCTGGTGTTCTCAGGTCCACAAGTATGGGAAAATAGTTAACCCCCAAACTATGTTCAAAACACTATGAAAGTGTAAAAATAAATTTTAATAACAGCAATACATTTTCGAAAAAAAAAAAAATTACCTGTTATACATTTTTGAAAAAATATAACCAATGGAAACTATTTTCGGTGTTAAATAACCCATTGAGGTAGATATGCCGTAAAACAAAATAAACCAAACCAAAACAATTTCCATCGAAAGTTTTACTTATTGTCATTTTATTCATTTATATCATTATTAGATTCAGGATACCTTTTCTGATTACAAGATTAGAATTTAAATTTAGTCCATTTAATCAGTTTATTTTGCATATTATTCGTATTTTGTTATCTTCTAATTTTCCTGCCGTGAAATAATTGGTAGCACATTGGACTCTCAGACATTAATTCCGATTAATGAATGGGATTTTCTCAAGCTGATGCCTACTTGGAGTCATATGGCAGACAAAGCTAAACTTAGGCAATGCCTAAAATAGCATTTCCGCCCGCTAATCGCGACCCAATGTAGGTTTTAAAGATCCTTTTTTTTTCTGTTTTTTTTTTTTTCAATTCATGAGGCCATAATGCTTTTATTCGAGTAAAAAAGAAAATGTAAAAATCCAAGACATGTTTCATAAACAATAGAAAAATAAAAGTTAATAGGGAAGAGAAAAAGAGAAATAGAGGGGGGATGATCTACATGATATAGAGAAAGTAAAGAAAAAAAGAGAGAAAATCGAGAGAAAGAGTGGGAAAAAGAGAGAGAGAGAGAGAGAGAGAGAGAGAGAGAGAGAGAAATAGAAAGAATAAGATACGTAACAGAAAAAACAGGGTAAAATTACAATAGAAGAAAGGAGAGAGAGAGAATGATCGAGAATAATACACATAAAAGTATTAGAAACAAAGAGTTACAAAGGCAGAAAAAAGAAAGATAGAGAGGGAGAGAGAGAGAGAGAGGAAAAGAATAGAATATATGATAAAATAAGAAAGCATGAAGTTACAGGAAGACAGAGGTAAGTGAGAAAGAGGGGAAGAATAATATAAATAACAGGTA
>OZ010582.1:131026552-131059052 GCA_963932145.1 Acanthosepion lycidas | reverse complement strand
TCCTTTTGTATTGCTTATGTCACATCTAGTCTCAGTGAGGAGACCGGGTTAAATGAACCTTCCTCTATGCCAAGAAGTGCTGGGTCGATTTTCCCACGTTACTACCGTTAAACCTGCTTTAAATGGACCCGTACCTGGGCACACTGAAAAAATACACCTTTAGTCAGTTGGTACAAGAATTAGCCTCTGAGCCATCCGACAGCAAGGCCTCTGATCAGGAGGTTTTGAGTAGCATGGAACCTCTTAATTGCTGGTGTTGTCAGGTCCACTTTGACGCAGAGTGGTAGCCCCTGCTAGCGTCCCAACAAAGGACAAATAGTTGCCCCCCCAACCCCCCAAAGAACTTCGGTCAAAACACTAGGAAAGTGTAAAAATATATTCTAGTACCAGCAAAAACATTTTTGAGGAAATATTTTCGCCAGCAATACATTATTACCAGTAATACATCTTTGCGGAAAAAATATTATCAGCAATACATTTTTAAATGAAAAAATATTACCAGGGATGTATTTAAATATTACTAGCAGTACATTTTTTAAGAAAAAATTATTGCCAGCAATAAAAATCTTGTCGGCATTAAATAATCCATTGAGCTTGATGTGCCGGAAACCAAACCAAAAATTAGACTATGAGGATTTTCTGAGTCGTGGTAGCACCTTTCTCATTGCAATAATAGAGCAGGATTCGTTGTAATATTGATGCCACAACAATTTCTGTCCTTGACCCATATACATACTAATGTGTATGATGCTCCCCACATTAAAACGACCTTGCGTCATATCTTACCTTAGTGGGAAGGCCAGATAAATATACCTTTATATGATAGCGGTGGAGTATTTTTGTTCTACTTATGTAAGACACACAGACAAAATTTAGCCTTACGGGTATTTATAAAAGATTATGTCGGTGAACGTATTTGTATAACTAGTTTTTACTTCATATTAATTTTACAGGAGACTTGTTGATGAGTGCCTCTGTTTCAGACATCGTATTTAACTGCATTATGGTGAAGTTAATGAAAAATCCTAATTGTAATGAAATATCTCTTTCGTTGTCGAGCCAACACTTGATTTTTAATGGTTCGAAAATTGTCTACATAATAACTGAAATATACAGGATAAATTAAAGGCAGAGATTGTAGTTGTTCTGTTCCAACGAGAGAAAAGTGTATATTTTAAAGAGTGAAAAAGCCGCAAGTGTATTTTTAATATACTTCGCTCCAAGCTTTACGGGTCTTGTGATCTTCACCAGGCGAAGCATCGTCATTTCCACATTTTTTAAAGGAATTAATTTCTTCTTCTTCCTATGTTAAGTCTTTTAACCATTCTCTTTTGTGTGTGTAGTAGTAGTGATCTGAACTAATTTCGGACTATCCGAAAAATCTCCCTTTACTTTAGGGACAATAAAAACAATAACACTTAGTCAGGGAAAGGGAAAAAGAGGTCTTTCTTCTGATCTTTTTATGTCCCCGTGTATATCTTCAAGATCTTTCTCTATTTTATATTGTGTGTTTTTGCCAGTATATATATATATATATATACACGCACACACACACACGCACATATGTATATGTATATATATATATATATATATATATATATGTATATATATATATATATATATATATATATGTATATATACATATACATGTATATATATACATATACATGTATATATATATGTATGTATGTATATATATATGTATGTATATATATATGTATGTATATATATGTATATGTATATATATATATATGTATATGTATATATATATATGTATGTATATGTATATATATATATGTATATATATGTATATGTATATATATATATGTATATATATGTATATGTATATATATATGTATATATATGTATATATATATATATGTTATATATGTGTATATATATATATATGTATATATATATTTAAATAAATTGTTGGAGGTACAGAACCGTAATATTACAAGGAATAGATACAAATTATTTCCTAAAGGCATTTTGAAAAATAAAAAATAAGAGATGATAACACTTACAGAACAGACCAACCGGTTTCGTTCCCAAGCTCATCAGGGTCGACTGGGAACAATGTAACAATTATTGCAATATATATATTGACTCACACAAACACCCTACATACAATTAAAACATTAAAAAAATTAAATGATTAATGGTATGACGGGAAAAAAAATTCAAACTGCGCGAATTTGCACAGCACAAAGGAAAAAAAATTGGGGAGTGTGAGGGGAATGTATGATGCTCACTGGAGTCTAATAACGTGAAGCCCAAGCAGACAGTCTTTTTGCTTGCAAAGAGACGGCTCCCTGAACCGAATATACAGAGACTCAAGTGCCCGCAAATGAAATGGAGAGTGCGAACTGGACAGTACAGTGAACCAATTCGGACTGAAATCCTTCGCACAATCCCTGCAATTTATCAAATGTTCTGTGATCGCTGAGCCGGAAGTATTAACCAACTGGCTCTTACGGGCATCCGGATTAAGAACTCGCAATGGGACATGCTGCCTGATCCTACAATCTAAACGTTGGGAAGTCCTTCCTATATAGTTGCCACTGCAACCACATTTAAAAGAATCACGGAAGAAACATGATGGGGAGGAAGAGGATCCTTACGCATAGAGGGAAAGGCAGAACGAGTCGCAAAATGAATCCTTAGTTTAGCCGAAAAATAGCACAGATGGGCAGCAGACAAGGCCCGCCTAGCCACAAGCTCGCCCCGCGAACCAATAAAAGTAAGCCACAAGTAAATAGGACATTTCTGAACTAAATATTGTTTTTCCTTTCGAAAATTAATAATCTTATCACGCATGACACTATCAAGAGTATCACTAGGATATCCATTTTTTAATAGAGTGCAGCGGATAAAATACAATTCTTCATCCAAATATTGTTGACTGCAAATCATCAAGGCCCTATGAGTTAAGGTCTTGATGAGATTGATTTTACGCTTTCTGGGACTAAATGAGTCCCAACGCGTATACAAACCAGAAAACGTTGGTTTGCGAAACACCGAAGTAAGAAATTGAGAAGGAGTCCGATGCACAAGGACATCAAGAAAAGAGAGAGAAGAATTAGACTCCTTTTCGATGGTAAATTTCAAAGATGGATGAAGTTGGTTCATAACTGTGAGAAAGGAATCAGCTTCCACTTCACTATTAAAAAGACAAAATGTATCGTCCACATACATACGGTACATAGACGGTGCATTGTCATAAGTGAGGAGGGACGACTTCGGTAAAAATTTCATTGCTAATCATGCATTACTTTTTAAGTAATACACATTCGGAAAGGTTATGGCAAAGTAGGGTGGGGTATCGCGCCATGAAATATCTTCCGCTGTAAACTAACCAGACGGTGACCGCCACCATTAGCTTTGAAATAGATACCCCACTGTACTTTGGCATAACCTCTCCGAAGGTGACGAATCTGTAGATAAGAATTAACAGTCTGACCACCTGACCAAGATAGCCGGCATAGCCGTTTCCATAGTAATTAATGTTGCAATGGACCATACTTATAAACACGCGCAAACCACAAGATAGCTTATTCCTAAATTTTGGTTTGAGGATGAAACGGGACCCAACACCTTGATTCAACATAATTTTAATTATTATATTGATGGTTTCGGCTCTCGTTTTTGAAACATGAGAACTCTTATGTAACGAAGGAATCATATTTTTAAAAAAATATTATAATATATATATATATATATATATATATATATATATATACCTCCACGAGATCGCTAAAAAAGAGTATATCATGATGAAAAAGACGACAAACTTGACAAAAACAAAGGTTTATCGTCTAAATGTTTGTTATTTTTAAGAGGAAAGATCAAAATATGTAGGGGGTATTTTTTTCATTTTTCAATCGTTCCTAGCTCGTCCGAAATTTTCATTAAAAATTTTGTTTTTTTTTGAGTCAGCAAAATTGACCATTTTTTTCCATTTTATAAAAAAAACTGGAAATCCTACTTTGAAATTCTTTTAAATATCAATTATCATTTTTTCAAAACTTATTATAAGAAAATCAGAAATTATAATGTTTCTTTAAAATATTTTGAACCAAGCATAACTTAGCTTTTGCGCTGAAAAGTTGTAATTTGAAAATAAAACAAAGCAGATCATAAACTTTCGCGTCACTTGACAGGTGATGAATGACATATTGATGGATTCCGTGAGGCTAATTTGTTCTACGGAAGGAGAAAAGTAAAATAATTTACATTTAAGTGAACAAATTATTTACCTCGTTATTTTTAAGGAAAACTTTCAGCGTTCTAATTTTTTTTTGTACTTAGCTTTTACATTTACGTTTACGATGCTTTATGGAAAATATATTCAAAAGGAATTAAAATAAGACTGTTTCATAAGAAACGTATCTAATTAATTTATATGTACCTTTCTTATGAAATTTTATCAGAAGTGTACATAAAATACTATAATTTTATGTACATTTATTACATTTTACTGTGTTATTTGTATTTCCATTCATTTTACTATTAATTTTGGTATTTCATTTATGGAAAATGTCATAACTGAGATTAATATAAAAATAAGATCATATAAATTTCATAAGATGATACTGATACTTGTAGGTACCCTTTTCAGTTGAAATTGAAAAATCAAATTAACTTCTCCACACGTGTTTCGCAAAAGTAAAGGCCTTAACAGCGGAGAACAATGCTTAACTCAAATAACGCAACTTAATTATATTCTGGTTGGTCTTCCGTACTTTATAATTACAGCCCGGTTATAAGCACAGAATTACATTTCTTAATTACTGGTGATCTTCTGATTAGTCAAAATGATACAATTTACAACGCGCTAAAAAAAGATCTATCTCATAAGGGGACTTGGGAAACCCGATGCGGCTTTTAAATAATTTTATAATATTTCAACAACTTAAATGTAAAATCCATTATAATTAAGAAATAACAATAATTGTATTAAAAATTCATTTTTTCATCGGAAAAAAATTTTTTGCTTTCAGAAAATATTGTCCATATTCATAAAAACAACTAAAAGCAAATAAAAGCATTTGAAATTAAATAATATCTTTGTTTTATTGAGTTTTGTATGTTACAATTCAGAGCTGATTTTCAGGTACGGGGTTCCAATTAAAAACAAAAAAAAAAAATGATTTGCATTCCTCAAAGCCTTGTGTTTTTAACTATTGTTATTGTTTCATAAAATTAGTGATGGGTGGGTAATAAATATTAAAAAAAATGTTTCTGCCATGACTTTAATATAAAAAAACATATTTATAATAATTTCAATCATCTATGAATAGTTTCTGAAAGTTTCATTAACATCCGACAATTATTTATATTTTTGCAAGATTTTCCAATTTAATGTGTGTCATACCAAAAAAACGTGCTAAAAATTGTCTATGTTATTTACTAGTTCTGCTGATACAAAGAGAATCAAGGTTTTTTAATCAAAATTTAGAATATTCTAAAAAGAAGGAAAAAATTTTAAAAAATAATTAAAAAAAACTTGGCTCTTTCCTCTTAATAATAACATTAGCATTTAGACGATAAAATTTTGCTTTGGGCAAGGTTGGTGTCTTTTTCATCAAGCTATGCCCTTTTTTTAGCGATTTCGTGGAGGTACCTATATCTATCTATCTATCTATCTATCTATATATATATATATATATATATAATGTCTTTTATAGACAGTACTGTTTCGCTGTATCACGTCCCCTCAACGAGTGTCCTTCAAGTGAAAAAGGCTCGCCTGTATGGTTGGAAAGGTACAAGTCCATCCCTTCGCCATCACTGTTAAATATTACAGTAGATTTTTCTCTATAGAATTTGCTTAGCAAACGGTCTACGAGGACAAAACTGTTTAGGTTTGTTGCGAGCAACTTCATTCCAGGTGAACGAATCCACATGCCACGGGAAGAACACTAGTGTGTTGATAGCGGTGGCTTCGGAATCTACAGTCGGACTCTACGGGAATTGAATGAGATTAAAACGAGAGATAATTAATAGAATTATCAATAATTTTGTAATTATATTTCCAAAGCTCGCGTATAAAATGTATCTCCATTTTATCAGCGAAACTTTTGAGAAAATATCGTGATTACTTCACCAAGAAGATTTAGAGCAACTTCCGAAGCTGTTGTTTAAGAAAAAATAATTGGCATCATTTTTCTTTAAACTTTCGATTTATTTAGCCAATAAAAGTAAGGAGTCTCTGATATAACATAATTCGTAACTAGAATTATAATTATGTCATGAGGACATAGAAAATTTGAAACAATAAAGAAGGAAATAGAAAGCGCAACAAAAAATTATGATATGGTCACGAAATCTTAAAACTTTCCCAAATGTACTGATCGTAGGTGAAAAAGAGGACATTGATTTTATTTTCATATTCACGAGACCGTTGAGAGTAAAATAACTCTGAAATTGTAACGTGCGCTTAGAAAGTGCTAATTTGAAATTCCAACAGTTGAAAATGTGGCACATAATCGATTATTACTAACAGACATACTTGTTTTACACCAAATAGGACACAGCTTAAGATTTTTCTAATGTTTACATTTCAGGAAACAGTCGGTCTGTATATATAAACGATCAGACAATAGGAAAAATCCTTTTCTTTAGCTAAAGAAAATTTAGGTTTTAGCCCTTACGCTGCTGCGAATGCACGCAAATCATATATATATATATATATATATATATATATATATATATATATATGTGTGTGTGTGTGTGTATGCGTGTGTGTGTGTGTAAGTGTATCAAATAATATATATGTGTGTGTGAATGTGTAAATCATATACTTTAGTTAAAGTACATTTAGGATTTTAGCACTTATTATATATATATATATATGTGAGTGTTTCAAATCATCTAGTCAGCTCAACTATAAATTGATTATATCTCGACGCTTATCTAGCACTAGATCTAGACATGCTCATGAAAGTATTTATAAAAAAGGCACAGAGAGCCTGACCTAGCAATGGATTCAATATATATATATATATATATATATATATATATATATATATATTTGAATAAAAAAAGATCACTTTAAGGTTCCATGTAATATGTTATTTCACCACAACCCTTTTACAGGGCTCTGGATCATCAGACTTTACTTCCAAAAGTTGAAATGAAAAATAAAAAGAAACTTACACATATTTGACGGACCGCACCAAGCGTATGTGAAATTAACGAAGTGTGGAAGTGAGGTGGGAGAGAAGATATGAGTGAGTTAGATGTACCATTTTCAATTCCTTATCCTTAACCCCACTCTGTGTAGGCTAGACGTCGCTTAACTTAACGCATGCTATCTAGATATAGATGGGTAAGGGGTGAGGGAGAAGGCCGACTTAATGGTGGAAGATACAGTTAACAATAAAATAATAAATCAGGATTCACTCAACTTCTTAGATGCTGTTATTTCTCATTACTTTAAAGGGTATCTTTGAGGGTTAGATTTTGATATAAATCTAAATGTCGAAAAAATCTACGACGAATTTAATTTGAAGTTTGTTGGAGTTTTGGGTATTTTCTATGAAATAGTCGATTGGAAAAATTCATAGAAAGTACATTGAAAGAATAATCCATTTTATATCTAGTCATCCTTTTTATTTTCCTAAACTTTTTTCTTATAGCTTGTTAAGTTGACATCTATTCGTTTGATTCTTGTTCATAAATTAAATTCGTTACTGTTTTTAGATACCTAATTATCAAGGTTTATTCCAATTCAAATAATTTTATCATCAATAATGATTATTAATGGGTAATATACTTCAATTTGAATTAAATTATCAACTTAAAAATTTACCTCAGTATTATTTATTTAAACTCACTTCCAATTGAAGAATATTAGAGGAGAGAATTGGATAAAAGATTACTAACAGAAAATTAGGTCCTTCTTTTACAATATTCTATATATCCGTACACATACTTTTTTCTTGTTGATTATTCAGTTGACATCTATTCATTTGAGTCTTGTTCATAAATTGAACTCGTGACTGTTTTTAGATACCTACCTAATTATTAGGTTGGTGCAAAAATATGGCTTAATAATGTCGTTTTTAGACGTATTATTACGTCATTAGTTTTGCACCAACCTAATATTATCAAAGGTTGTTCCAATTTAAATAATTTTATCATCAATAATGATTATTAAAGGGTAATATATTTCCATTCAAATTAAATTACCAATTTAAAATTTACCTCCGTATTATTTAAACTCACTTCCGGATATCTGGATATCATCCTTTTTCGGTCTACCCATACGGATTACCTAGCTTTGCATAAACGATATATATATATATATATATATATATATATATATATATATATATATATATATATATATATATAGTTTTATAAAAATATCAAGGATGAGGAGATTGGTTTCAAAGAATAATTGGGTTCTAAAAATTACCTCATCCCAAAAATTCGTTTTCTTTTGTGAGGCCATTAAAAAAGTTTGTACTTATGTTTCATGTTTTTTTAAGTGGGTGTTAAGTGAAAGTATGTTTCATAAAGTTTACATATTGAGTCTTTCCCAAAGGAAATTATATTTCTTTGCTAATAGCCTCACTTGATTTTATAGATGTTCTAGATTATTGACTGTTCACGGAAATTGCCAACTGATTCCAGCCACTTGAATTAACCTCATCTTTTCCTTTCAGATATGCAAAGGACTCGTCCCATATAACCAAAGATTTAAGAATGGATAAATTTATCAAAATTATTGCCACCGCTCAGTGAAAAAAGATAAACATTGGAATAAAATAAACAAAAGCATAGGCTTGATTTTTCTGAGAGCGATGCAATTGTACATTGTCAAGCTATATAATCAGTTGATTGCGATGGGAAATGCATTGAATGGGGCCTCTAGAAGTTTCCAAAAAAGAAGAACAAGTCAAATTGGCCGATAGTTTGCAGGGTCGGACGGTTCACCCGAGTTCGTAAAAGCTTGAACAACAAACGAGGCCTCCCAGCAGAAAGCGTTGGACAGCGAGGCATTTATTATACAGTTTAGAGAGAACAGGAGTCTGTTCGGAATGGCAGTTACAAGGATATCATCTAGTCCACATGCTTTGTGGGGTTCCAGATTAGAGATGATAGCAGAAATCAGATCTTTCTGAGTGTTAAGCTATACAATCAGTTGCTTGAGAGAATTTTTCTTGTCCATTGGAATAATGAGAGGAATTTTGATATGGATATTTATGCATTTAATTAAAATTATCTTTCCTTAAATAACTACTTGTCATTGAATTATTTTAATCAGTTGCTTCTTATCTCCAGCCTAAGGTTGTTCCGTTACCGGCAAAATTTGATAAACTGAAAAAGCCAATATTTTTTGTTTGACATTTTAGACGTTGCGTTTTAGTTATTGTTTATTGTTACTTCTCATTATTTCCTTCTTCTTTGTTATCATAATATTTCTTTATCACAATATTTCGATCGTGGATCAAAAACTTTCTTCGTTTATCTGTGACATTAGACTCCTCGGTGAAAAATAGGGACTCAGCCTTACAATGCTATGAGATAAGGTTATGGTAGTTGACAGATCCGCCCAAAACTGATTTTGAACTCAGAGTTGTCCTTCATCTAGGTTGGTTGCTAACCTAGCTTCAAAGATAAGAGCCCATCCTGTTAGTTAACAATAAGTGGTCGAATCTTGATATCTAGCGACATCAACCAATTCGTTCGCCACCTTCTAATTCTAAATTTTATTTTGCTTACCCTTCCGTATATTCATGTCGGTTCATTTGTTTTTCATCGGAAGAAACATTTTAGAATTAGGCGTTTTTTTTTTTCGAACAGAAATATCAGAGTATTCTTTTATTTCTGTATTTTTAATATCATGGGTAGGAATTTTAAGCAAATACGTCCAAATTTTCATTCTTTAAATATTGCAAAGCTATATTTTTACATGCATTCCCCCACCAATAAAATCGTTTAATTTTTAACTTGATGCATTCATATATATATATATATATATATATATATATATATATATATATATATATATATATATATATATATTGAGCAATAAAAATATTAAAATTTAAAATCTTCAGACACACTGGGTTGTATATTAATATTCTTTCGATTTTACTGTTTTTTCAGTTAGATTCATCATCAGGAGAAAAAACATTCTGCTTGCTGGTAGCAGTGAGCTAAAAAAAATGAATGTCTTGATGGAGAAAATGAACTTTTGTCTGTAGTTTTCATTTGTTTTTTTTATTTTTTAAAACATGAATTTTGGTCACGTCTTGTGTTTCTAACAGTCTCTTTTAAGTTGTTATTTATGATAAGAGCTGGATGGATTCATGCTGCTCTGAAATTCCTTGGTCATTTTGACAGTTTTATTGGTTCCTAGAAAGGGCATGTGTCTCAGTTAAGTTTGTGTGTGTGTATGTGGTTCTTAAAAAGTGAGTGAATATGATGTGTGTAAGTGTGTATATTCGTGTGGGTGTGTGTATATGTGTGAGGTCTTGTGTGTGTGAGAAATATATATATATATATATATATATATATATATGTAATGAAAAACAAACCACTTTAAGGTACCATTACGATAATTTATTTCACCTAAATCCTTTTTTAAGGATTCAGGATCATCAGGTAAAAACTTCCAACAATGAATTGAGAGGAAAAATGGGATTAGAAATTGGTGGGTAGTGTAATTTTTGTAATTTAATAGAGGGGTTTGAGAGTGGTAGTTAAACAGACAATATAAAATATAGGGAGGGGTTAATTTTATATCTCTCTTAAGTATGTTTTATATTGGAGTAGGAGGAGTGACAGAACCTTGACCTCTTTAGATGGTTAATAAAACGGAAATGAATTGTAGAAAATGTATAAATTTAAAATGTCATTAGAAAGACCCAATATTTCATTTAAAATCAATTCATGCACGTACGCACATATATACATATACACACACACACACATATATATATACATATATACATATTACACACAGATATATACATCCATATATATATATATATATATACACATATACATACACATATACATACATATATAATTCATATATTCATATACAAATCTATATATCAAAAAATTAATCTAACCATTTAATCATCCATATATATATACATATATATAGAGACATACTCATATACACATACACACCCTTAAATACATATACATTCATATATAAGCACAAAACCGTACATACAAAAAAAGATATAAAAAGAATACATATATATATATATATATATATATATATATATATATATATATATATATATATATATATACATACATATACATATACATATGTACATTTTCAAAATATTAATTCTAAGGTAATTACGTCTATATACATATATAGATTACAAGTAGTTAAATCCATAAAAACACACATATTTAAGTACATGTACACACACATATACTCGTACATACACATATAATATACATATACATACAAACCAAACATAAAAGCATTTATACATATCTATATCTATATATGTATATAGACGTAATTACCTTAGAATTAATATTTTGAAAATGTACATATGTATATGTATATATATATATATATATATATATATATATATATATATATATATATATATGTATTCTTTTTATATCTTTTTTTGTATGTATGGTTTTGTGCTTATATATGAATGTATATGTATTTAAGGGTGTGTATGTGTATATGAGTATGTCTCTATATATATGTATATATATATATGGATGATTAAATGGTTAGATTAATTTTTTGATATATAGATTTGTATATGAATATATGAATTGTATATGTATGTATGTATATGTGTGTATATATATATATATATATATGGATGTATATATGTGTGTGTGTGTATGTATATATGTGCGTACGTGCATGAATTGATTTTAAATGAAATATTGGGTCTTTCTAATGACATTTTAAATTTATTTTCTTAATTTGTAATGTCCTTCTTTTGTAATATTCTATAGTTTAAATTTTGTTTTCTTCTGAAGGGAGTTTCATTTCTAAATTGATAATTTAAATTTAAATATACCATTCTTTGACTATTAATAATAGTAATAATATTAGCTAAATTCCTTTAAAATGAAACACTTCCGAAATCACATAAAATTAAGTTTTAACTGTGGAACTTAACCAAAATCTATATATATTTCAAATTAAAATATAGATAAAGATTGTAAAATGTATATATAGTTTATGTACGAGGATAAATGAATTTTTGTATAAATTATCTCAAGTGTTTCTATGTTTTTTTTTTTGTTTTTTTTTTGGACTTGTTAATGATCGTATGTATGTAGGGATTCACATGAATACATTTGTGAGACATATATGAATAAATGAAAATTAATATTACCCTCCAATACTATTAAATAATGAAACCTAATCTTTAATTTAGTTTACCAATATAATAAATAAATTACATTCATAAATTAATTTTAAATATTAAAATAGATGTTATTGTTATTTTTTTTTTTTTTGATATTGTGGAAATACAATTAGTCGGGTGAATAAACTATTAAAATTTTAAATATTTCTTTATGTCCTAGAGAAATATGTTTATTACAATAATAGTTATATTTAGTCCTGAAACTATTTACTTAAAAAATTAAAGATTTAAGTTAATAACAAAATTTTTTTCAGACATCGAATTTTCTATCAAACATTGTAAACTATCTTTTACATAATTTTGTTAAACAAAATTATAACAACTCCATCTCTTTTCCCCCCCTATCTCTCTTTTTACCATTTGACTCACTTGTATACATTTTCTACAATTCATTTCCGTTTTATTAACCATCTAAAGAGGTCAAGGTTCTGTCACTCCTCCTACTCCAATATAAAACATACTTAAGAGAGATATAAAATTAACCCCTCCCTATACTTTATATTGTCTGTTTAACTACCACTCTCAACCCCCTCTATTAAATTACAAAAATTACACTACCCACCAATTTCTAATCCCATTTTTCCTCTCAATTCGTTGTTGGAAGTTTTTACCTGATGATCCTGAATCCTTAAAAAAGGATTTAGGTGAAATAAATTATCGTAATGGTACCTTAAAGTGGTTTGTTTTTCATTACATATCAGCTCTGTCCTCACATTGAGCCCTCAGGATTTCATCCTCTTTGGATTTACCAATTCGGTTTACCAATTTCCTTATAACTTAATTAATTAATTATATATATATATATATATATATATATATATATATATATATATATATATATATATATAAACACTTTATATATCGTTTATATATTCATATTTATATATTCATATATGTAGCTATGTACATAATCGTATAGTTATTTGCGTGTGTATGTATATATATGTGGGTGTAGGCATACATGCTTCAGCAAACTAGAAGCTTGCTACTAAAACAATTGGTACGTTTAATCGAAAATGTCTTCTACACCACCCCAGCTTTGCTCCTTACTCTCGATTCCTTCAGAATTATTTTAAGTATACGGTAATACACATTTAGCCTGGTTGGAGTCTACAGCCTTATTCGGCAATAACCTTCCTACAGTTGATGTCTCGATAAAATTTCCCAGCCTTCTGTGCTGCGAATAGGTTAATAGGAGTAGATAGGCTCACCTATCACCCTGTCCGCTCTTCCATGTCTGTTAAACAGCAGTCGAGGGCTATTCATTTTTCCCTGTTTAGGATAAGATTTATCTGTTCTTTCTGCTTCTAAAGCCACAATGATTTAACTGTCAGCTTTTTGGTGGTCGGACAAATCAGTGGCTGCGCCCTTTCCATTATGAGGTTACTAGGTTGGCAGATTGTTGGATGCTGTTTCTGATTGGAAGTAAGGAAGCACACCTGTTTGATAGCGCTTAGTGAATCTGCTCTGACCAACAAAATAAAATATTAGAGTATTTGTAGTACTTTGTGGGTTGGCAATCCTGAGGTCACATTATGTTCTGATGTCAGTCACACTTAGACTACTTTGTTTTGGCATTGACGACAGATAGTAATAATTATACTTGACTTTTCTTTTTCTTTTTTCTTCAATACAAATTTCATGACAAATACAATGAAAAAATACGAGAAAATCAGTAAACAAAAATCCACCTACCCCAACTCAGAATTTCTTTATCCAATACTCATGGTATCATGGTATTCTATGAATAATAGCCAGAATCCTGAAAGTCGGCCTTCTCAGAGGTCTGGCTCTTCCAGTGGTGAACTACCTCCACGCCGGTCTAGCAGGATTCGTAGACCAATCCAACGACTTGATTTATAAAACTTTTTCAATCTCTTTTGCAAGTGGGGGAGAATGTTATATTTCCGTAAAAAAAAAAAAAGGAAACTAACTTTCTTGTCCACGTGACTTTTCACATGTTCCCTTTCCTCTTTAAAAGCTGCGTTCTTCTTCCTTTTCATTCTGAATTCTTTCCTTTGTTGATTACTGACTGCTGTGAATTAAGTTCAGTAAAGCCTTAAGAAAAGGTTATTCTATCCTTGCGTGGACATGAAAGTTAGTTTCTTTTTTTTTTACGAAAATATAACATTATACTTGACTTTTCTTTTTCTTTTTTTCTTCAATACAAATTTCATGACAAATACCATGAAAAAATACGAGAAAATCAGTAAACAAAAATCCACCTACCCCAACTCAACATTTCTTTCTCCAATACTCATGGTATCAGCTACAACTTCAGCAGAATAGAATCCTTTCTCTTGTAGATGTTGCTGAATATCTTTGCGAAACGAACTACCAATGAATTCACTGTTTTAGGCTATCTTCTCCTCTCCCGAAATAATTCGAGGATGCATGGCTTTGCTGTTTACATTCGGGATAATCTTGGAAAGCGAATTCTCATTCGAAACCCCAGACAACTTCTACAAGTACTTTCACCTTTCATTATTAGCTATCTTTTTTTTTATCGTCCTCCCCCCTCTCCTAAGGACAGAAGTATATTAGACATAATCTTTGACAGCATAAAAACAGCACTCTCTTCCCATCAGTCTGCGAATCTTTGTCTTCTGTGATTGTAATGCGCAGTATTAAACATTCTAATGTTACCGATGTTGCTGGTATTTAGGGATTACATTTTTACATTGCTCAATCATTTACGGAAATCGTGGATTTCCCTATTCGTTTCCCTAGCAAATCCGAATAACAGGCTTGATTTATTTCTCCTCTCCTCACTGTCCTCTTAGAAACTATAATCACTCTATAGTATCTATTAATATTTCGTTGCAGTAATCTACTAAATAGGAACCGCCTAATTATAAGAATTCTTTCTGCTACCAGCATGCGGATTGGGTCTCACTACGTGACTTTATTCCAGACGCTCCGGGTATTCACATCTTTAACCTTCAAGTTGAGAATTGCGCCACTGAGGTTTCCTCTTGAGTCAAAGTCGACATGTATACTTTCATTCCTCCTAGGATATACCAGGTGAAACCACAATCTTCTCCATTATTCACACAAACATTCTCTGTCTCTATATCCCACAGGAACCAATATTTTCGGCTATATCAGCGTAGTAGCTCCCATCACAACAGATGTCTACTCGATGCTGCATGTAATAAATATAAACGTGTCCTCGAAGGAGCTAAGTCACTGTTTGCTGGGAGAATAAGGAACCGTATCGCATCTAACAACTTTGTGATTAACGGCGGCTCCGTAATAGTGTATTAAATAAGTAAGTTTTCCATTCATACTCTCGTCAACCAATTTGACATCTGCTGATAGAGCTGAATGTTGCATCCGAAAATTCTCCTTTAACCCTACGCCTGACTCATCTGGATTTTCTCTGCCTAACTTCCCACTTATATCTGAATCTCTGTTGAGTGATATGCATATATAACTCCTTGCATTGTTTCTACTATCATCTCTAACCTGGATCCCTAAAAAGCATGTGAAACTGATGATATTCTTTTAATTGTCATTAAGAAGTGTGCTTCCGTACTGACTCCTGTTTACTCTAAACTGTATAATAAATGCCTCGCTGTCCATTGCTTTCTGCTGGAAGTT
Source organism: Acanthosepion lycidas (assembly GCA_963932145.1). Classification (NCBI taxonomy): domain Eukaryota; kingdom Metazoa; phylum Mollusca; class Cephalopoda; order Sepiida; family Sepiidae; genus Acanthosepion; species Acanthosepion lycidas. The sequence goes on along the minus strand of OZ010582.1, from coordinate 131,043,063 downwards.
CTCATTTGTTGTTCAAGTTTTTAAGAAGTTGGGTGAACCGTCCGGCCCTGCAAATTATCGGCCTATTAGATTTCTACCACTTTTTCGGAAACTTCTCATCGCAGTGCCTATGTTCAGACAAGCAATGTGGTTTCACCACGTCAACTACTGATGTACTGATGATAATTGCGGTAAGAGTCTATCAAGCTCAAGATAAGCAGGGTGAAGGCCGGGCTGTAGCTTTGGACACCTCGAATGCCTTCGATAGGAATACAGGTCTTCTCCACAAATTGAAACCTTACGTTGTCTCCGATACAGTCTTCCTTTATCAACTCGTGAAATGAAAGTTTTCGTGAACAGTCACTCTTCTAGACACTTTTATACTAATGCAAGTGTCCTCCCTGGGATCTATCCTTGGACTTTGTTTTTAATTTGCATTAATGATCTTTCCAGCTGCATCAGATCTCAATTTGTTTTCTACGCTGATGACACAACCATTTACTTCTGTCTTGATAGTAAGTTTTATCAGTTCGACTAAGTCAAATCGACAGCTGATGTTCAAAACTACCTTCAATCTGTTGTTAACTGGGGCAAAAGATGGCTTCTTAATTTTAACACCTTCAAAACTAAACTGCTCTCTATTAATCATCTAAGATACCCATTTCTGCCTCCCATCAGCATGGCTGATGCTAACTTTCAAGAGAGTGACTCGTTGCGTCGTCTCGGGATAACTCTCTAGGCTGGCATGAAGTGGAAGGGCTATATTGAATCCATTGCCAGGTCAGCTTCTAAGAAAGTCAATTCACTGTGTTGTGCTACACACCTTTTCTCTCTTACATGTTTATAAGTCTATCTTTTGTCCATGCTTAGAATATTACTGCCATATTACTATAGTACATAACCTTCGTTCATTTAAACGCAGTACTAGATAAGCGACTAAGTTTCATCAATTTGCCGTTGATCTGGTTATATGTAATCGTAAATTCTATGCTAACAGTTTATTTTCTTCCACTTCACGCTTGGATGCTTTTCAGTTAACTTTAATCTGCAAAAATCTAAATGCAGTGTCAATCACTATCTACTGTCCTCTGGATTGCTCCTCTTTTGTTCTCATTCTTTTGCAAAGTTTACGTTTCCTAATTCTTCCACACCCAGTAACCTCTTGCGCCTAAGTGGCTTTACTGACTTGCTTGGGTTAACTCGAATATCCGAACATCGCCTGAGAATGAAACAGTCATCCAACAGTTACGGTTTAATATTGAAATTAAACTTGAATACGGGAATACGGATGACTAGTTTGAAAACATAGTAATTTCTGTGTTGCGATGGAATCATACTTTTTTAAAAATGCATATATATATATATATATATATATATATATATAAATAAAGAACGAATGTCCCTTAAACGGAAATTGTTTACAAAACAACGTAATATACCAAGCCACGATAAAATCACCAGATAATGAAGAAAAAAATATACATAGGAGTAACTGAAGGACCCTGAAAACAAAGAAATTATACACACAAAACATCTTTCACAAATAGTAAACATGCGAGCAGTACAATGCTTTCTAAGTATATCTGGGAAATTAAAAACAAAACGCACATCACACCAAAAATATCTTGGAAGATAAGGAAAAAATCATCAGCCTACAACAACCAATCAAAAACTTGCAAACTTTGCTTGGAGGAAAAAATAGCTATCATTAATTTCCCCGACCAAAATAAATTATTAAACAAAAGATCCGAGCTCATCTCAAAATGCAGTCGTGAAAATAAATTTTTACTACGTAACCTAAAAAATGAAAAACGGGAAAAATAAAATAAAAACAAATAAATATACTAATAAACAAAATGACAATAAAAAAAAAAATAGAAATAAAACATAAATAAATACTATGTTACTTCAAAATCGAAAACCGAAAAGAGAAAATATACAAGTAAAATAAATTGACCTAAATTCATCCAATTAAATAAATAAACAAACCAATCCCAAATAAAGATAATCAATTAAAAACTGTTCCCGCCAAAATGATACTTAGAATGAACTACAGCAATCAACACCAAAATTGAACAAATAGCTTTAATTAAATTCTCAAACCAAAACAAAACTGTTAAATAAGTGATATAAACAAATTTTTACTACGTTAATAAATAAATAAATAAAATAAGAACCAAAAAAATAAAAAATAAAAATAGAAACAAGCAATATAATTTGACCCAAATAAATAAACAAACGACTTCCGGTAAAATAGCCGCCATAATAGAATACCCACAATGCACCACTAACCCGTATATATATAAATAGCCGAGAAAAATAACAGCATATGTGGCCTGACGATTGCATATAGCATGAAAAAGACTGTCGCCTCTAAGTGTTGACTTCTATGTTCACTTTTATATTTACACACGCTCTATCTCTGATATTGAGCACTTTATTCCATAAATATAGCACACCTTAAGACTGTATTTCTTTATATATATATATATATATATATATATATATATATATATATATATATATAAAGATTAATTAACTTTTAAATATCAAATTTACCCCATTTTCGAATTTTCGTGGTAAGTACTTCAGAGGGTTCGGTTTTAAATGATATTTGCAAGTCGGGGAAAGATTGATATTTAACAGTTAAGTAATCTTTCTTATATAATATTAACGCTCTGTTTTTAATATTATTCTAATATTTTTTAATATCGATCACTAAATATAAAAAATATCTGCTGTTTTTTTTTAAATCAGAAAATCTTATATATATATATATATATATATATGTATCCTTGTGCAGGTATGCAGAAAATAGAAAAGAACACGTTGGGTGCATAATCCGGGGTTCCTTAGTATTTTTGTTTTTATTTTTAAAAAACAGTGCTCCATACAGAAGTAGAGCTTATATTATAATAATATTTTTTGTTTAAAAATATGATCAACACCAAAGAAGTCATAAACTGGTTTACCAACATCGAAAATAAGCCCGAATGCACCCTAATCCAGTTCGATATTGTCGATTACTACCAGTCAATATCAAAAGACCTCTTCACGACTGCCCTGGAGTTTGCTACGGTATATACAGACTTAACTGAAGAAGAAACAAACATTATTCTCAATGCAAAGAAATCTGTCCTCATCCATAATGGGGACCAGTGGATAAAAAACACCAATGACAACTTTGACATTACCATGGGATCTCTAGACTCTGCAGAATCTTCGGACCTTGTAGGTCTATTTATACTGTACAACCTAACCGCCCACCGTGAACTGGACGTGGGGGACATCGGGCTGTACAGAGATGACGGGCTCATGGTAGTGAGGAGCTCCACAAGCTTTAAAACAGAGAAAATTAGAAAGGTAATTTACAATGAATTCGGGAAACTAAATTTAAAAACAATAGTCAACACTAAATTAAAAAAAGTAAACTTCCTAGACGTAACCCTAGACTTAACTAACAACGTTCACCTACCTTACAGAAAACCTAACACTAATCCCTTGTACGTACATCCTAAGTCAAACCACCCCCCCATCTATAATTAAGCATATATCCACATCAATAGAGAAAAGAATAAGTATGAACTCAGCAAATAAAGAAATATTCCTACAGCACAGTAGTTTTTACAACACAGCCCTGAAAAACAGCGGATACAAAAACTTTGACATAACCTATAGAAACGTTAGTACCAATAATAAGAGAAACAGGAAAAGAAAAATCATCTGGTATACCCCACCGTACAACCAAATGGTCAGCACCAAACTAGGCCATAAGTTCCTAGCTTTAATTGAAAAGCACTTTCCCACTAATAGCAAACTTAGCAACATCTTTAACAAAAACACATTGAAACTAAGTTACAGCTGCACTGAAAATATAGAAAGAATCATAAAAAGACACAATAAGAAAATCCTAGAAAAACACGCATACCAAAACAGTAATAAAACACATAAACTAAAACTAGATAAAAATAACGAAAAATTATGCGATTGTAGAAACCCTAAAAACTGCCCGTTGGAAAATAAATGCCTCACAAAATCCGTGGTATACCAATGCACTATCTCATCCATTGAGAGCCCTAACACTGATAGGATATACATAGGATCAACAAAGAATAATTTTAAAATTAGATGGAGACAACACAAGAGCTCTTTCAACAATATTCAAAATAGAAATCAGACATCTCTATCCCAATATTTCTGGCATCTAAAGGAAACGAATAAAACACCAAAAGTAAAATGGAAAATAGTAAATAGAACAAGAACCTGTAGAACCTGGGATGACCCATGCCTCTTATGCTTACAGGAAAAACTACACATCATTAAATTCCTAAATAATGAAAAATTATTAAACCATAGGCAGGAGTTAACGGTTTTTTGCCGACATCAACAGACTTTCGCATTAGATAATTAGCATAAAAAAAAAAAAAAAAAAAAACATAGCTAAGTAAAATTCTAAAAAGCTCAGCCAAACCCTTAAATAGGAAAAACCCCTTTTTGTCGTCGTAAAAAAAAAAAAAAAAAAAAAAAAAAAAAAACCCGAAATTCAATGCAAAGCGATCTGTATATTAAACACCCACTTAAATAAACAAATAAATAAATAGATAATCAGATAGACAAGAATAAGAGACAATTCTCCAGACACAGAACGACTATAGGCGCGCCATAAAAATATCCTTCACTGGGAACCAACTAAAGGATGACCGTAAACATTAGCCTTGAAATGGACACCCTACCCAACCTTAGCAAAACCTCTCAGAGGATGATGAATCTACTGATAAGAATTAACTCCCTGACCACTTAAAGAATGAAAATAGTATAGCCACTCCCACAATAACAAATTCTGTAAAAATACACGTAAACCGAGAGATAGCTTATTCCTAAAATTTCGCTTGAAGATGAAACGTGACTAAACACCTCAATCCAACTTAATTTTATTAATTATTTGGATGATTTCGGCTCACGTTTTTGAAACATGAGAACTCTTATGTAGCGAAGGAATCATATTTTTAAACAAAAAATATTATTATAATATATATATATATATATATATATATATATATATATATATATATATATATATATATATATATATATATAATCTCTTGGTGACAGATAAAAATACGAATCTATAACCACGGTTGTATTTTGAAAACCAAAAGACAGAAACAAGATTTCGACTTTTTTTCTCATCACTGACCAATGGCTTTACTGACACTTCAACGTGAGTTTGATTAGTTTTAGTAATTTTCTATCATTGTTAAATATTTTAGTTACAGGAAAAATAATTTAATGATTACACACTTACATTTATAATTTATGATGTGAATTAACACTTAGTCTGTGTATTGTTCATTGAAAAGCAAGTAAAACAGATTGTCGATCGGTAATTAATGGAAGCATCACAACAGACATAATACGGCTATTAGATGTATAATAATATTATAATAATATTAATGGCTTCGTGTGGCTGCATTTCTGACTTTGATAATTGATTTTTTTATTCGTGAAAAATGTTTTTGAGGAAAGGGCGTTGAGGGAATAGTTACCCGTCACAAAATTTGACTCAATTCAGCAACTCATATCGAAATTTGTAAAAACTGTGACCCTTCTGCACAATAGGCATTTAAAAATCTTCATTGTTCCGTTTCTTTATTATTCATGAATTACCATAATTTCTTGAGAAATACACTGGTTTAGTGATTCGTTCTTTTCTCTAACGTTTTGAATTCATTGAAGACCTACTGCATTTGTTGCCACTCAAATCTTGAGAGCGTAGTCAACCTTGCTATTTAATCCATAACTGGAATCATTTACAAGAACTGCATCTATGCCTTTATATGTAAATATTTTAAACACTTTAACAATTGCTACACTCCTATATTATACCTAAGCATATGGCAACTCTTGAATTAGAAGCTATACTCTATATAGTATATGCTGGGAACCATATTGGTCAAGAAAAATATTTTGTTTTGTGAGCTTTTCCATGGATGAGAGAGACAAAATTGGACCTTAAAATACACCACAGATGTCAATTATCAACATTAGCCATATCAAGCTGCCGTGACGAACGAGTATACACAAACAAACACATATATCTATATTTCTCATTTCCATAAACATTATTTTAAGTGTTACAAATTGAATTGAAGACCCATATCCAAGCCGTTGCTACAAAGGCCACTCTACACAGAACCATCAACATTTGCTGCATTTATATCCCACCACACGATCCCAAAAACGAAACTGATCTAACCAACCTAATAGATCAACTACCAAGACCATATTTATTACTAGGTGACTTTAATAGTCACAACGTTATATGGGGATCTAAATACTCTGATAAAAAAGGCAAAAATCTTGAAATCATTAACAACAATGACTTATGCCTACTAAATAAGAAATCTAACACATACCTACACCCTGCATCAGGCACTTATTCAGTGCTTGACCTATCACTTTGTGACTCATCTACACTTATGGACTTCGATTGGAATGTTCTAGATGATTCATGGGGTAGTGACCATTTCCCAATTACGTTGACATATTCAAAAGAAATTGAAAACCATCTTCATCGATGGAAGCTAAATAAAACAGATTGGAGAGAATATAAAAAAATGCCAACAAAAACTTTCAGACAAAGAAGTCTCCAGCAAATCCATCGAATACTTCACAGAAACTTTAATAGACATTGCGAGAGCATGCATACCAAAAGGCAATGGATCTAACAAACAACAAAGACCATGGTTCAATGATGAATGTAAAAAGGCAATAAGACTATGAAAAGCAGCACTACGGAAATTTAACTCTCAACCTACAACTCATAATTTAAATCTTTTCAAACAAAAAAGAGCAGTAGCACGTAGAGTTATCAAGGAACCCAAAAGGAAATCCTGGAAAGATTATGTAAACAAAATAAACTATAATACAAAACCAAAAAAGGTTTGGAACATGGTAAGGAAAATCTCTGGAAAGAATTTATCTTCTCTTAACCATCTTTGTTAAATAGCAAAAAAATAACAGAAACAAAAGATATAACAAACATACTTGCAGAAACTTTCGAAAATAATTCCTCTAACAAAAACTACAGACAACTCTTCCAAAAAATTAAGCAGGATACAGAAAAAAAGAAGAAGAATCTAAATTTTAATTCAAATAACAAAGAAGAATACAATCTTTCTTTTACGAAGGACGAACTTATAAATGCTATAAGTGAATCACATAATACAGCTATTGGTCCTGATGAAATTCATTACAAATTTTTAAAACAACTCCCCCCCAAATCCATTAAATTTTTGTTAAACATTGTTGTGGATTCCGAGATGAATTCGGCCTCCAAGGAATGACAAACGCAATAATTAAATATATGAAATAAAATGTATTTACACAATCATACAAAGAGTAATACTGTTAGTAAGTCCAGGAACGTGGTTAGTAGCAAATACAGATAGATATATATAGTCTCGAAATAGGACTTCCTTAGAGTCTATGTGCTTGTAACTGACTTCTACAAGAGGTTACCTCACACTATCTCCGTCCGTATATTTTCACACTCTCCGACTGCTGACCACCGACTGCTCTCCTCACTGACTGTAACTCTGGGTATTTAACGGCAGCAGTCCAGGTACACTTGGTAGAGTCCACTTATATGAAAAAGGGGTGGACCCCATAATAAACATCTTTAACAAAATATGGTTCAAGGGAAAACTACTTAATAGCTGGAAACAGGCTATTGGGATTCCCATACCAAAACCAGAAAAAGACAAATCAGACCCCCAAAATCTCCGACCCATAACATTAACAAGCTCCTTATGCAAAAATTTGAAGGAATAATAAATAGAAGACTAAATTGTTACCTGGAAACCAATAATTTAATTACCAACTTACAGAGTGGCTTTCAAAATAAAAGAGGAACAATAGATAACATAGTCCGCTTAGAAACCTTTATCAGAGAGGCTTCCATCAATAAAGAACATGTAATAGCCATTTTCTTTGACTTAGAAAAGGCCTACGAAACTACATGGAGACAAGGAATAATGAAAGACTTCTACAACCTTGGCCTAAAAGGCAGATTACCTTTGTTGATAAAAGACTTTTTATCCGACAGAAGCTTCAAAGTAAGAATAGGATCAACTCTCTCAGACTCAAAAATTCAAGAAGGAGTCTCACAAGGATGCATCTTGTCCGTCACTCTCTTTAACATAAAAATAACAACATTGTAACCTGTTTGAACAACGAAGTTAATGGTTCCTTATATGTAGATGATCTTTTAATTTGCCATAAATCAAAAAATATGCATACCTCAGAACGTCAACTGCAGATATGCATAAATAAAATAAATCAATTGACCATTGAAAATGGTTTCAAACTCTCACAAGCCAAAATAAAGTGTATGCATTTTTGTAATCAAAGAAAAATGCACAACGACCCAAAACTTAAATTAGAAGAAACCGAAATAGAAATGACCGAACAACACAAATTTCTGGGAATAATATTTGATAAAAAACTCACATTCATTCCCCATCTGAAATACGTAAAACAAAAATGTTCCAAAACACTACAACTTTTGCGGGTTATAGCTAACACAGAATGGGCAGCAGATCGTATATCACTCCTAAAAATATACAGAACACTAATAAGATCCAAATTCGATTATGGAAGTTTCATATATGGTATGGCCAGGAAATCCTACCTAAAAATTCTTGACCCCATCCACCACACAGGTCTAAGACTTGCTCTTGGTACCTTTAAAACATCTCCCAGAGAAAGCCCATATGTTGAAGCTCATGAGGCTCCTCTAAAACTGAGACGTGAGAAATTAGCTATACAATATTACTTAAAACTCAAATCAATCCATCAAATTCGGTCTATCAATGCACATTCAACCCAAATTATAAACATCTGTTTGACAAAAAAGAAAATGTTATCAAAACTTTCGGCCTTTAAATGGAAAAATGATAAAACCACTTACAGACAGTTTGATAGACAAAAATAGTATACATGAATTCAAGCTACCCAAACATCCACCTTGGCTATTGGAACGACCAACAGTCATTTTAAGACTGGCTGCCCACACTAAATCTGACACACACTCCTTATACTATATAGAAAAACTAAATGATATTCTGGAACAATACCCAAATTGGGCCCACATATTATACCGATGGCTCCAAAGTCTAAAACAAAGTAGGGTGTGCGGCTATCTTTAAAAGTACTGTTCTACAGAAAAGATTACCTAACAACTCCTCAATTTTTAGTGCTGAAATTACAGCCATTGATTTAGCTCTAGACCTCATCACTAAACTTAACTCAAATAAATTCATTATTTTTGCAGACTCATTATCAGTACTTCAATCATTAAAAAAACAAAAATTAAACAATCCTTTGCTCATCAAACTCCTACATAGAATACATGCGATCTCACAAAATAAAACCATCATTTTCTGTTGGATTCCCAGCCACTCTGGTTTTCATGGAAATGAAAAAGCTGATGTGGCTGCAAAAGACTCTCTGAATCTTAACACAAGTAACATAAAGGTTCCATACACTGACTATAAACCCCCTAATAAATGACTTTATTTTAAAGAAATGGCAAGATGCTTGGAACAGCTGTCAAAACAACAAATTATTTAAAATCGAACCCTTTCTAAAGAAACAACTACCTGAACACAGAAAATCACGCAAAGAAATGGTTTTATCCCGTATTCGCATAGGACACACGCACATAACTCACTCCTAAAAGACGAAGATCCTCCTGAATGCATAGCATGCCAGGAGGCTTATACTGTGAAGCACTTTCTGCTTGATTGCGGTGACATGGCACATATTCGAAAATTATTTTACAACGTGAACAACTTGAAAGAACTTTTCGAAAAATCAAACCTCAATGTGATCATGACGTTTCTTATGAAAGTTGGACTATATAATAAAATATAATCACAATTTGGTATCTGATGATGAAAGGGGAAACTTTGATACTTGCCAGAATGAGAAATTTTCAAAGAATGGCGCACAAACAAACAAACAAACAAACAAAAAACAAATTTTTTAAAATTATTTAAACAGTAAAATTATGTTTAACCGGCAAAATTCAATAATTTCTACTAAAGAAAAATGTACCTCCCGACAGGAATCAAACTAATATCTTCTTTTTTCATCAGATAAGCCACATCTTTAGCCACAGCGTGACATTACCAATTTGGACAGAGAAACCGTCATGTTAACCAAGGGATGTCTATCCAAGGGAGGTTGTCATCATAAAACAGGGATTCAACTTAAGGAAGTGTACTCGCTAAAAATAACGTTTATAGTAATAAGGATATATATATATATATATATATATATATATATATATATATATATATATATATACACACACACACACACACACACACACACACAGGGTGCGATGGGTAAATTGTCGTCATATTTTATTTTTAATTTCGCACGCGCATTGTTTTTTTTATTTTATTTTGTCGACTAAAGAGTATATTAGGATCAGTTATATTACTACTCTTGTTATATTCTTTTACGTCATGTATTCGGTATACTCCTCAATGATATATTTTGTTAAACACAGGTTCAGGTATAAACCTGTTATAAATAGAAAGGAAATCCTATAAAAACAGGCCTTATTAGATTAAATGAAGAATACACTTACCAGAATTTATGAGACGAAATATTGCTAATTATATGTTGACTCTTTTTTTTTCAGTTTCCTCGAGATTTTTCTTATCATAACATTAATGTCGTCCGGCCTTCCGTAAGCAATTGTCAAGTTCGGTTGGATTAATCAATAGAAATTAAAATCCTCACATCTAATTAAGAAAGAATGCCGACATTTAAAACAATATTTAAAACTATCTATCTATTTATAAACATTTTCCTCACAAACAGTTTTGTCTTTTTTTTTCAGTCGCATCTGAGGAAGCCTAAGAAAGTTTACTTTCTCCGGTGAAAAGCGTCGTCAATAAATTTTTCACTTTTTTCATCTTCGTGTTGTGGATTGTATTATACAACCTACACCCCACCACACGACATCCTTATTGACCATCTGATGTGGGTGCCAAAGTTGGGCCCACAGAAGTAAAACATGGAACACGGATTAGATGTAAGAAAGATATATTAACAACAGGTTACAGCAATAGTGTAAGCAGAGCTTACTATAACACTCTCTATCACTCTCTGTAGAGTGCTATGTCGCCTACTTAATATAAGCCTGGAAGAGTCTATTGTGTAGGTAGTTTCCGGTCTCACAATACCCCGTTCCAAAGAGTTTTCTTTTTTGAAAAGGAGAGAAAAAAATAAAACTGTTAGTACTTTTTCCTCTTGGGATTTATTGTTTCTCAGCTGGAAGTAGAGTTCTTGATCCGTGAGCCACAGCTTTTCGCGAACCATCTGGCAGTTTATGTAATATGCAAGGGCCTATGCCGTACGAGCTTGCATCACTTGCGACTATGATGTCGAGACTATGGTCGAAATGTGTGAGGGAGAGGTCTGAAGTAAGAGTTTTCTTGATCTTCTCGAATGTGTCTTGGCATTCCGGGGTCCATGACCATGGTTTGTCCTTTTTTAAAAGTTGGTTTAGAGGCCCTCTCAAATTTTGCATGTTCTTAATGAACCCTTGGTAAAAAATTAGCTATGCCGTGGAAGCTTTGTAATGCTTGAACGTTATCTGGGGCCGGCATGTTTCTGATCGCGTTGGCTCTTTCTGGATCCGGCCGACGACCATCTTTATTTATAATGTGACCTAAGTATTTAATCTCTGGTAAGAAAAAGTCACATTTTTCCTCCTTGACCTTAAATCCATATTCTTGTATCTTTTCAAATACGTTTATTATATGGTTCCGGTGCTCTGCCGTAGTTTTACTAGTAACTAGTATATCATCCAAATAGGCTGTTGCGTAGTCAAGATCGCCCAGCATGGCGTCCATGACTTGCTGGAAAATTGCAGGCGCAACCTTTACTCCAAAAGTCAGCCTGTTGTATTTGTACAACCCTCTATGGGTGTTTATGCAGAGCAATTTGGAACTTTGTTCTTCCACCTCTATCTGAAGGTATGCGTCCGAGAGGTCAATTTTAGAAAAGAATTTTCCACCATTGAGTTTATTGAAAATTTCTTCAGGGCTTGGGAGAGGATAGGGGTGATCTTGCAAGGCATCGTTTAACCCTGTGGAAAAATCTGCGCATACTCGTATTTGATTGGGCTTCTTTTTTACGTAGACCGTAGGTGCTGCCCATTCGCTGAAATCTGTTTTTGACAGAATACCTGCTTGTTCGAGTCTATCTAACTCTTTATTGATTTGCTCTAGAGCAGCGAAAGGGACATTCGGTTTCTTTTTGAATACCGGTTGTGCACCGTCCTCACCTTGAACTTAGCTTTCATTTTAGTACATTTCCCAAGGCCGCCAGAAAAAAACCCGGGGAAATTGTTGTTTGAGTTCCTTTTTTAGATTTACCAAATTGGACGTTGTACTTGTATCTTGCGACAAAATGTACTCATTGGGCAATTCCAAAGATTGAATTTTTCTATCCAATCAGTTCCAAATAAGTTGTCTGAAGTTTTTAATACATAGGCTTTGAGCTTTTTGGTAACTCCATTTAGTGTTACTGTAAGTATTACCTCGCCTAAAATGTTAATCTTTTCGCCATACGGATTTTGCTGTTTTATCCGTTTTTAATAAGGTCGGCTTGTTCAATTTTCGCCAAGTACGCCAGTTAATGGTTGAAATATCAGAACCTGAGTCAAGCTGGAATTTAATGGACTTATTGAAAATATCCACTGTTACATATTTTCTTAAATTCCTATCAACAATATTGTCAGATTGAGCTTGCCTGATTTTATTTTTGGGTTTTCTCGTTCTGTTGGCGTACCAGCACGAAGTTAACGTATGACCACTTTTATTGCAATTTTTGCAATATTTTTTGTTCTTAACTGGACAGAATTTCATCCAATGCCATTTACCACAATGGTAACATGGTCCGGGCGGTTTCTTTAACTTATTTGAGTTTTGGTTGCTGCATAATTTAGGACATGAGATTTGCCTTTTGAGGGGAATAGGAGGTAGACTTACTTCTGATTTTATTAATCTGAGTCACACCTGATTCCTCGATAGTGTTTGAGTCACGCTTTACAGATATTACTCTTTGACAGTCCTCTGCCAGTTTTTGGAGAGTCAATCCTTGTTCGTTCTCAAGTTTAGTCAGTACCCGTCGTCTGACTTCGGCGTCTTCTGCAGATACTAGACCTTGTGCGAAAATTAAGCACTTCAAATCATCGGCAGTCAGTTCGGCTAGTTTAAAATCATTACATAGCTTGTTCACCGATGCTGCAAACGTTAGAATATCTTGCTGGTTGTCTTTGACTGTATTCAGACATTTCCAACGTTTGTGGAACAAGGTTGTGTTAGGCCCGAATAATTCCGATAGGAGCTTAATCGTCTCTGAAAAATCCAAGTCCATCGTTTTCTTGGGTAGTATGAAGTCTACGAACCTACTATGTTCTGTAGTTCCCAGTTTTCTCAATAGTAGACGTAACTTTTTTTTACTGGGCCATTGTTCACAGTCTACGTTGAAAATATCTTCGTAGCGCCTGTAAAAAGCCTGGAATGTTTTGTCTTCCTCTGGTACGTATTCAAAGGTTTCCATTGAATTGTAGATTATACTCTGGGAGAATATTGTATCTTTTTCATAGTTTGAGCCTTTTAATGCATTTACGAGGAATTCTTTAAGTTGTTTCTGTTGTAGTTCAGCATTCTGAAGCGTAATGTTTTTGAATTCCATTTGCTGTTTATGTAAATCCAAAAATAGTTGTTGTCTTTTTTTCTGATTTTTGTTGCTGGTCCAAATTTAGTTTTAACATTTGGGCAACTACTTTTTGCAAATCTTCCATATTTAAAAATGACAGCACTTTTTTGTTGCTTTGAAACACGTGTACTAAGAGGAGGTACACACAAAAAAAAATCTGTTGATACGTTTTTGTTCCTCTTTTTTTTCTTTTACAGAAAAAAATATGGACAGACAATAGTTAACTAAACTAATTATATGTGTTTAGCTTTTTTTTCCATGATTCCGTTAATTTTAACGTAACTGAATAATTTTTCACGACACTTATGTATTTTTTTTTTATAGAGGTACAAAAAGAAGAAAACTCACCTCAGTGAATTTGCGCGGAGAATAATTTTATACCCGAGTTCAACTCAGTTACATAAAAAAATTTTCGATAGTTTTTTCCGAAAACTTGAGTACCATGGTATTACTTGATCTTGTGTTGTTAGTTTTTTACGAACAACTGTTTTTTTTCTGTGTGTGTGGGTGTGTAGAAATAGTTCTCGTATTGGACAGACTTTAATATTCCGTAGATGTCAAATCGCTGCTCGTCACTGCTGTTTGTCAATGTCGTTTGGTATTGGAATATATGTAGACCCTAGGTGTTTTAGCTTTTAAATCGCTAATGTATTAATACCAGCTTAATTTCACGTTCAACACTGCTGTGGGAACGCGTGGGGTTTGTGTATTTTTCGAGTACTGTCACTATTCATACGGTGAGACGAAATTCTCGAATCTTCTTTGTCGCCACTGTTGTGGGACTGGCAAAGTATTGTGGTTTTTCGACGTGAATGCGTTTCTAGAATTCTTCGTCGATCCAGATGTGGGATTGGTAAGTTATTTAGGTTTCGCCGTGAGTGCGTTTCTAGAATCCTCGTCGCCACTGATGTGGGTGCCAAAGTTGTGCCCACAGAAGTAAAACATGGAACACGGATTAGATGTAAGAAAGATATATTAACAACAGGTTACAGCGATAGTGTAAGCAGAGCTTACTATAACACTCTCTTTCACTCTCCTGTAGAGTGCTATGTCGCCTACTTAATATAGGCCTGGAAGAGTCTATTGTGTAGATAGTTTCCGGTCTCACAATACCATCATGTATCTTTTCAGAATCGATTTTTTGCCGTACATCATGCACAAAAGAACTGATTTTTGAGAAGACTATGAAGATTGTGCATAAGGGAATAATCACAAGGTTTAAGTTGGATACCATCACCAGAAATTCAGGTGGACGATCAGCTATGGCCGCCTTCTAAGAACATTATTCAACTTTTCATTCATCTATAGAATAAGTTTGTTAGCCTTAGTCACCTTTTCCAAACAGAATAAATATATTAAATAAAATGAGCAACAATCTTTGGCAAATTGTAGGCATAAAAAAAAATTGCTGTAAGCTGAATATAAAAGAAAATAGCTGTCAGGTTAATAGTTTGTCCATCTTATAATGTTCCATGATATAAGAAATACGGTGATTGATTTATAAAGTAAAATTCTTTCTAAACGTTTAGCCAAATTGTTGAAACTGTAGAAATAAGTACGAAGCTATTCATTACTTTAATCTGGATTCATCTTGCTCCGCTCTTTAGTGAGCACTTTTCGTTGCTACTATCTTTAGTCGCAGTAAGATTTTCTCCTAACGCTTCTGACGCATGCGTTCTACACTCATTATTATTCTGCAGTATTTATACGTCTATATACTTTATTTTAGGATATTACACAAAAAGCATAGCAGAATCGCTATACAGTTACAGTCATGTTTCGATGCGCATAAAACGCATCTCATCGATTGTAAATTACTGGCGAGAGAAGGATTAGATAGGATTAAATCTTTCACCCGCAAGTATTTTACAATCGTCTGATGAGATATTGCTCTACTTTGTATTGGAACCTCTTTTAAATTAAATGTTACGAACGTTGGAATTGTACTTGTAGAATCAGATTCCTTCATTTTTTTAAATCTCAAATTTTGTACAAGTTAAACACATAGAGGCTCTCAATCAAGTATAACAACTGATGCATTCTGATTGGTTGAAAAATATTAATTAGGTGTCGTCAATTACGTCCGAATGTACCGACCCAAATTTTGATCTCTAGTTGACACCACAAAATGTAAACATATTCACGATCCCCAACGTGATCAAGAGAACTAATAAAAACGAAACTTCGACGGGTCTTAGTCAATGGGCCCTTAAAATATTCAAGTTGTTCACTTGACTTCATTGGAGATCGACTCAACAACAAAGGAGACGAAACAAATTCTTCAACACGACAACGAACCTTGTCAACCAATTCCAGGCTTACGTCAATTACTAAAATTAACATAAATCCAGCTTGCGAAAGAACGCTCACTCCCACAAAATATTCTATTCTGCAACAAGCATCTCCGGTAAAAGAGCGACAACTCTTTAAAAAATCAGTGAATCAAGAACAATACTTTTTTTTCTATTTAATACAAAAAAACACACACAGAAAACAAATAACAACAACAACTACTTAATTTCCCTACAACAACAAATATACTTAACTATACCTTCTCATTTTCGTACATAGAGTTCAGCAACTTCACTCACGCTGGCCAATAGTATCTTCCTGCCTATTCGTGGCAGCCAGCTATAGGCTCTCACTCTGGCCAGTAGAAAATGGCCGCAAACTACATGAAAACTGCTGTAGAAGCATGAAAAAATCGATTATTTCCACTGTCGATG
>OZ010582.1:130944052-131021552 GCA_963932145.1 Acanthosepion lycidas | reverse complement strand
GACAGATTTTTAGCAGTCGATCTTATGACCCATAAAATATAGTCTTATGAAAAACAAATCTTGTACTGGGTTAATGAAAAAAATGCGTTTGCTTATAAAGTAGAAATAAGTTCGTTTATAAAGTACAAAATTTACTGACTGAATTGAACGAACATTCCGGCCAAAGCCCAATAGATTTTACGACGTCCTTAGATGCACTTGTTTTTCTTTTTTCCAGCAATGTAGGATGTCTGGTGAATTGTTAGAACATCAGAATTCTGATTATGAGTCCCAGTTTGAATTTCATCATGTTCCATTTGTCGGAGTGTTCACTTCTTGATTATACCACCCAGGGAAGACGATTAAGGTGGTCCCTTAAAACCATATCACGCTTGGCTTGGCTCAAGCCTGGTAAGTGAAACACGATGAAAACATAGCGCAACGTTAACACGAAGTCTCAAGTCATCGTGACTGAGTGGTTAAGCGTACTGGCCTTGCTCAAACTGTATATCATGGCAGATTATTCGCTCTATCTCTCGGAAACTGTAATTTATGTCTGCTCAGTATAATTGTAGTATAAACTGCTGGTTGACTCTGTGGATGTTGAAGGAACACAAATGTGCCTAAGCAGGCGTCTGCAGTATGGATTAGCTGACCACCCTAGCACCCAGGTATATTTGGATATTAAAGCCTACAATATAATGTAAACCTTTTCAGTTCGGTTAAGATAGACAACGTCGAAGATTAGTTTTGCTGATTAGAAGGTTAGACAATGCTTCCAGGTTTTTTTTCCGTACACAGAAATTCAATAATAAAGAAGCAAATAGAAAAAGTGACGACGTAAAACAATGTTAAATCTTGGCAGACTGCATTTCTCTTTTGAATTTTTTTTGATTTGAACTTCTGAGATAATGTGGTGCGCATTGGAAGAAACTGTTTTACCCTCAGGCATGATTGTAGCTCAGTAATGTCGGCAAAACAGAGCGTAATTAATATACAATAGAATCTTGATAGAGATAAAAAAGGTTTAATTATACAGACAAAACTAAAACAATATATATATATATATATATATATATATATATATATATATATATATATATATATATATATATATATATATATAAACTTACTTGCGAACATTTGCAATCATCCAATTACAAACACGTCTATTACTTCCGTTCAATCATGACATTTTCTTTTATATTTTGATTGCTGTACGTTTGAACAGTGATAAATGCGCCGGCGCTTATTTTGTGGAGTCGGAGTTGAACCAGTATTAAAAAAAGAAGCACTTTGGATTCTGCGTTGATGGAACAGAAATTTCTTTTCTAATGATGCGTTTACAATTCTCTTTTAACAGCGCAAATAGTCAAATAATATATAAAAAAAAAACACGAGAACGATAAGTTTACAGCGAGACATGTAAAGTTTTGTATGGCAGTTACACATTTGTGCAAATTAACTGAATCAATCCACTTTAGTTTCCTTTCTTTCATCATACGATCAGTTTCAGTCCTATTACAGTGACAGGGTCTAATCGATTTCTATTTTGTTCTCAGATTAAGTCATTTGCAGTGATGTGCAGTAATATTTATCTATTTTTGGGGTGTATGATGGAAGTTGTTTGGCCTTGAAAAATATTACATCATCCGTGATTGAAATCACGACCAGACACTATTGTCTCGACTGGCGATTAGTTGTCATACGGCCATTGTTTGCAATGGACGTTGCTCCAAGGAAGCGTACGAAAATTGTAACACTGCACAGACATATTGGCAACCCTTACCAGTGAGCAAATCAAAGCACTATCGACTGGCTCGGAGACTCTCCTGATTTAAATCCAATCAATAATCTGTGGTCAATCTGCATGGAACGAATGGACGAAGTACTAACATGTGCACTGGGACATGTTTCATTGGGAAGATATTAAAAAAGTAAATAATAATGGAATTATTCGTTTTGTTTTGATTAATTTTCACAAGGGGTTACGTCTGTAGTATAAGAAGTTCGATTCTGATGAATCTCCGATAACTTTCCTAAGCAACAGGAAAGATGAATATTACAATTGGACTATTGTTTTTTTGTTAACTTATAATGATTTTGTTGGGGACTTGCGAATATATTTTGGGTTTTTATCAGAAGAATTTGAATGAATCAGAAGGAATCTTTTTGCGTGTAGGAAAACATTCATCCTCAACAAAAGGTTAAAAAAAGAAAGATATTCTACGCAAATCAAATATAAAGCAAGGCAAAAGGACATATGAAACAATGCAATCATTTATATACAATTAAACAGAATATACAATTGAGTGTAAATTTTAATTACAGCTTGAATGCTGTTATGCTTGAACTTGTAATGTATCCTTAAGCTTGTTTGAATGTTAAAAATTGATGTTGTGATTTGTTTTGAATAATTGTTTTTTTTATGTCGTACAAAGTAGCGTACCCTTGACTGTTAATCAGAATGGGAGTCTGCTCGGTATTTTACTTAATTGGTAGTGAATAAAAAATTATATCACTTTCTGAAAGCAAAATATTCGGAGTTCGTGAGATCTTGTTCAACAGAGAGAGAATTAATGTGCCAACACGTTGTTGAGGCAGAAGTTGATTTTAAACTGGAAAATTGAGGTTTTGAATAGCGTGGAGTTTGTTGGAATCTCTCTGGTCGTTATGACTGACTATATAAGTTAAATCTCTTCCTTATATAGATACGAGGAAGAAAAAATAGGCTCACAGATTTTTATGCTGTTAGCCAATGAAAAGTCCAGTTTAACAAAAGTAAGGTTTCTATAGATGTGTTTGGGTGTAAAATGGATTGTTCTTCTAAATAGGGGCACAAAGGTAACCTGGACGATTCCACAATTTAATAAACGTTTCTGAATCGAATTAATGGCGTTCTTAACTGTTAAGAAAGAAATTCACGTTCGAACTATGATAAAAAAAATGATTGAGAGAAAATAACTTCGAATTTGTCATTATATCCAACCATTCTTCTTCTTCTTCTTCTTCTTCTTCTTCTTCTTCTTCTGTATGGCCTATTCCTTCAAGATTTTGGCGCTCATGCCTCTCCATAATTTTCTGTCCTTTGTAGCCCATAATAAATTTTGTCGTTTTCTTATCTAGCCTAAACCTTGTTCCGTCATCCATTTATTCAAATTCGCTCGATAGGCTCGATGCGTTGTTTACCTTCGATCTCTCCAGTGGATAACAATTTTTCTAAGCCCTTTTTCCACATTATACGCCCTAGAAATTTCAACTATGTCTTTCTGATATTAATCATATGTGTCCATTTTGTTTCTATTTTCTGTAAAACTTCGTCGCTGCTCCCTTGTTCGGGTCTTCGTATTCTCAGCATCCTTCTGTAGAATCACATTTCTGTTGCTTCAAGTCTCTTCTAAATCTGTGATGTAATTTCCCAGTCTTCACTACCATATAGGAGAACTGATATTACGTAACAGTTCAATTCTCTTTTTTGTGTCTAAAAACATTATTACTTTCTTAATACTTTGCTTAACTTTTGGAAGGCGTATTTCGCTACCCCATTACGCTTTCGGATTTCAGTGTCGCACTCTCTGTCCCCTGTTAAAATACTTTCCAGCTATTTAAATTGTTGTACATGCTTTATTCTGCACACTATTGTCCTCATCTTTGTCGCCAAATTTATTACAACGTTTCGGCCGTTGTTCTTCAGGTGGTTGGAATGCCGAACTGCCATGTTTAACATATGTCAGTTATTAGTTATCTCCGGTTAATTCCCCTCTCCAAGTTATACACTGACTTAACCGGGTATTGAACTCACACTCTTTGGGTCCAGTCACTGAATCTAGCTGACGACTTTATCCACTGTGCCATATGTACTTGAGGACATCTTTGTGCGAATTTCTGAGTATTATAAACCTAATATCTTCAGCAATCATTTCTTACCAGTGCTCATATTGCAATGTTTGCTGTTATCACTGCATGTTTTTACCAAGACTTTTATTTTCTTCACAATCTTTTCATTTTATAGGTTGGATAAATCTAGTGAGAAGACACATGATTGTCTTACACGCTTTTCTATCTTTGTATATTTACTGAATTCATTTCCCATCCGTATGCAGGCGGTTTGCTGTCAGTTGCTGTCTGCATTAATGTAATATCTTTTCCAAATATGTCAAGGATACTTAGCTATCCCAA
Organism: Acanthosepion lycidas; assembly: GCA_963932145.1. NCBI lineage: Eukaryota > Metazoa > Mollusca > Cephalopoda > Sepiida > Sepiidae > Acanthosepion > Acanthosepion lycidas. Next base: position 131,017,394 of record OZ010582.1, on the reverse strand, counting down.
CAGTTCTTTGTGGCGTAAAAACTAAAGAGACAAAACTTGTGGAAACATTTGGCTGATGGACCAAATGGTCTAAAACAGGTCACTTTATAAGGTTGGCGGTCATGGCTCTCCACGATTTCCTGTTCTTTGTAGACATTAATAGATTTTCTTTTAAGAGCTACAAAGTTAACCACAAGCATGACACATTTGTTTGATGGACCAAAAGTTCGAAAACAGGTCTATTTATGACGTTGGCGGTCATGGCTCTCCACAATTTCCTGTACTTTGTATATATTAATAGCTTTTCTCTTAAGAGATACAAAGTTAATTACAAGAAGAAAACATTTGGCCGCTGGGCCAAAAGGTCGAAAACACATTATTAGGAGCCAGTTTAAAGTGGATTCCCCTTCTTCTATATGCCAGGTCTCATTAGGAGGTTGACGGTCATGGCTCTCCAAAATTTCCTTTACTTTGTAGATATTAATAGATTTTCTCTTATGAGATACAAAGTTAACTACAGGCAAAAAAAATCTGACGAATGAAAAAGAGAATTCGATCTGAAATCAGTTTCTTGTTTTAATCTGCCTTCGGTTTATAAATTCTGCTATAAAGTTTTGTTTTTTTGTCGCGTGCATTTAGGACGTGGGCGGGGTTATGGTTTTCAACATCTTGTCTTTGACTCCTTAACTCGCTTGGCTCTTTAACATCCCCCTACGCCTCCTCTCTGCTAATCCAATCAACCAACCACAATAGCTAATTTACACGATGTTTTCTTCTGTCCCTCCTTCCTGTAATGTTCTGTAAGTGTTAAAGTTTCCAACACCTCTTCGGTCGTAATGGCTGCAAGATAATTCAATTGTCTTTTTTTAAGTAGACGTGTTCTTGTTCCAATTTAATTTTAGAAATTCATCTTTCCTCAAAATGTCCTGCACATCATATTCTCAGTAAAAACACATATATGTCGCTTCGAGCCTCGTTTTCAGCTGTAAGGAAATTGTTCGGCATTTAATATCATGCTGACCGAGAGACGTGACAGAGCAGCTCAATAATCTTTATTTCTAACGAAATCTTCATATATATTTGCTTCGAGTCTCTTTTTGAACTGTAAGGAAATTGCCCAGCATTCACTGCCAGCCTGACGGAGAGATATGTCATAGCAGTTCAACAATCTTCCTTTATGTCTAACAAAATCTTCATATATATTTGCTTCGAGTCTCTTTTTAAACTGTAAGGAAATTGCCCAGCATTCACTGCCAGCCTGACGGAGAGATATGTCATAGCAGTTCCACAATCTTCCTTTATGTCTAACAAAATCTTCATATATATTTGCTTCGAGTCTCTTTTTGAACTGTAAAGAAATTGTCCAGCATTCACTACCAGTCTGACGGAGAGACATGACATAGCAGTTCAACAATTTTTCTTTATATCTAACTTCTAGCTCGAAGCAAATATATATGGAGATTTCACGAAATCTTCATTTATATTTGCTTCGAGACTCTTTTTAAACTCTAAGGAAATTGTCTCGCATTCACTGCCATAATGAAGGAGAGACATGACATAGCAGTTCAAAAATCTTTCTTTATTTCTGACGAAATCTTCGTATATTTTTGCTTAATTGCTTGAAGGCATCTTTCGTTATTCTCATTCGCCTCCGGGGTCCGGATTCGCATTTTCCATAATTTCTCATTGTATTACACAAATATTTCAATTTCTTTACCTGTTTGATTCTCATGTCCCTAATTAAAACCTCAAACCAGTGGTTGTTTCTCTTGCTGATTCCCATACATTCTGTCTTCTTATAGTTAACCGCTTATTCCTTTTCCTCACGCTTTCCTTTTCTACCTTCTCTCAGAGTTGTTGCCGTTTTCGTTCTGAGTCCGCAAAGTGATCAACGTTAATAACCCGCATTTTAGTAAAGTGAAATCTAACTGTGGTGGTTACCTTTCTACAACCTTTAATGATTCAAGAAAAGCAGTAAAAAATAAGCAAGATTTTAAGTCACAATACTAAAAGGATCTATGTACAGATATCTATAGTAAATTAGAAATAGTGAAAATTTAGTTGTAGGCTTTTTACTATTAATCTACAGGGTGATTGAAAAGTAACTCTACATTTTAAAATACTTATAATTTATTTATTTATTATAATTTTTACAAGTAGAGTGTTTGGGTGTCAATTTGAAGACTATGCAGAGGATTGGGAAAGAGTTGAATGAGTTTAATGGTGACTGTTCTGATGAGAAAAGAACATCCGAATTTGTTGGTGATGGTGTTAGCAATGAGAGGAAAGCATTTAGCATGAAGTTTTATTTAAAATTCGATATGGACACCAGATTTCGCTACCAGCTTCTCGAGCCGCCCAAGAATCGCATCAACTGATTTCACCAGGAACTCTTGTGGTATGGAAGCCATAAATTATTGTATTCGCCATTCAAGTTCTTCCAAAGTCTTGGTTTGGTATAGTAGACATACACCTTTAAGCAACTCCCCGATCCCGCCAAAAAGTCACACTCTTGAATGGCTTCTCATAAAAAAGTGTGTTATCTTACGCCATTCCAATGCGCCTTCGGATCTCTGTGTCACACTTTCCGTTGTCTGTTACTACACTAATAATATTTTTCTGTACTTGCTTGATTCTCATGTCTCCAATTCAAAGCTCACATCTTTGGTTGTTTCGCTATATTATTTCATTATGAAGCCGCCATTAGAATAATGTCATCTTGTATTGTTAAGAAATATTATAAAACACCTGTTTGGTCTTCTAGTTCTTTTATAATCGCCTCACTTAAAGAAATACATAATCAATTGTGTTTTTTTTATTCTGTATACTATTAGAAATTTGTTTTATTAAATTTCACCCTATGCAGGTATCAAGAGCCACTCAAGGTAGATGGTTACGAAATGAGATGTGTGGTATGAATATAAGAGGAAGTAGAAAGAAATGAAGATTATTATGATAAGGAGGACAAATATCCACGGATACTTGATGTGAAGAGGTTAAGATTGTCATGTTCAAAGAAGCATCCCTGCAGGAGTTTGTTCTACAAAATAGCAGTTCTTGGGGAAAAAAAAGCTATCAGAATGAAACTTCCTCCGTACAACTGGAATAAGGACAAAATGTGGGTGGTTCGACCAAGCTTAGTTTAGATGTGGCAGAAGGTCAGTGTGATTTACCCTAAAAAATTCTAGAGGTCTGAATCGAATTAAAGCTAAGTACCGTGTTTCATAAAGTGGCGATTCACGGTGAACCCAGAATGTAATGTGTTTAGCTTAAGATATAACAAAGAAAGTTTTATATGTCATTTCAAAAACGTCAGACGGTTTAGATGCCTCGTGGATTAATCTAGAACAGTGTTTCTCAAAGTTTTTAAGCAACAACACACTTTTTATTATTATATGCCGTGTTCCTTCAGGACGGAGGCGATCATGGCTCCCTCCACTTCCCCCTATCCCTTGTAACTCTTCCCTCTGCTACCCTCCTCCCCCAGACCACATTCTGTCATCCAATTGCTTAACCGTGCCAGATATGTTATGCTTCTCTTGTCTCTATTTCCCTATATTCTATCCGTGAGTATCAAATTCTACAGGTTCTCATTAAGTGTCCCAGAAACTTCAGCTGCCTCTTCCTGATGTTAAGTATAAGCTTCCTCCTTGTTTGCATTCTCTCCAAAACCTTATCGTTGTTCACACGCTCGGTCCATGATATCGTTAGCATCCTTCTGTAGCACCATACTACCGTTGCTTCGAGTCTCTTCTTCATTTTTGAGGAGACCGTCTAACATTCGCTGCCGTAAAGGAGGACAAATGTTACGTAGCAGCTCCGTACTCTTTTATTTATTGCCGAAGAAATCCTCCTGTCTCACTATGCCGAGCTTTTGAAATGAGTCCTTAGACCTTAGAGTCTAACTTAACTTCCTCCGTTAAAACATTTCCCAGATATCTAAATTTCCGCCCCTGCTTGATTTTAGTGTCCCCCGATCTATAAATCGCATTTCGGGTTCATCCTTTTACTGATGACTATTCATTCTTCTTGTAATTTATGTTTAGTCCCTTCTTCTCGCTCTCCTTCGCAACCTTCTATAGGATGTTTTGTAATTTATTTTCCGTGTCTGCTAATAGTACTGTGATATCACCTAAGTTGTTAAGATTGTGGCTGACAATGCTAAGTCCTGGTAGGATTTTCAATTCTCTCAGAATTACCTCGCTGTATAGGTTGAATAAGTCCGGTATGTTAAACTTAGCAAGTTTTTTAAAGAATAAAATGAAATGAATATTAAAACAAAGTATATAAAATAACATAATCAAAGAATAGTGAAAAGAATTATTCGAAAAAAGTTTAATACTTATTTGTTTATTTATTTATTCAAATACTAACGCTGTAACATTACTACGTCTGCATATATATATATATATATATATATATATATATATATATATGCCAGACAATATTTCACGGCACACTTAAGAGGATCGCGGGGCACATTAGTATACTACGGCACGGAAGTTGAGAATCACTGATCTAGAAGGTGGTTTCAGTGCGACCAAATGCCGAATTGGGCTTAAAATAATGTTGCTTGGCGCAATAAAATATGCAAGGAAAGGAGGCCAGTTTAACTCACGGTATGTATACAGAAAACAACGCGGTAACGGGGACTTGTATAAATGCATGAGCAACAAGAGAAGTGAAAGAATTCCTCACATCATCGTAAGAGGATCGAATGTTCGAAAAAAGACCCGAAATAGCATACCTTCGACGACAGAGTTCGGAAGTGTATAAATAATTATTTTACGTTTAAGAAATTTAGTTATGTATTCTTATCAAGGTTTACAAATATAACTTTACAAAGCCAACTGATTAGCATCAATTCAAATAATAGCCGTGGAACAAGTTTAAAAGAAACAGAAATACTGTGTTTTTTGCTGAAGTTGACAGAAGAAAATCTTCCATATCAATAACAGAGAAAACAATAGAATATTTTTTACAGTAAGTTTCACCCTGTACAAGGCACGGGGGCTGCACGAGGCAGAGGGTCACCTTAAGTGCTAGTTTATATTCATAATAGGGAAGATAACGGTTAACTCGATTGAACAAGATTGTAGTGATTGGGGAAACATCCTTTTCGAAGACTGTTCCTCATGGGAAGAAGCTCTCTGAATGGATACTCGCTGATTGAGTACGGAGGGAATGTCGGTGGTTTAATATTATGACATGGCGGGTCCTATCCGTGAAGGATAGAACTGACGGAACCAAAATTCGTCCGAGCACTTTTCATTGAAGTAGCGATCGAACAGTTAGAAGCTCGCCACATCCCGCCTGTTTTGGTAGGAAAATAATTTTTCTCTAATAATGGAGACGCTTTTGAGCTCTATCAAGACTGGAAGAGCGAGGAGTAGACAACTCCTGCCCAAATATGGCAACAGGACTCCATTTTCGGTCTGATCTGGCGCTTACAAAGGTAGAGGATAGCATGAGGAGTTGTACAGCGAGACGATCATTTTACCAGCATGGGTCGTATATAGGAGTTTTAATTAAGGACGGGATGTGTTTGAGAGATAGATACATATTAAAAAAAAATCCAATGTTGGTATGACCAGCAGACAACTTGCCAGACATCCTAATATATTAGACAAGAAAAAAATTGAACAAGGAAAGAAAAAACAAAGACCAAACCGCAAACATCTTCATACGCAGTAACTTAAAATGTTCAATGCCTAAACTATGTAAACAGAGCAAAAAATGCTTCACAACTTCAGCAGTTAACGAAGGACAACTAGAGTCGCTACTCAAATTTCACACTATTGTACATCAGTATGAATATATTTACAAATATTTTCATAGCAACTACTCTAACGAGCCACTTACAGTAGTAACCCAACTGCATGAATCTAAGCAAGTGGATGACAGACCGTGGTCTCAGGGAGGTGGCAGAGGGAATAAATCTTATTGAGAGCTACAAAGGATAGGGGAAAGTGGAGAGCCATGATCACCTACGTCCTGAACGGACACGGCACATAAAAATAAAAAAGTGTAACGTGATATTTTCATTTGCTCCTAGGTGTGTTGTTGCTTAAAATCTAAAGTTGGCATCTCGGCCCCACTCCTTTACTGTTGAAACCTTCAAATGTAATCGACTCTTCTACTTCAACAGCTTCTTCTCTCGCACTTCCCGACAGTGGAATTCCCCTTCTCTTCCTTGCTTCCCTAATAGCTATAATCTTCAAAAATTCAAATGTAATTGACTTCTTAAAGTTGGCCACATGCAAAAGCCGCAAAATGTTCGTAGCTTATCAGTTAAAACAGCTGGTGCGTTTAACCAGGTTTTCTATGAAAAAAGAACGTGGATTCGAATCCTGCCGAGAGCATATTTTGATCAGCTCACACTTGATTAATACTCACTATTCACTGCCTTAGATTGACGGCCTATGAAAAATCGGGAACAATAATATTTACAATATAACCCGAACGTCCAAGTCAGTATTAGTATGACTAGTTTTTTCTGACTGAAAACATGTATCATCTTTGATATCTTTTGTCTTCTCACGAGATCAAAACGGAATAGCCCATTAATTATGAGGTATTAGCAGGAGATGTTAAACACTTCTATCTATCTATCGTTCCACCTGATCAAAACGTTCCTTATTTATGAATTGGAAGGGCGTAACACTCGTGCGAGATAATGAAGGGAGTCTCAAGTACAAATATTGTATGATAATAGCGCTTGAATTTGATTTCTTTCTAAGATTTTTTATTCCAGTCGTATCTAACTTTGCGTTGTGTGTTTATTTACTGATCTTGTGAGGGCTTAAAGGCGACCGTGATGGTTCAAAAGTAAGTCGTTGTAATTTGGAGCCAAGAGCGCGGTTTCCAACTGAACTCTCGGCTTGTGAATTATTTCACCGTTGATGCTCATGGGAAAAAGACTAACATAAAAATTGTATCTTATTTAGATACAAAGACATGTGCACACAGACAGAAATCTCGCCTCAAATGCAACTGATTGATTTGCTTTGTTTTGTTTTACGGCATATCAACCTAAATAGGTTATTTAATGCCGACAAATTGTTTATTGTTGGCAATATTTTTTTTCCAAAAATCTATTGTTGGTAATATTTTTCCAAAAATGTATTGCTGGCAATATTTTTCTTAATCAATTATGTACTGCTGGTAATAATTTTTCCCAAAAAGTATATCTTTCATAGGTGTTTTGATCCCTTTTTGTGGCGTAACTGTTTGCCCATATCTGTATACTGACAGGTATTACCACCCCTGGTCCAGTTGGTCCTGGGAACTCCAACAATTAAGAGGTAGTTCCACGCTCCTCAACCTTCTGATCAAAGGCCTTGCTGTCGGATGTAGTTTATCATCATACCCAGGACGAGTAAACTGACTGGTATAGGGTATCCTTAAAGGTTCTAATTTTAAAAGTATGACATAAGAGATTATCACCAATAAATCGCTAATCATTTACCCACAGAAATAATATGGATTTTTATTTTATTTAGATGATTAAGGATATTATGGTTGCTACAAAAATTTTGCTACAACGTTGCTTGGCACAAACAGATTAAATAAATATTAGGTTGGTGCAAAAATAATGTCGTTTTCTCACATATGTTACTATGTGAGAAAACGACATTATTTTGGCACCAACCTAATATATTCAAATGGACGCTAGAAAGTTGAGCGGATCCATTTCCAAATATCCAAATATTAGATTTTATTTTGTTTTTGTACAAAGGATACTTGGTCAGGCCAAGAACCTTTAAAACCGTGATCATAATATTGGGTTGGTGAATAATTATCAGGCGTTTTTAAACAATATTTATTATGTAAAATGAAACATAAAAATTCAGTAATAAATTTTTTAAGTGATTATTCGGGAGCATAAATTTTCAACACGCATTTTTATTACTTGAAAATAAAATAATATTTTTATTAAAACATTAAACAAAACAGCAATTTTTATTAACCAATAACCCGCCTAGAAAAACGCTTGATAATTATGCATCAACCGATTAGTGCCTTTATCTGAAGAACAGTAAATATCTCCTTGTTTCCGAGACAGTTAAGAATATTTATTTTGCGACAAGACTCATCTTTCTTGTCTTTTCAGATTATATGACATATAATCCAGTAAATTCAGTGTGGAGATCAATATCCTATCTGAGACCGAATGAAAAATATTGGCAGAAAAAAACAAAAAACAAACAAACTACAAGGGGGCATAACTTCAAAAGACAATCGATCGTCAGCTATATTTCATGCTTAAATGCTGTTAGCCAATGGACAATGCTCGCACAAAAGAGGGAAGATAAATAACAACAGGTCCTTAATGTGCTTTTACTGACGGGCATAAATCTAACGGAATAAAACGGAAAATATACACATGAATTACAGGGATTCGACAAATATAATACAACTATAAAATGAATGGATGCTGCAAACATGTTAGGACGGTAGGTCATAATAAAGTTATTTAACTAGTTCCCTAAATCATAAAAAAGAAAAGGAATTTCAATATGGCTGTCAGGCATCCTCTCATGTTTTCCACGCCATCTAAATCACACAGTAATCTATTGACCGTGTTTACATCTATTGTTTACCAATAATAAATAAATGTATAAACGTTACAGTTGTGTTCGTTCTTATTTGACATAAATTAGCCAACACACAGATACAACAAGGCTTATTATAAAGAAGTCTACTCCCTGAGTATGGAGAGATTCGAATTCGGCTCAAATGACTGGAACGCTGAAGGTCACGCGCTCGTAGATTACAACAGTAGATTACGTAATAACGACAATTACTAATATGCTTGTTACAAGATTGGTATCGTTTTACTGCTGAAAATAGCGACATATATCAGTAAGTTCTATGCTTATATTTTCTTTTCTTGCACTTCTCAACTGTGGAACTCACTTCCGGTTTCTTGTTTCCCTGTCACTAATATTTAAATGCAACATCAATCACCATCTTCTGTCTTCCTGATTACTGTTCTTTTATTCTCCTTTTTTCTCAATTACGTCTTTTTTTTTTTCCATTCTCAGCATCCACTTGCGTATTAGCAGCATTATTTGCTTGGGTGAAATGATTAAGAAACAAAAAGCTACGACTCGGCTATTATGGCTCTCTTATATATACGCCCAATAGGATTTAACCCCTATTAAATAAGAAGAGAAAAACTCAAATAGTATATACAAATAATAAAATAATATATCTGATTCAGTTTGGGTTGGACTAAAAGAAGATTGTACGATAGAATTTGTATCTTTATTAGCTTAATGAAAATTTAAATATGTATTATAAAAGACGAGATAATTCTCTATCTGTCCTACTCAGCGTGAGGCAGGCTGTATTTAATGTATATGTTGCGCATGCGTGGATTACTTGTGCTTGTACCATTTAATGTATTCATAAGCAGAGGCTCAAAAATATAAACACAGGTTGACTAAGCTTTAAAGAAAGTATTGCAATAATACATTTCACTCGCACTCAGTCTGGACAACCACTACCATCTGCTGAGCAAAACGATCATAAATTTATAGAAAAAAGGTAAAAAAAAACGAAGGCTTTAAACTCTAAAAATCAGATAATTATGAGATTTTATGGAACTTTACAAAAAATATACAGTGAATGAGGGGAGTGTTTTTATGGACGGTGACAAAAGCATTGTGGGGAAAAAAGAATAAATATTGTTTATATAAATCCCCCAGGTAGAGGGAGTTGTTTTTTTTTGTCGTACCAGGCAAAAGTACATTGCTAAAGGTAAAATGAGGAAGTAGACGCAGTAGAAGCTGGAAGAAGAAATATGATAGAAATAAGCGATAAGAATGCTAACAGTTATACCTACTGGTACATTTCGAAAGAAGGCTAAAGACCCCGGGTATTAATATCGCTCCAGTTCGCTTTTTCGGCATTCTGGTTCATTTTGTTTAAATCATATATCATTGTAGTGTCAAAATTACCAGTACTTTTTTTAAAGTGAATTCACCCCAAGCAATACAATAAATCCATTACAACACAGGGGGTTACTGAGTGTGAAAGAATAAGAAAAAAAGAGAAATATTATTTAAGAGCAAGAACAATAAACGAAGAGGAATCAAGCTGACAGTATGTAACGATTGACAACTTTTTGTAGATCAGGGTAGACTGGGAAGCAAGAATCCAGAAGAGACTTCCAAAAATAACTGCATACTATTGCTAACGGTGAAAAAAGGACATAATCAGTAGTATGCAATTATCAATGGCCTAAGCTTCAAATCTGATATGTATGAAAAAATAATCAAAGTACAGATAACTCGTTAAAAAATCGAGGATCAATTTGACATTGAATTTATATTTTGATCAGGACTCCATTTTCTAAAATGATGATTCGATTCTAACGAATATGACTAGAGGGAGGTTTAATGAATGTTTATCTATAAGAATTATCAACCCAAAATCTTCCTTGTTTTTTAACATGTGCCTGATCAGTCGGATATTGGAAGAGGGTTCTAATAATTAGGTGGTGTGTTTTTTGTGAATACCTACTTTGGGAGATATAATATAATGAAAACTCCAAGTAGAAGATTATAAAGATTTATTTGATTGATCCTGGATTTTTATCTTACTTTATCTGTATTTTATTTTATTTTATTTATTCTATTTTATTTTCATTTTATTTATGTGATGCATGATTATTTTATTATTTTATTTTTATTTATTTTTAATTTATTTTATTTTAATTTTATATTATTTATTCTATTTTATGTTATTTATTTTTATTTTATTTTATTTTCATGTGATGCATAGTTATTTTATTATTTTATTTTTATTTTATTTTATCTTTTTATTTTATTTATTTTTATTTTATTTTCATTTTCATTTTATTTATGTGATACATAGTTATTTTATTATTTTACTTTTATTTTATTTTTTTTTATTTATTTTATTTTATTTTCATTTTATGTGATTCATAGTTATTTTATTATTTTATTTTTATTTATATTTTATTTTAATTTTATTTATTTTTATTTTATTTTATTTTCATTTTATTTATATGATGCATAGTTATTTTATTTTTCATTTTATTTTATTTTATTTCTTTTATTTTATTTCTTTTTATTTATTTTATTTTCATTTTATTTATGTGATGCATAGTTATTTTGTTATTTTATTTTTATCTCATTCTATTTGTATTTTATTTTTGTTCTATTTTATTTTTATTTTATTTATGTGATGCATAGTTACAAGCGACAGGGGAGATGGGATGTGATTATTTTATTATCATAGGAGGATTTAAAAATAATTGATATCTCATGCCCCTGCTGTTTTAGTATATTAGCCGTGGCTCTCGTCATGAAGAATAAAAACTTTAATTTGCGGAGGTTGTATTACGAATTGATAAAAAAAAAGAAAAAAGATGAATCCATTCTGAATTATTAAGCACTAAAGAATAGATTTGAAAATGAAATTTTATAAATTTTAACGCCTTCCAAACAAAACTGCTTTTATTTCACCACCATAGAGAAACTTTTCTGCTGCTTGCCCTCAGTATAACGGACGCTAGTCTCCTGGAGAGCAATACACTGTGCCTTCTTAGACTCACATTTTCAACTGACTTAAAGTGCAGCGACTATATCGAATCAATAGCTGCATCTACTGCAAGAAAATTTAGTTCACTGTATCGTGCTAGAAAATCATTCTCGTGAGAGTCCATCTTGCAGATATACAAATCAACCATTCGTCCGTGCATTGAATATTATTGCATATCTAGTCTGGTGCTCCTGTTGTTCATATCGAAGTTCTTAACAAAACCCAAAGAAGGATCTGCAATATAATAGATCCTGATCTGGCATCTCGACTTCAGCTAAATGCAACCCCAACTTGTACCCTAATATTTTTTTCTCACACTTCCCGCTTTGGGACTCACTTACATTTTCTTGTTTCCCTGATAACTACAATCTTCAAAAAAGTAAATGCAACGTCATTCGCCATTTTCTTTCTTTTTTTAATCCAGTTCAGTTTTTGTCTTTTCCTCACTCCTCCATAGAGTCAGTCTTTTTCACTTCCTGTAAACCCTACGTACTAGTGGCATTCCCGCCTTGTTTGCAGCGAAATGATACAAAAAAGCTAAATTTGTTGAAAGCGATAAGCCATGTTTCGTCCATTTTCTCCAGATTTTCAGCAACCGAATATCATTTTTTCAGTATGTTTGGACAGAGTTTGTAAACTAAGCGCTCACCGCTAGTTTTGATACAGTAAAAGAAAACACACTGAAAGATTCACTGGTGCTTATGTCCCAAGAATTCTGTTGTAAATACAGGAAAATTGGCCCTTGTATAGGGTTAAATAATTCACATTTTTTCATTATGTCACTTGTAATTATTAGGTTGGTGCAAAAATAATGACGTAATAATGTCGTTTTTTGACGTTAAAAAATACGTCAAAAAACGACATTATTACGTCATTATTTTTGCACCAACCTAATAAATTTGTGTTATTTAAATGAAATCATTATTTTTTGAACAGGCAAATAATTATTTGCGTGTGAAGATCAGTGAATCTACATGCTAATGATAAAAAATAACATTTATTTTAAACAAGAAAAAATACATTTCAACATAATCTCCGAAATTGTCAACGAAGTTAATTCAGAAAAAAATATGAGTCAAAGCAATCGAACGTCATTCAGTGAAAATTTCAAATGAATATTCGAGTTACGGACTTACTGATGCAAGCACTTATGCATCTATTTATCGATAGCTTGCTTTGAAACTGTAGTGATATTTCTTTTATATATAGTGGTAGCAGAATGTATTCAAATCAAAGAAATTGTTATGATTTTGAATACAGATCTTTGACATTTAAATGAGCAATACTGTATTTATTTCTATAATCTGAGAACTTGTATATTTTTATACATGTAAAAGATAAGATACCCGACTAAAATGGATTATTTACGAAATTCGTGATAAATATACATACTTAGGTATATTGACATCTAGTCTTATGTTTTATGTAAATAAATAAAACAAAAACAAAATATCGTAAAACATATTTTCATATCTATCTATCTATCTATCTATCTATCTATCTATCTATCTATCTATCTATCTATCTATCTATCTATCTATTCACTTAGAAACACTTTCAAAAATAATATATTCTCATATGTTCTTTGGGTAGAGCTTTTTCGAACGACATAAAAAAGCATCGAAATATCAGAAATATTATCAAATATATTATAAATCCAAAATGAATATCGTAAAGACGCAAAAAGCCTTAAAATATTACGAATATTATTATAAATATTGCGAATTCAAAATAAATATCTATACGTAGAAATATTGATGGGAATTTTTTTTATTTTTTATGTATTCTTAGATAAATACTCAAAATTATTAATGTATATCTCCATATTTATTCAAAGAACTTTTCGGCAATATCTATCTATCTATCTATCTATCTATCTATCTATCTATCTATCTATCTATCTATGAATTTGTGTATATGCATATACATATGTGTATGAGAGTGTGTTTGAATCCAATTAGCGACACTTGTAAAAATAATATAAGATTACGTATTCCTAGATCTAAGCGTTTTCGTATGACGTAAAAAAGCCTTAGAAAGTTGCGGTTTTCTTTAGTAGCCATTCATATTTCAGCTTTTATTGATATAAAACTTTTACTTGTCTTTTGAATTTCTATTCACTTGAAAATATCAGAGTTTTACTGATGTGACGTCAACTGGTAAACATGAAAAAATAATATTTCTCTCTGGAGATTGCAATAGCAAAATGTATTGTTTTTGTTTTAAAAGTTTTTTTTTTTCATCCAGTATTATTTTTATTACTATAAACGTTTTATATGTATTATACGTGTTTGAGTTACGATCTCCTTTTTTATTTTTCTTAAACAGGGAAATTTATAACAGCTGGAATGAATCGTTAAGTCTTACTATAGAAAATAAGTTATTAATTAAAAATTAATAGCAATCAAAATAATAGTGGATTCAAAAATCCATTTATACATATATATATCTTTAAATGATGCATCGGATTGCTAAGGCTACCAGTGCTTTCGGCAAACTTCGCCATCGCTTGTGGGGTGAGAGATGTATTCGACTGGATACGAAAATTCGGGTTTACAGAGCTGTTGTTCTTACCATCCTTTTATATGGCTCAGCTAGCTAGATGTTTTCATTAACAGCTGCCTGCAATCTGTTGAGTTAACCTTCAAGATAGGACATCTAACGTAGACCTGTTTAACAGGTGTAATATTGGAGGAATCGAGACCTTTCTCATACGGTCTCAGTTACGATGGACTGGTGATGTCTTGAGAATGTCTGATGACAGGATACCCAAGATCCTAATGTAGAGCCAGTTAGATCAGGGCTACATGAATGTAGGACGCCCATGGCTGAGATACAAAGACAAGCTGAAAAGCAACTTGTCAGCTGTCAATATACCACATAACACCCTTGAGCGCTTTGACTTGGAGCGGGTAGAATGGAGATCAACGTGTTTTAGTGGACTCAGCAGTTTTCAATCTGCTTGTCTGAATAATCTTCAAAAAGCGAGAGCAGGAAGTAAAAGGTCAGCCAATCTAACAGTGATCACATATCCTCACTCTTACTCTATATGTGGCCTCCTTTGTAAATCACTTGCGAGTCTTAAGTGCCACTTAAGATTATCGCACAAAATTTCATAACTGAATCAACTAAGCTGTCAGATCCTCATACGTCGTTTTAAACCTGAATCAGTTGGCATGCTATTTTCATAGAGCTTGGAAAATAGGAGATTCGGCTTTCGTATTTGCTTTGGTGAGATGAATTTATTTGTAAAGAAGACAACAGAAATTTATTAAAAAGGTATATGATGAATAGATGTAGAGCTCAAGGAAGAAAAAGAGCAGAGGAAAAATATAAGAGGAATTGAAGAGAACCAAGGTGAAGAAAAGATATAAGTGATGCTGAAAGACAACAAGAATAGGAAAAAAAAAAAAAAAAAAAAGGAAAGATAAGCGAAAATGAAAGAAAAGAAGAATAAAAAGAAAGAAAAGAGAAGAGTTAAGACGGAGAAATCAGGATTTTAAAAAAAACATAGATCAAGAAAAAAAGAGAAGATAAAGATGACAGAAAATAACGCAATCTTAATAGGGAAGGAAAATGAAAAAAGAAGGTTTGTATTTAGGAGGAAAGAAAGTAAATAAAATCACGAAAGAGAAGGATGAAGAAAACGGGAATTGTTTTGTGATTCTATATGACGTTGAATAAAAACATTTTTTAAAACATTTTATTCAATACCCAATCCGAAATCAATCGCACCAATATTTTTCAGAATATTTTTCGGATTTTAGAATGGTATTCCAGGTAATTTTTTGCAAGCTTTTTTTTTTTTTTTTTTTTTTATAAATTTTGTATTCAGTGCTATTATTATTTTTATGCAACTTAATAAATGTAAATACATTTCAAATTTAACATCGGATTAAGAGTCTTGTGTTTATTTGTTTACGCCATTCATTACATTCGGGGTAAGATATTTGACGTTCTCTCTTCTTGTCTGATGCCCAAAATCATTTTGTTATTCGAGATATAAATTATCTGGCTTTATGATCCAGCTGTAGTTCCAATGAAAATTTGACTTGAACTATAATTATGAGAGATGATCAGTAAGTACGTAGCCAGATAATAAGTTGAATTTTGATCAATATATTGTACAATTTATTTGATTAATATGTATTAGCACTAAAATTAATAACTATCGGTCTAGAGATTGAAAGTATTACTAAAGAAAATTTGCCGTCCTACAGGAATCGAAATTATATTCAAGTTTTAATTTAGAAACTATTTCAAGCCTGTATTATCATTTAGCTACGAGAAGTTATCACAATCTCAATGTTCTTTTGAAAAATTCATATCTCTTGTTCAGAGTCTATATCAGCAAATCTTATTTTACTACTCAAGACCTGAAAAGTGATATTTAAAAATATCATGGATCTTTTAATCTTGCAATATTTCTTATTACTGCGTAGGTTATATTTCGTGGTTGCACGTGTTTGAATAAACGTCCCTGCTTTTAACAGTAAAATGAATACATCCGGCCTTAAAGAAAATGTGTCCCGACAGTAAACGAATATATATATATTCTTTCAAATCAGCTCTGATGAGGTTGACTTGGTGAAGGAAGTATGATGGTTGAAAGACCCGAAACTGCCCAATGACCCAATTCAGAACATCACTGACGACAGCCTCTAGCGCTAAAGAGCATATATTGAAAGTGGGTGCACGTGTTTTAATAAACGTACCTGTTTTTAACAGTAAAATTAATACCCACCAGCCTTACTACTATTAAAGAAAATGTGCCCCAACAGTAAACGAATATATATATTCTTTCTAATCTGGGAAACCCCTTTCAAGCCAAGCGGTCTTTTACCATTACGCTTTGCTGTGGTGGCTTGCATTATCTTAATGGTAAAGTAGGCTTGACGGTAGTTTCATCGGATTAAAAGGTTCTTAATGCTAACAGTAAAAGCTAATATAAACTGTTCTAGGAGTGTATAGTTTAAAGTAGCCTATTTTTATACCCCGAGGTATGGAAAAATCTAGCCATTATCGTACCTTGAAGTTAATTTGAACGAGGCTAAAATAAAACAGGGTATATTCTACGTGGGAAATAACCATAAGCTGCTACATTTGAACCGTTTCTCGTTCTCAGTAAAACAATACACTGTGTTTTTGAAGTCTTTCAGAGAAGTGGATATTTCTTCCTTAAAACGGAATTTCTAAATGCTCGATGAAATAATAGTAAATGATAAATCTAAGCTTTAATATCTTCTGAATAGAAAAAAAAAACAAAACAAAAAAAAAAAAAAAACAGCGGAAACTTCCCAGCCAAAATGTAAAGATTTTTGTCTGCGCATCAAATATACACGATGGTTATTACAATCTTCCTGTTAATTAATAGGAAACAGACGCTTTCGGGGATTTCTGTTTCAGTTGGTTTACTCGAGAAGATTTGCTTGTAATATACGAATGACATAGATATTCATTAGTGGGATAAGAATGACAGTGAACAAAAAAAAAAAAAAAAAAAAAAAAAAAGACACCATTCCCTAGCATGAACTAGAACTTTCTCTTGGGTTCTATTTCTTAAAATACTTCCAAAAACTTACCAAAAATATGATCTGGAATTGGAATGAAAGCAGTGATGGTACATACACTCAATCAAATATAAAATCTCAAAATGTACAATAAATGAAATCTAAATATTTTATATAGTTCGGTGTATGGATTAGTTTTAATAAATGTAATATAAGAAATGAGGAAATTAAACATAAGATAGGTTGTACCAGGTGTAATTTTGTCCAACACCGTTACAAGCTACAAACTTGGAATATTAACCTCAGAACCTCGTCAGACTTGAATTTTATATATGGCGTCAAACTTATTCAGAAATGGTTAAACTATCAGCATTATACAACCATTTTCTCATATCAATGATTAGAAATAACTTCAAGTAAAAGGATCTAAACCATAAAGAAAACAACTCTTAATCATATCTTATGGCACTACAGAATCACAAAGAACTTTACCAAGTAAGAAAAGCCATATCATTAGAAGACTTTCACGGGTAGTAACAATTAAAATGGATAACTCATGAAACTGGTAAGAAAAGTAACAGAGTAATCAAAATGTTGATTTTCCCCATCACCTTAAACAAGGAAAGTCCGATTATTACCACAAAAAGCGTTAACACTTAGTTCTTTTCAGAACCAAATTTCCTGAAATAACTGATTTAAGAGAAAGATTTTATAAATTTCAAACAAAAGTAATATTAAATGCTCGGTCAATGAATGCTGAAAGTTTCCTGTATGGAAACAGTTAATCTAATTGTCATCATTATTTAAAAGAAATTCACACTTGAGAACTCCCTTATAATTAAACTATGATATAATCCTATACCATATAATAACCTGATTTAGATTTAAACCAACCTTGGTATAAAAGTGGCGTCTTGTTCTTTTTGCTCTCGGTTACTAGCATTCCATGTTATTGTAAAATATCTACGTTTCCTAATTTTCACACGAGGCAATGCTGACAGGTTCTCAGTCCTACATAAAGGGATACACCCGCCTGCAAATATATATTCTGTTATTTGATTAGATTTCGAGAAGGGAGTCTGCAACAGTGGTAGATGCCTCAGCCTCAAGACTAGTTTCTATATTTGTAGGTCTACACAATGTGCCTTTACCCTTTATCGTTTTATAAAATCCTTTATCTTTTAACCTTTACCCTTTATCTTTTAACCTTTATCCTTTATCTTTTAACCTTTACCCTTTTATCGTTTCGAAAAATCTCTGATAATATTACAATAGATCCTGCACGCAATTATTAGGTTGGTGCAAAAATAATGCGATAAAACGACATTATTTTTGCAACAACCTAATATTACGTCGTGTACATGCTTATTGCCAGTGTATTTTGCGTGGGAGTTGAGGGAGAATTTGTACACACAAATTACTTATCATCATTCTGACATGGGAGGTGGGCAAATTATTTTCTGTGGACCAAAACCCACTCCCAGCTAGTTGTTGTAGACAGGAGCGGTAGTGGTGTTCATTTTATAAAGCTAGCAAATTTCTATAATAAAAGGATAAAGAATAAGTAAGGAATAGTTTCAAAAATATTATAAAATATGCGTTTCATAGAAAATAAGTGTACTTCTCCTAGAGACACTTAAATCCGTATAGCAGCTTTTGGCTAGTGAGGCTAACTTAAAAAAGAATAACACATTTTTTTCATCCCTTTTCCCAGTCTGTGTTTTCCTCGCATTTGATGAAAATGCCGTAATATTCCCCTCACTACTCTCCAAGCACATGAATTATAGCGACAGTTGCTTGATGGTTGTTATCTTTGGTGTGGGCGCAAGCATGCCGAAACCAACCACCGAGAAATTGGTCGTCGGAGAACCACTAAGCTTCAATGGGAACGCCTGTTTTGCTATCCAGACCAAACACCATGTTTGCTTTCACAGACATTACAGCGTCTATAAAATAGGATTTATTTTCGCTTTCGCTTTGTGAAAAAAAAAAAAAAAGACAAAAAAAACAAAACAAAAAAAACGAAC
Source organism: Acanthosepion lycidas (assembly GCA_963932145.1). NCBI lineage: Eukaryota > Metazoa > Mollusca > Cephalopoda > Sepiida > Sepiidae > Acanthosepion > Acanthosepion lycidas. The sequence continues at coordinate 130,998,304 of OZ010582.1, read as the reverse complement.
AGACACTCAAGGGGGTTTGTAATCTTCAAGGGTTTGTTTTGAATTCATCCCATTATTTTTGTTTGTAACCAAAATGGACGGTGGTGGAATGATGAAGGGTGACGGGATTTATATGATCACAGAAACGCGAAATTAACTACAAACTTGTTGGCATTAATCTATCTATCTCAATATGTTGATTATCTATCTATCTATCTATCTAGCTAGCTAGCTAGCTAGCTAGCTATTCATTTTTCATACTTTTGAAATATATTCTCAATTGCATGTAGGTTTTTCCATCTTCTCTTGCGTCATCTTGTCCTCTGTTGCCATCTTGTCTTTTCTTGCGTCATCTTTATTTATTATAAATTATCTAATCAAATGCGCGTCTTCGAAATTATGTCATATCTATCTATCTATCTATCTATCTATCTATCTATCTATCTATCTATCTATATATCTATCTATATATCTATCTATCTATTTTCTTTCTCTATCTGTCTATGATAAGAAAATAACAAATATGTAATGTTTATCATTAGATTAATAAACGTTTCCTATTTCTTTATCTTATCATTCGGTTGGATTCTGATCTATATTTGATCCAATCTATCTATCTATCTATCTTTATATTTTCATATTTTCATTTTATTTTATTTACATTATCTATCTATCTATCTATCTATCTATCTATCTATCTATCTATCTATCTATCTATCTATCTATCTGTTATTGCTAGCGCTCGAGAATACCGATATCGTCAGTAATTTTACTTACTAGATAAAATCATCATTAGTGCAAAGAAATATACTTTCATTCTAGAATCTCCGAAAGATTGGTTTGCTACAATTTTCTGACGGAAGCCTCACCTTATGATAACATCATTTTAGTTCATAATAAACACAACCAGTACTAAAAATGCTCTCATCAAATAAACCCGCTACGCGTATTTATTTCTCCTGTAGCTAAGGGAACAGTACAAGATTATAAGCAGAGATACCGATGGTATTTTTTTTTTTATCCCAATATTCTTTTTTCATCGATAAGGATCTTATCGTATCGCAAAGCATTGACAAAACATAAATAAAGCAATACGAACGATAAATGCTAGAATTACTTTAAAAAAGACAAGAATTAAAAACAAACAAACCAATAACGAAAGAAAAACAAACAAACTGATTTAAAGTCACAACAAAGTAGAAATTTCACGAAACCTACGAAATTCACCTTTCTGCTGATACTGTTAGGTAATTTTGGAAAACTAAAAAAAATCAGTTCTCACTTTGTGCTCCAGTCTAGTGGACTTGTGTAAATATAAGCTAAGCCAAACAAATATACCAACATCTATCTTTATGTTATTTAATTGTTGGTTTAAATTACTCTCACGGAGTTAGTTTCTTTAGTTTATAGAAAAAAATATTTTAAATGTTATCTAATTCAAGTTTTGTTTTGAAGTAAGCATTTCAAATTGTCACGACATTAAGTATGTACGTCGAAAGGGTGTTTGGACTGTCACTTTCTCTTACGGAATATTAATTAGACATCTTTTCACCAAGTGAGCGTTTTTTTTTTCTCTTAGCGTTAAACAGAACAACGTCCATATTCTATATTGGTTGGTTTTATTTTCTTTTTTAGGGACAGTTTACCGACTACACGTCAGTGAAATTGTGAGAGAAAGGAACTGAGTGAGAGAGTTCTTCCAATTCCAAGTAGTTTAAACTCCACATGATGACTACAAGGGGAAAAGTATCACCGATTGACATTGGAGGGAGAGATTTTAACAACTAATACATGTTCTTGTTAATTGATAATTCTTTAAATCGTGGATGAATGTAAATGAATGAAATCCCGCTACACTCTTCTTTTTTCTCTGCTGACCGATGTCAGTATCTGACTCGGAACTTGCAACCTTATCAATTCAGATATACGATATATTTCTGACAACATATGAAGTTGTTTATCATTTGGGATATCTTTTTTCCCAAGTTCTTAAATTTAACTTATTCCCCTCTACTTCAGGCAGACAGTGTTACAAGCGGAGAGTGTAAGTATTAAACTGATGTAAAGACATGAATGACTTTTTGCCTTGTATATTTAATAACTGACAACAAAATAAAATATGCTATGTCTTAAATAAATGGTACGATAAAAGTATAAAAAAGGAAATTATAATTTTTTTGTGTATAAATGATGGATATCAATATAATATGTATTTTTAGAAGAATCTACTTTGATGATTTCAATCGTGCTATAGTTATTCATGTACCTTTTTGTGGTCAAAATTCTGTATCAGCAAATGAAGCCAGCTGAACATAATTCAGAAAGCAGACATACAAATACTATTCTAACATCATCTCTTTAAAACGTCATTCTGAAATTCAAGAGAGAAATGAAGGGAATGCTGTAATGGATAGAGGCGCAGACTAGGAACTCGGAGATCCGAGTTCGAATTCTCGTCGAGTTTGTGCGAATACACTTGCGAAAGATAATGTGGCACAAGGCCGAAAGTATGGAGTACCCATTAAGGATCGAACTCACTACCCTATCACAATGCTTGCTAAAAGTTACAGCACATTGAGGTGCCCCATGGCACAAGACCAAAACTGGAGCACCCAGTGAGGATCGAACTCACTACTTAGTCGCAATAGATCTAACCAGGCAAGATTGCTAACCATTACACCTTCTTCCCTAATTACGAGTTGAATAGTAGGACTTGTATTTAGAAAAATGATTATTATTCTCAAAATTCAGTGCAATATTTATTCGCAAAAAATAATTATACTTGCTGTCGAAAATATGTTTCGGCCTTAAATAAACCATAAAGGGTTGATAAGTCGTAAGAAACAAACAAATCAATCAAGACAAATTAATGTTGCATCTAAACCTGGACATGGTAGGAATAGAAATCACTCAATAATTGTTGGACGCAATCTTTTGAAAATTACTAATGTAACAACCAAGGTTTCCAGCAATAGTTTATTAACTACTGCAATGTAAGTAAGCTCAATTACTATTAGTGTTTAGGTTTGAATCAGTTTCAAATTCAGAACATTAAATATTTGTAGCATACTTTTAAAACTCTGTGTTTATACGGTGGAGTAATGGATAGCGGAGAGCCGAGTTCGAATTCAAGTCGAATCCATTATATTCACTTATGTGCAAATACCCTTGGGAAAGGTATGAATCCTCTTATTCACCCCCCAGCTATGGGTAAATAGCAGAACAGATCGGGTTCTATAGCCTTGGATGGCAACTGGTCCGTCGCAGAAAGAAATGGCAACCTACTGCGGGAAAAAAAACTGCCTCGAAATATACATGTTGGTCTAAGCGTGTATTACAAATGACGCATAACTGACTGAGTTAGGGACGCACGGTGGAGTAATGGATAGCGGTTCGGACTGAGGAATTGGAGAGCCGAGTTCGGATTGCAGTCGATTACATACTAATCTCCTCAGTAAACGTATGAATCCTCTTCTTCTCCCCACTTAACTGAGTAAGTTAGTTTATCCCAATTTGGTAGAATGTTTCCTAGAATTAACTTCTTGTGAATTACTTCTATGAACCAATCATGTCTGAAAAGCTGAACCTTTAACCTTATGAGTCAAAATCGTTTGCAAGAATCATCTTTGATTTGTCCTATAAATTTGATGTCCAGTCTCGAATATATCTGTTTTCCTATTTTTGAAAAACTTAAGACATTCGCATTTCTGAATATAATTTTGATAAACTATTGACAATGCATAAAAATAATTATTCTTGTAATCGAAAATCTTCGGGTAAATGGATCATGAAAGCCCAGGAAGGCGGTCCATCTAGGAGAAGGAAAAACTCTGTTTTAAACCTCTGCTGACGTACGGTCATATCCAAAACACTGAAAAGGCGATGAAAGTAAATCCAGAGAGAAAACCCTAAGTGGAAATGCGAGTGTGGTTGGCTGTGATCACTGAAACACTTTATGGCAACTCCTGCAACCAAAAGGCCTAATATTATCGTCAGTCTCGGAGAGGGAAAACTCTGAATTCAAACAACCTGCCGCCTTGTAGGTCCTAGCTCTTTAAATTCTTAAAATTCCTTTAAATTTCCCCGGGGCAAAAGGAACCGCCAAGCCAATGCGCTATTTTAGCTTAAATGCCACCAAGAAACACAATTGTGAGATGAAGGGTAGTGGTGACCACATTGCCGCAAAAGTCGCTAACTGAATAAATGCATGAATTATTGATAATGAGTTCAGTTTTAACTGGGTAATCCAGTTGTGTTGGGTAGATGTAACCGTAAGTTCTATGTTAACAGTTTCTTTTCTCGCACTTCTCGCTTTTGAAACTCCCTTCCAGCTCCATGTTTCCCAGCCGACTTCAAAAATGTAAATGCAATGTCAATCGCTATCTATTGTCGTCCTGATTACTCTCCTTCTGTGATCGCTCCTTAGTAATGTTTCTGTTTTCTAATTCTTCCACGCCCGGTCGCCTCTTAGTGGTTTTACTGCCTTTCTTGGGGTGGACCTTGCTTGAGGTGGACTTCATTAAAAAAAGGTAAGCCTCGCCTCTACGTTATGAAACCACTGAATTCAATTATTAATTCAGAGTTATTTCCCTTTGTTTATGCACAATGAAATATAATACATATAAAATATTGTGGGAAATTGACCCTAGTAATCTTTTTCCAACTGAGAAAGTCTCTCTGTACAGCCAGCATCACGTTCACAAGCGCGCTGTCTATTCTCTCTCGGGTAGTGTTTTTTATGCCGAGCTGATCTCGCAAAAAATTTGCATACGTTCAAACACTCTCGCCAATTCTCCTAGCTCCCAGTCTTTCTTAAATTAAGATGTCAGGGCGGCCATTTTTTTTCCTCTCCTTCCCTCTTTTTGCAAAGCCAGGCACATACGCTTTGCCCCTGAGGTAAGACATCTTCTCTTCTACAAATATATCTACCTTTATTTTTCAGAAAATCTTTTCTTATTTTTTTACGTCGTAAGTATTTGCACCAAATTTAAAAATCACGCTGTATTAAACCAGCAGTGTAAAATGTGTGGCAACGTATCTTACATGATGGAATCTCTACCCAAATTTTCACGCATTTAAAATAACAGAAAACAAGTTCGCGTTTGCAAGATTAAAAATAAGAAATGAATTATTAAATTCCAAACTTACTGACATTAAATCTAAGCTCAATTGATAAAAAGTATTTACCATTTCGTAGCTACTTCAGAATTTTCTCTGCACCACGGAAATGAAATTATATACTGTGAAGAAAATCATTATTTAAAAAATGTTTCTGTAAACCTTCCCAACGTCATTTTTCTAAAATGTTTACAAAATCTTAGAAATATTTTTTAACTTTACTCAGATATTTCGTATCACTGAGCTCAACAAATGAAATGTTATACTTTGTTTAAAAGTAGATAGAAGATTGCGTTCATCAGAGATTTTAATATCGGCCATCATTCTTTTTGGGGCAAGGCAGTTCTATGAGTCAGAAAAGTGGATTTACTGTCCACTTACTGTCTACAAAGGTCATTTTGTCAAAATTAGAGAGAATTTGTATCTATATATGACAACATTTGTATAGATACATGATAAACACACATAAATGTTGTATCGACATATGAAAGATTTGTATGGATACATGATAAAAAAGAAAATTTGTATCGCTATCTGGCAAAATAACAAAATTTGTATGAATAATTAAAAAAAAAAAAACAGAAAATTTATATATATTTCAAAATCAAAACATTTGTATGAATACATAACAAAAACACATCAATGTATCAATAATGTAAAATGAAAAATATTTGAATGGATTCATAAAAAGGACATAATTCATATGATTACAAGATGACAAAATTTATAATGTCACGTAACAAAAAAATCTCAACATTTGTATGCTTACATGAAAAAAATGGAACGAATTGTATAGCTAGACAAAAATCACAGAAAACTTTTAAGATAAAAAGAAACAATTGTATGGGTATATGAAAAAAGGACAAAGCTTTTATAAATTCCTAAAAAATCATAGAAAATTTTTTATGGTAATTTGACAAGATGATAAAATCTTATGAGTACATGACAAAATGATAAATAATTTTTACGGATACATAAAAAACTGACAAAATTTGTAGAATACATGAAAAATAGCAAAATTTGTAGGGATAAAATTGACAAAATCTATTTGGCTACATTGCAAAATGGCAATGTCTATACGGCCAGTGTCAGCATTTGAATTAATTTATGAAAGATTAACAACATTTGTATTGTTACATAACAAAATTAACGAATATTTGTATAGATACATGGAAAAATGAAAAAGAAAAATCAATGAATACATAACAAAATAACAGAAAAATTGAACAGATATATTAAAATTACTACATAGGAAACATGAGAAAATGATAAAATGTGTATGGTTACATGGAAAAATATGAGTCCTATCGGCAGAATATGACAAACGGAAAATGGAAAAATGACATATTTTGTATGACTATAGGACATAATCATAGAAAATGTGTATAGCTATATGAACAATTTACAACATTTATATGGTTACATGACAAAATGTATATGGTTACATGACAAAAAAAAACAAAATTTATATGGACACATTTTGTCATATATCTATACAAATGTTATCATTTTTAATGTAAGCTTGGAAAAATTTGCAGGGATCCATATAAATTTTCTTTATTATTTTTTTGTATCATACAATTTTTCTGTGATTTTGTCATGTATTTTTGTGATTTGTATCTGTAGCTATTTATTCTTATATGCCGCTATAATACTCTATACAATGATTGTTCCCTTAATCCTGCCGATATTCTAACATTTTAAAAATCCCCCTCTGCCTCTCTTGCATTCAGTATGTTCTTTGAGAGCCAAATTATTCTAGCCATCTTTCCTCCTTATGTAACCCATAAATTAAAACTTTTTCGTTTGTCATATTCTGCCGATAGGACTCACAACATTTCTCTGTAGAACCACATCTCTGTTCCCTGAAATGTCCTTTTCCTCTATTAGGGAATTGTCCAAAACTTATTGCCATATAGGAGGAATAATATTATAAAACTTGAATATTCTAATTATTATTTCCAGCGCATTTTCTTAATTTGCTTAGCATTTGGAAACCATTGTTCGGATGTGAGTGTCGCATTTTTCATAATTTTTATATGTGAATATGAGCGTAGAAACAAATCATATGTTTTTAATATCTTTATCAATCGGAAACGTTTTATTTTTTAAAAAAAATACGTTATTCTTGGTCTCATAAATCTTAGCGGGAGATAAGAGTCAGTTTTTCGTACGTGTGAGGAAAGGTTTACCGTTACAGCCTTGATTCCCAGTACGAACAAACTGTACTACGACTGTCTGTCTGTTAATCGCTATTTGTGTTCTTTGCCGTTAAATTGGTATGCTCCCTTGAAAGAATTAATTGCTCGGTTTCCCCGGTGCCACTGACAGTCACACATCTCGAAAAGACTATCCTAACGCTTTCTCTGTTATTGCCTTTAAATCTAATCTTTTCCTTAACTTCAATAAAATTCGTAGGCTTAGTTATTTACTAGCTTACAATAATTTAGTACAATTCTCTGAAGTCAGGCCCACATTGAGAATGGAACTGATTTGCGAAAAAACAGTTAACTGATCTTCAAGTTCTTGGAGGTATCGTTGTTATTTAGTGTAAAACGTAGTAAACCGGAACTCGAGGGACGGAAGCGGGGAATGAGTTGTTTTTACCGGCGTCTGAAAGTGAGAGTCGTCTGGGTATGGCGTGTAGGACTCCTATTTGAGAGAGGGCGAGTACCTTGTTCCGTGAATCGAGACTATCTTGGAGAAAAGAGTGAGTTTTGTCGGGGTACATCGTACGATATGTGCAGTAGTAACAAAACGAACGAAGCGGATACAAGACAGGGAACAACAATAAATACCTGGAAGCCGGTGTTGAGGGGAGAAACGTCCAAACTGAAATTGCGTCCGACAACAGAGTAGCTAATTTTTTTGACCACATTTAGTAATTTTATTTAATCCTGCACTAGATTAAAATAGTAAAGTACTCAATAAACTCACGAAACTCACTAACCCAGCGAATTAGTTCTCTAGCATGGGTTTGTACTTACAGTGCACTCAGTGAGGATCTAAAGAATAATTATTGCGTCGTAAGTCAAGCATCTTAGAAATTCCTCAACGATATGAACCAAAACCAGGTTTTAATGATCTATAAATAATGTGCGTAGCCTGAATTTTTCTAGAGTTTTTGTTTTGTGATGTCTCATTAAAAAAAAAAAAGTATTTTTATTAGCATGAAAATTTTCTTAGAAAACTAAAAACTACCCTGTGTGGTAATCTCATATTAAAGGCAGTCTAAAAGCCAGGTCGATAGTGTCACGATTTTTAATGTTTTCTATATGCAGGCTGGAAAATATTTTTTCAAGGATTTTTTGTCAGCATTATTAGACAGGAACATTTTTTTAATACTTAAGGGTGAATAAAAATTGTAAAAAAAATAATGATTGAAAGCTACGTGTTCAGAATTAATGAAAACAACAAATTTAGATGACTGACGGTGAAATGCCTGAAACAATAAATATGAAGGCGCGTCTCAATGTTTTAAATTTGACTTCATTTGTTTCTAGATTTTCTATGATTCGCTTGGCAGTTTTGTTCTTTATTAAGTCTTCCTCTGAGAAGTTTTTTTTCTGATTTTTATTCTGGTCTCCTTTTAGAACTTGCCTTTCTTTTTATTCATTCTCTCTTTTCATTTGTTTTTTTTTTTATTTCTTTTACTTTTTTTGATTTCTTTTTATCTCTTTTCTTACAGTGATTTATTCTATCGTTTAGACTTTATTTTCTATCGCTGTTCATTCTTTATGTCATTTATCTCATCTTTTCAGTCAAGATTCCTTTGTAATGTTATTGATTCTTATATATATATATATATATATATATATATATATATATATATAGATAGATAGATAACTAGACTCGTTTCTAAAAACCCTCGAATTTTTGATTTGCAAATAATCAAATCAATCTCGAGAGAAAAAAAGTTTTAAAAAAAGAAAGAGCTACAAACATGAACTACTGCCGAAAAAAATCGCACAGATGCAGGTCTGAATCCCAAAGAAAAAACCCCGATACGAATAAACAACTAACTAACAACAGAGCTCAATACACTAACAATACACTAACAAAAGAGCTCATTAGGTGTATCTATCTATCTATCTATCTATCTATCTATCTATCTATCTTTATATATATATATATATATATATATATATATATATATATATATATATATATATATTTCATTAAAGACGACAGACAAGGTACTAAGATTAATCATTTTATTTAATTTTTCTAGTGTTCGAACAAGCGTTTATCTTTTCTGGATATAAAGTGTGTAGAAACTGTTCAAATGTTCTGTAATTCCGAGCGCTTCACCTATACTTTTAGCCATTATCATGAACAATATTTAGGCACTTTCTACACAAACTGAAAAGAAAACAAAAACTGAACACCTAAAAAATTAAATAAAAATCTTAATTGTAGTACCTTGTCTGTCGTCTTTAATGAAACATGTATAAATGAATGATTGATGCCTAAATACACAATATATATATATATATATATATATATATATATATATATTGTATAAATATAGATACAGAAGGTTTAGACATAAGAATCAATACTGCATGGTTACTGTCAGTTTCACACGTAAATGTGATCTACAGATCAATCTCATTGAGAAAGAACAGATATTGGTCTGTAAGACCTATTCAGCCGAGAAACTATCGCCGTTCTGTGTTGATTCTTATATCCAAACTCTCTATATTAATTTACACTAGTGTGAATGTGCGCTTTTCCCATGAAGTGGTGTATTTGTTTAGTTGTTTACTAAGCTTACCACAGTACAGTATAATTTTATGAGAGTTGGATGGCTAGTGATTATTGAGAACTACACCTTTGTGCAAATTAATTGAAACAACTGCTTGCTTTTCTTTCTTTTTAGACCTACTGGAGTGACGGTGTGACAGTGTGTAATCGATTTCTATTTTTCTTCAGATTAGGTCATTTGCAGTGGTGTGCAGAAATATGAATCTATTTTCGGGGTATATGATGAAATTTCTTTGGCTTTAAAAAATATTGCGTCATCCGTGATTGCATCAGATTTTGATCGCGCCCAGACACTACTGTCTCGTCTGTCGATTAGTTGTCCTACGGTCATTGTTTGCGATGGACATTAGTCCAAGGAAGCGTACGAAAATTGTAACGCTGCATGAACACACTGGCAAGCCTCACTAGTGATCAAATCAAAGTAATATAGACTGGCCCGGAAACTCTCCTGATTTAAATCCAATCGAGAATCTATGATCAATCTTCAAGGAAAAACATCGTGGGTTGGACATACGAAGTAATAACATGTGCACTAGGTCATGTTTCATGGGAAAATATGATAAAAAGTAAATAATAACGGAATTATCCTTTTTCTTTCAATTAATTTGCACAAGGTTGTAATAGTACACGAGTTTAGTATGTTGAAAATATGTCTACAGCGTACTTTCTTCGTTTATTTATCTTCTCTTTGTCAGGTTACTAAAGGTAGTAGAATATTTTAAATATACAAACTATTTTGTTATAACTAACAGGCACAGTTAGTTCTAACAAGGCTTAGCAATTCGGTTCTAACTGCTGACCACCTGCATCATTGCCTGCTGTTGAGTATTTGCTAGTTTGCCAGTGGTTTAGCACACAAGTAGGCAAATGTAGCCAAAGCCAAACTGACTTGAGTCACTTATGGAGAAATATATAGTTGAATAAAGACCCCTCATGCAAATGTATTGGGAAGGTCCATTCTAGCAAAATGGACCAACCTAACTGGTCTATTAGGCACTCTCCTATAAAATAAGGTAAAAATCAGCTGGCTTGCTTTACAAGGAAACAGAAGGAGGCAGCCATGTTGGCAGGTAAGTCACTTGACTTCTACATCTCCCTCCTCTCCCCATTGCGGAAGCATATTGGTCGTTGGGGAAGAATTAATTCCCTATTGCCTGGCTGATTGTACGGGAGTAGTCGGGATAGTGCCCTGGGAATCCTGGTTCTTGATGGCTGTGATTGAGTAGGGCCCTGGGACGCTGGTTTATCTTGTAATGTAATGTCACCATTTCCCGAGTCTTTGGCAGATTGATGTGGTCTGCATGTATCTGTAATTGTCGGCTCAGGTGACACAGGCATGGCGCTTGGTATGGGGTCTTGATTATGGGTGCTTCAAGTTTCCTTAGAAACCTAAGGTTCCGCAGGGTTATTCTGCCTGATCCTGCAACTCTAATTCTATATTGACGGTTGGGAAGCGTCTCTACTATTCGCCCAGCTATGTCCCATCGACGGCTATTTGGGTTTTGAATGGAGACTGTGTCACCCTTATAAAGTGGGGATAGTGCATGTGCAGTACGGTTGTACTTCTCGATGAGGTCTGCATTGCGTTTGGATAATCTCTGTTCTCGTTTTTGCGCTGCGGCTATCCATTCAGGGTGTGGTTTATATAACTGTGGGTGCGATGGGATAAAATCTCGAAGACGTCTATGAAGCAGGAGTTGCGCTGATGATAAGCCAATGCCTTGGATAGGGGTGTTTCTATATTGCAAGATTGCTTGTGCTGCCATGTTATTGTCCAAGGAACCCTGGTGTCCTGTGCAGTCTTTTATGAGTCTTTTTGCAGTCTTGACTGCCAATTCTGCACGTCCGTTAGACTGGGGATAGGCCACTGATGAAATTCTTTGTTTAACAGACCAGGTTTTTAGGAATTGTTGGAATGAGTAAGCTGAGAATGGCGGTCCACCATCTGTACTAAGTTCCTCAGGTGCACCATATGTTTGGAATATTTCTCTGCAGATGGATATCAACCTGAAAGCAACCGCTTGCCCTGGCTTGATGCAGTACAGAATGAGCCATCCAGTGAGCCTGTCTGCACAACCAAGATATGTGAAGGATTTAACATAGAACAAATCCATTACAATCTGTTGAAATGGCCATTCAGGTGTAGGTGTCATTTGGATTGGTTCATGTGGTAGACTTGGGGCATTCCTTGAACATGTAATGCAATTATACCTGTAATTGCGAATTGAGGCATTCATTCCAGGCCAGTAAACTCAGTCATAGGCACGCGCTTTCATGCCAACTACTCCTTGATGAGCCGAATGTAGGCATTTTAATATGTTCTTGCGCTGGGAGGTTGGTATCACTACTCTCCTGTCAAGTAGTATTAGGCCATTTTCATTGCTTAGGCGGTTACGAACTTCCCAGTATTCCCGGATTGTAGGTGGTGTTGCTTGATGACTGTTTGGAAAACCATTGTCTATGGTTTTCCGTAATAGGGTGTATTGTGTGTCTTCTTGACCAGCAAAACGAATGTGGTCAGGGGAAGTTATGGCAGGATTATCATCTAATTGAGATATTGATGTGAGAGCTGTCAATCTCATTGTTGCACAAGTCTCATCTGATTCATCAATTTCTATAAGGGAGGGTTCTATGGAAAATGTATCAAGTAGGCTTTGTACTGTAGTGACTGGATTGCGGGAAATATCATCAGAGGCTCTGTGCCATTTTCCAGGGCAGTGTTGCATGGTGAAACGATATCTCAAGCTTTTCTCTTTGAGTCGGAAAAGGCGAGGGTTGTGAATTTTGTTGAGATCTCGATCACCAAAAAGTCCTTTGAGTGGTTCATGGTCGGTCACGACTATAACGTTTGGGCAACCTAGTATGAACATGCGTCACTTTTCAAGTGCCCAGCTGATAGCTGCTGCTTCACCTTCTATGGGTGCATATCTTTGCTCAGCGTCAGTACAGAATCTGCTTCCAGCAAACACAAGATGCCAGCCTTCAGGGCAACAGACAGGGGCTCGTTCGATTGCACATGTGCAGTGTTTCTGAAGAAGTAAAAATCCCATGCCGTCTTTACTCCAGTCAGGAGCTAAACAGGTAATTCTGTTGATGTCAAATGTTGAGACACCCCGCTTTACTAGTTCAACAATGACCTGCTTTGATTCCTGAAATGCTTTCTCAAGGGTCTGGTTCCAGGTGAATTTTGAGTTTTTTTTGACAAGGTCCCGAAAAGGTAGCATAATGGGACTTAATGAATATGCCCAGGCAAGTTGGTTTACCAGTCCAAACCAAGACCTTGCATCGGTGATGGTTTTCGGAACAGGGAAATTTAAAATAGCATTAAGCATAGATTCAGAAGGAGATACTCCCGATGAAGTTATTTGAAGTCCACCAAACTGAACAGTGTCTTTACAAAACTGGAATTTGTCTTTGCTGAGTACAATCCCATTTTGTGCACATCTCATTAGAAAATCAAAGGTATGATAGAATGCCTCTTTGATGCCGGTGTCGTAGAGCAAAGTATCATCAACCAATTTGATTTTCCTGGGAATATCTTTTATGACTTCATCATATCTACGAGTGTATGCATCACCAGATGCTAAGTAGCTTTGAGGCATCCTAAGGTACATAAACCTTCCCTACTCTGTGATAAAAGTTGTGAGTGGTTGGGACTCCTCGTCTAATATAATAGAGTGGTAGCCATCGACAGCATCCAGTACTGTTTTCTTGGTATTGGGTGGCACCTGCATTGCCAGCAAGCCAGCTGATTTTTACCTTATTTTATAGGAGAGTGCCTAATACACCAGTTAGGTTGGTCCATTTTTCTAGAATGGACCTTCCCAATACATTTGCATGAGGGGTCTTTATTCAACTATATATTTCTCCATAAGTGACTCAAGTCAGTTTGGCTTTGGCTACATTTGCCTACTTGTGTGCTAAACCACTGGCAAACTAGCAAATACTCAACATGGCGCTGCGAACAGGATACGATGACTGGCAAGAGCTACTTATCAAAATTGGCATTCCCACCGACTCTGCCAAAACTTATGCTGAATCGTTTGTGAAAGAGAATATTACTAAGGATAGCCTCTCTATGATAGACCGGGAAATCCTTAAAGAACTAGGTGTCACAACCATGGGACATGCCCTAGCTATCCTTAAGCTATCAAAGGAGCAACCTTTGACATCAGACAGCTACACAAAGGCCCCTGCAGCACAAACTCCCCCAGCTCCATTCAGAGATGACATCACAGCAATTCCGAAAGTTCAGAATTGACTGGGAGGTATTTGTGCAAATCACAAACATGCCTCCTACACAGACCAACATCCATTTATACAACTGTGCTGATGAGACTGTCCAAACGTCGATCATCAATACATACCCCAAATTTTTCTCGGAAAAACCAAACAGACTCCTGAACTTGTTGGAGGCATTAGTTACCCAAAAATCGAACCCTATGGTTCATAGATTGTCTTTTGCTTCAATTTCTCAGGGACCAGGTGAATCAATCCAGCAATTTGTTGCCCGCCTTAAGGGTACAGCACAGGATTGTGACTTCACATGTCCCATTTGCAGTCATGACCTATCTGACATCTATATCAAAGACCAGCTGGTCAGAGGCACAGCAAATGATGCTCTCCAAGCAGATTTACTAGCAAAGGCCAGCTCATTGAAGACCCTTGAGCAAAACATCAACCATGCTGGGGCATTCGAGGCACCACTGCGTGACCAAGCACGGATGGCAGGGACAACTGAAATGTCAGCATTGCGTGCATCAACCTATCGCAAAGAAAAAACAACACAAGTGAAAAAAAATCCCCCTCAATCCAGAAGCCTCAAAAAAACTGATTATAAAACAAAACAAGTTGCGCTGTAGTGGATGTGGTAGCCACAAGCATGGCATCCCAGGAACCAGCACCCGCCAACAGGCATGTCCTGCCTGGAATCAGACCTGTGACTTGTGTGGCATCCAAGGTCATTTTTCAAAAGTTTGCCGGTCAAGAAATCGCTCTAGTGAAGTGAGACGCTTCCAAGACGATGAAGCTAACATGGACATTTTGATTGCACATGTAGAGTTTGACCAGGAGACAGGCTCATATATATCCTGTTCACAGCGCCATGTTGAGTATTTGCTAGTTTGCCAGTGGTTTAGCACACAAGTAGGCAAATGTAGCCAAAGCCAAACTGACTTGAGTCACTTATGGAGAAATATATAGTTGAATAAAGACCCCTCATGCAAATGTATTGGGAAGGTCCATTCTAGCAAAATGGACCAACCTAACTGGTCTGTTAGGCACTCTCCTATAAAATAAGGTAAAAATCAGCTGGCTTGCTTTACAAGGAAACAGAAGGAGGCAGCCATGTTGGCAGGTAAGTCACTTGACTTCTACACCTGCTCAGTCCATGTTAATGAATTTAAATGAAAAGTGTCAAAAATCCAGATCTAGCATAATAACTGAGGATATATACCAAAAGTTGGATAATACATATATAAAATAAATACTCCTTGGACTTTCTTTCTTTCTATCTATCTATCTATCTATCTATCTATCTATCTATCTATCTATCTCTGTCTGTTCATTATCTATCTATCTATCTATCTATCTATCAATCAATCAATAAATAAATCTATCTATGTATCTATCTATCTAGTCAAAATATTGATTTGTGTTACACAGTCATCTTCTAGTGGGGTCAACTTTAACATGGTAATAGTAGCTGTTTCCTTATAAGGAAACATTCAGTATTCATTAACCGTACTATCATTGCTATATAGTTTGTTTATTTGGTTGACTTAAAATAAATTGACTTTATAAAATAAATACCCCTTGGACTATCTATCTATCTATCTATCTATCTATCTATCTATCTATCTATCTATCTATCTATCTATCTATCCCTGTCTGTTCATTATCTATCTATCTATCTATCTATCTATCTATCTATCTATCTATCTATCATTTTGTGCATTATCTAACTACTAATTATGTATTTATCTCAATGTGCATTATCTAGATGTTCATTATGTATCTATCTACGTCATCATTGTCTATCTTACTAACTATTCATTATCTATCTATCTATCTATCTATCTAGTCAAAATATTACATTGTGTCAGACAATCATCTTATAGTGGGAAAACTTTAACCACATTTATAAAGCCTTTCTATTGAAATATTCTTTTCAGGGGAATATTTTTCACAAGTACAGTAATTGGTATCACTCTTTCCAGTATTGATGGAGGGGAAGCATCCTTCCTTGCCTTTTGCTTAAACCTGAGTGGGACGTGAACGTATTGATTATGCCATTATTTTCTTTTTGACTTACATGGGATATCTATTCTAGTTGTTGCTGCATTTGAAAATCCTCAAGTGGTGTGGTTTCTGTTATTTGCTTCAGTTCTTTATTGCATCGTTCTTTATAATTAGGTGCACAATAGGATGTTAAGCATTTTTTATTTGGACCATAAAATAAAACTGAGTCAATCAAAATATTGACTGTACCTATTCTGAGGGTTCAACTGAGGGTGAATCAACTCACATTTATCCATCACACCTCAAAGCAAATATATATTCAAAATATTGATTTATGCTCCACAAACGACTGCCCAGCGAGAAACTCAGACGTCTCATTCCTTGTTTAATCAAAGGAGAGAACCATTCACTGCAGTCTGGCCCATAACAATATAGTAACTGTTTCACTGGTGTGACATGAAATAAATAATAAACATATCTATATCTTGGATCCAATTTATCTTCATATGTTGAGTTCAACGAGCGGAATCCATAGCCGTTTCATCACCGAACAATCTATTCCCATAGTTGGTTGTCACTATACAAAAGAAAAAAATGGCGTATTATTTATTTATATAATAATGTTCACATATATGGACCCTTGTACTGTGCTAAATGTAGTTCTGAAACATTTAGGAGATTTAGGAGATCTTACACGAATTCTGACTAAAGATAATCGTATTGCATTCTCATAAATTAAAAATAATAAAAAAAATATTCGGACGCTGCCTAAATTGAACCCAAATAGAAAGTAAGAGGAACTAAATCGTGAAATAACTTTAAAACATACAATTATATCCCAATGTTATGACAGAGACGAAGTCTGTTTAGACAATCAAAATAATAAGAATTAATTACAGTATTATTCAAAGAATGTATTATTAGTTTCATCAGACATTCATTTTGCCTTTATTGCTTTCGCTGAAATTAGAACAAAAAATAGTCAAATCCATGAATAGAAACGACAGCAAATTCGCAGAAAGCATAGAGACTTCTTTGTTGCATTCTTTTTGCAGAATTTCTAAAATTATCTTTACTTCTGGTATACTTGAGACGATGATGTATTGAGTAAAATAAATGTTTGTAGATTTTTCAAGAGATCTCAATTTATTGTAAATCTAAAACGTTCATTTTAATTGCGTTAACCACTGAAAGGAATCTCATTCAGGATTTGGAATAACATTTCCTCATTTTTGTTTTGAAATAATGGTAATTAGATGAAGAAAAAGTGAACGCGGGGAAGAATTGAAGGAGGGATACTCAAATGCAGTACAAATATTAACTGAATTTTCCTTATTTTATACTAATGTTCATTCAATACAAGACTCGAAAGGTGCTCAACGTAGAGAGTTGCTGTTAAAAATGTTATGATGAATAAAGTGTAATATTCATTAATGTGCAAGAAACATTTAATGCTCTGGAAACTATCATCGTGACATTTTGGTTTCACAGCATAAGAGTTCTCTTAAAAAAAGATGTCTGGCTGAAACGTTCACCTTAAATTAAGGCTATGGATGAAATGAGGGGGATTCGACTCTGTGGAAGATGCATAGCGTATCCTAGGAATAAAGGTGTAAATTGGTGAAGTTGGAGCTCATCTGAACATTTGCCAAAGAAGTAGAGGCCGAGTAGAGATAGAGGTTTGCGACGTTGCGTCTCTGGGAAAGCGAAAGAAGAGTGAAAAAAGAAAAGGCATTAACAACTGACCGAGTAAACAAATTTGAATTCCGTCACGATGAGAAAGTTTATGATTGGGCAGTTTATGTCCAGTTATTGCGGCAATACTCCATTGATATAGAGAAGGAGCCAGAGGATTCATCCAGTGTTACGGCTATATCAAAACAGGTCCTCGTACAATGACCAAAGTTAAGCTACGTTGATCCTGGCCACTACCTAAATGGGTGACCGCTTGGGAAAAAGCCCTGATGTAAAATTGGATGTTGGGTTGGTGCATTAGATAATGACTCAAGATTGGAAAATTGGAGGGCCGAGTTCCAATTCCAGATGTTTTCGTTACATTTACTTACGGGTAAATACCTTTAAGAAAGGTATAAATCTACCACTTCTATGGGTTAAAAAGTAAACCTTTTAACAGTAAATTATTACCACCCATAAAATTGATAATATCTATAAATATTTTGTCGCTTAAGATGTTTGTTTGTTTAGCAGCCTATCGAAATATTAATGGGTCATTAAAATGCTGAAATTTAATTTTCTTGGAAACATTAGTAATTTCTTTTACAAGTATTTCTGTATTGCTTGTAATATTTGTTTATTTAATATGGCTGGTAATATTTTTAATAAAATAATGTATTCTTGAAATGTTTGCTATAAAAATGTTTGTTATACATTCGTAGTGTTATGACTCCTGTTTGTGTTCTTTATTTGCCCATAGTTGGGACCCTAGCAGCTGGGAAGAACAGTAATTAAGAGGTGGTTCAATGTTCCTAAAAAAACTCCCATCGGGACGAGTAGCTATAAATAACCCGAAAAATGTTGATAAGCAATAAAAAATCAAATCAAACAATTCTGCAGCGTTAGAATGAAGACAGTAATTTTCTAATGGGTTTCATAAGTTGTCTGAGATAAAACCTGGGAACTGCTTGGTGTTCGAAATATGGAAGCTCATTAAGAGTGAAATTTTCATCAGGACATTTTCAGTAGGCGTGTCTCTTCATTATTAATATAATTGACTCTCCAATGTTATGTTATGTAATGTTATTATTATTAATATCATTGGCTCTCGAATGTTATGTCATGCAAAGTTATTATTCTTAATATCATTGACTCTGCAATATTATGCAATGTTACCTGTACAAACCATCTTAGACATAGAGATATAGCGTATATAAATAGACATTGAGATATAGCATTTATATATATGTATGAACTGCCGTTGTGATGCGTTGTGATGGTACTCTGTAGTAGTAGTGCTTGTTGCTTCTCGCTTTCAGTAACCGTCACTGGCTAGCAGCAATGTGAATAGGAGTCCCGAGTGCGTATGTCTTCCCCTGCCAATATATTGCTACTCCATCAGCAATCCCTATGTAGTGCCTCCTCTTGGCGAAACATGGCAACCGATCACCTTGCGCACTCGGGCTCTAACTACAGGGGAGGGAGGAGGAATTTGGACCTCTTAACATGCCGTATGCAGGTCCACTGGTGTGTTGCCCATGAACAAAAACCTAGCTATGGGTTAAATAGCTCCACTGCCTTGTCGAAATCTTAGGCGGATGGACGGCACCCTGTTCTACCATCCGGCAACTCCTGCAGCCGCGATGGTACCGGACTGTATTGGTTCATCCTCTCCTTTGGAATCTGCTAGCAAGGCCGATAGTGGTAACTAGACGTCTGGGCAGCTCTAGTTCTTCGTACATCCCGCCCAGTTTCGTAGGAGGACACTTCAACGACGTCACAAGACGTCGGCCAAACAGCGCTTCTCCATCGTCTCCCGAGACGGACGGATGCCGACGACGATACGATGATACATAAAGAAGACACAATCACATTTTGAAGTATCCGTATTAAATAAATATATATCTAGTGCAAAATGTTCAGCCGATTATAAAATTAAATCCAAGCTTAGTATATAATCTCGAATTTTGATGGTTTGCTAGACATGTAAGATATAATTTATTTTAAAACTCCAAAGAGAAAGTGTAATTAATTTCTCTGAGAGGATATGACAAAATTAACCAAATTTCCATTGCAGCGTATCGCCTTTATTTCTAGAGTTCATTTTTTCGTCTTAACAAATTCAAGGCACGTTTTTGTTATTGACCAAACCATTTCAAACCATTGGTTCTTTTCATTGTGTAATGTCAGTCCGCAATATATTTATTCCTTGCATCGGGCAGTATCAACTTTTAAAATATTACTTTATCTTAGCATCACAGACAATGATTTGTTTCTTTCACAGTCGAATATTCCCTTCTTAAAAGGTTGTGCTTTGCAATAAATGTGATTTCATAAGAAATTTATATTTATCAGACACAATTCTGGGGATATATAGTTAAATATAAAACATATTTATATTTAATATTTATTTTCCCTTTATGCTCTGGTACAATTCTCTTTTATTAGACCTTATGCAGTTAGCGTTGTATGAACGATTTACGTTTAAATCACGGCTAAAATGCTTTACAAAGTTTAGATTAGAATGGCGTACTTTCTCTTGGAGAAACATTTCTCCAAATCTTTTATAGACAGCTGTGGTGAAGCTTGTCTTGCATCTAAATAATTGTCTATTTCCTCAAACTGCCTGTGGTTAGATTTAATAATGGAAGATTTAGAATGATAATTTTCAATATTAACGAGTCCATCGACACTCGAATGATTGGTGGAATAGAGCTTGCTTAATTCATATTTAACCTCGTGTTAGAATAAGACTGGGAATGTCTAAAGATGGATAAATAAATATGATAGATTGGTTAATAAAATCATTACAGTATTAAGATAGGTCCGGTTTCTTTCTTTCTTTCTTTCTTTCTTTCTTTCTTTCTTTCTTTCTTTCTATCTATCTATCTGTTCATTATCTACCTGTCTGTTTACCTGCTCATTATCTAACTTTGCATTATCTATCTATCTATCTATCTATCTATCTATCTATCTATCTATCTATCTATCTATCTATCTATCTATCTATCTATCTGTGCATTATCTAACTACTCATTATGTATTTATCTCAATGTGCATTATCTAGCTATCTAAATGTTCATTATGTATCTATCTACGTCATCATTGACTATCTTTTAACTAACTATTCATTATCTATCTATCTATCTATCTATTAATTAACGATTCCATTTATAATATTCGGCTGAAGAAGTCCTTGTTCAAGACGAAGACTGTAACACAGAAGAGTCTTTCTTGTTTTGAAATTCAAGTATCTGTCATTTAATTAAACACTATGTGTGTATGTATATATAGATAACTATATAGATAGACTTATAGTTTTAGTTTGAGAGACATTTTTGAAGCCAAACCTTTGAATGGGTTGTGGATAGAAAAGCATTTAAGACAAGCAAGCTTTGTGGTAGAGTGCTCAACGTAGGAGATAGTGATAGAGCGTTAATAGAAATATTACGAAAATGTTTTTTTTTTCACTTAATTGGGCAGTATTTACGTCATGGAAGTAATTCTCAGTTAATTGAAAAAGAGATAGATATATATGAACAGATTTCGATAAATAGCCCAGATAGATAGATATGTAAATAGATGTGAAATATTTAGATATATATGTAAGAATAGAATTAGATAGATATATAGATGGAAGTTTTTCATAATTCTATATATATATTTACAGCTATCAAAAAGAATGAGATAGATAGGTAGATAGATAGATAGATAGATAGATAGATAGATAGATAGATAGATAGATAGATATACAAATACTGGGATATATATGAACAGATTTAGATAAATAACAGAGTCAGATAGATAAGTAGCTACTTATCTTAGCGTCTGCGGTTCCAAGAGGTTGTCACTGGAGTTCAATTGACAGGAACTCTCTTGATATCTACCACACTCTCCTTACCAGCCTCATAACTGATCGGTTCTGAACAATCTCATTTCATTCCAAGAGATAGTTGCCCCAAGTACCTTGCAAGACTCTTTGGTAATATGTCCTTTGCCACAATGATTATGTGCTCGAATTATATAGCTAACTCTGGCTGGAGGGAACAAGACAGAAGTAGCTACCGTTAAGCTTGCTACGCTCTAACAACTAAGCCACGGGGAACAGTGTGTCGGGCGGGGCCAAATTTGTGCCTTTAAGCGAAAGGTAGCAACAATTGTTTTAAACAAGTTTAGTTAAACAATACAGGCAATGTCTTTCTGTCTAGTTTTATAACTTCAAGTTAAAGTTAATTTCAAAATGTACTTGTATTTATATATATATATATATATATATGATATATGTATATATCTATATCTGTATATATGATATGTATTAAGTTGGTGCAAAAATAATGACTTAATAATGTCGTTTTTTTACGTATTTTTTACGTCAGAAAACGACATTATTACGTCATTATTTTTGCACCAACCTTATATATATATATATATATATATATATATATATATCTTTAAATATAAATATAAAAGTGAATATTGAAGTCAACATTTTGATTGGTTTAAATGGTTTTAAAAGTTTCTAATTAATTAACTATCCTTCGCAAGGGGCAAACATTGTTACAAATGCTAGAATGACCAATCAAAATACAAGTATAGGAGAATTCAAAAAAACTTGACAACGAAGTAATGTTATAATAGCTATTAAGAGCTTATATACTAAAATTTTAGTATATATTTTAGTATGTACTAAAATTTTAGTATATATTTTTTTATTTTAGTATAACCCCAAATTTAAAGGTCTTAATAGCTATTATAACCTTACTTCGTTGTCAAGTTTTTTGAATTTTCCTATACTTGTGTTTTGATTGGTCATTCTAACATTTGTAACAGCGTTTTCCCCTTGTGAAGGATTGTTAATTAATTTGAAACTTTTAAAACCATTTATTTTACATTCAACATCTTCACTGGATAAGACACCGGAGGTGTTGAAACAAAATGGCTATTTTTGTAGTAATTTTATAACATATTTATGTTAGAATTTGTAAATAAATAATTATATATATATATATAAATATATATATATACGATATGACGATAGCGTCTAACATGGAACAGCCTGTCGCCTCTGAGTGTTGACTTCAATTTTCACTTTTATATTTATATTTACATACGCTCTATCTCTGATATTGAGCACTTTATCCCATAAATATATCACGCCTTAAAACTATATTTCTTCATATATATATATATATATATATATAAATCAACATTGTAAATAGTACAGAGAGACCGTTTCGGTATTGTAGAGAGAGAGAGACAGAGAGAGGGAAAATAACCAGATGCAAAGTAATTGTACTTCTTGGGTTTGATCATTTATATAAAGTATTGGAATACTTTAATTGTTAGCATAGTTCTTTCGTAGATCATTACGAGTTACTACGAACATCCCAATCGCTCCAGACTTGTAGCCTTATGATGCCAAACTAGATTATGCTTAATAAACTGCATGATATGAGGAATTCTGGATATGAGGGATTCTACTGTACTAAAATGTTTATCTGGGAATTATATGAAACAGGAAAAGACATGAGATTTGAATCATTAAAAGCTAAAATAAGAACAAATGAATAGAATCTTCATGTATCTTCAGATTAGACTCGAATTTAAAAGCTGAGGAAAAAGTAAACATTTTATAATTGTTCAAGCAACAATAGTAAAAAGTAAAACATAAAAGCAAACTAAGCCTGAAGAACTAATAGAACTAGGAGAGAAAATAATACCCATGATAATGTAAACTGTCTATATTTCTGAGATGAGGTATTATGTACATTATTTACATTATTCGGACTATTGTCCTCATCTTTGTCGCCATATTTATCACAACGTTTCGGTCTTTCAGTATCTGTCTATATTTCTGAGATGAAGTATTATGTACATTATTTACATTATTCGGACTATTGTCCTCATCTTTGTCGCCATATTTATCACAACGTTTCGGCCTTTCAGTATCTGTCTATATTTCTGAGATGAGGTATTATGTACATTATTTACATTATTCGGACTATTGTCCTCATCTTTGTCGCCATATTTATCACAACGTTTCGGCCCTTCTGTATCTGTCTGTATTTCTGAGTTGAGGTATTATGTACATTATTTACATTATTCGGACTATTGTCCTCATCTTTGTCGCCATATTTATCACAACGTTTCGGCCTTTCAGTATCTGTCTATATTTCTGAGATGAGGTATTATGTACATTATTTACATTATTCGGACTATTGTCCTCATCTTTGTCGCCATATTTATCACAACGATTCGGCCTTTCAGTATCTGTTTATATTTCTGAGATGAGGTATTATGTACATTATATACATTATTCGGACTATTGTCCTCATCTTTGTCGCCATATTTATCACAACGTTTCGGCCTTTTAGTATCTGTCTATATTTCTGAGATGAGGTATTATGTACATTATTTACATTATTCGGACTATTGTCCTCATCTTTGTCACCATATCTATCACAGCGTTTCGGCCTTTCAGTATCTGTCTATATTTCTAGGATGAGGTATTATGTACATTATTTACATTATTCGGACTATTGTCCTCATCTTTGTCGCCATATTTATCACAACGTTTCGGCCTTTCAGTATCTGTCTATATTTCTGAGATGGGTATTATGTACATTATTTACATTATTCGGACTATTGTCCTCATCTTTGTCGCCAT
The DNA here is from genome assembly GCA_963932145.1 of Acanthosepion lycidas. Taxonomy (NCBI): domain Eukaryota; kingdom Metazoa; phylum Mollusca; class Cephalopoda; order Sepiida; family Sepiidae; genus Acanthosepion; species Acanthosepion lycidas. The sequence goes on along the minus strand of OZ010582.1, from coordinate 130,973,859 downwards.
ATTTATCACAACGTTTCGGCCTTTCAGTATCTGTCTATATTTCTGAGATGAGGTATTATGTACATTATTTACATTATTCGGACTATTGTCCTCATCTTTGTCGCCATATTTATCACAACGTTTCGGCCTTTCAGTATCTGTCTATATTTCTGAGATGAGGTATTATGTACATTATTTACATTATTCGGACTATTGTCCTCATCTTTGTCGCCATATTTATCACAACGTTTCGGCCTTTCAGCATCTGTCTATATTTCTGAGATGAAGTATTATATACATTATTTACATTATTCGGACTATTGTCCTCATCTTTGTCGCCATATTTATTACAACGTTTCGGTCGGTGTACGCTCCGGCCTTCTTCAAGGATACATGGCACACTGGATAAAGGCGTTAGTTAGATCCAATGACAGGACACAAATAGTATAAGTTCAATAACCGGCTATGCAGTGGAGAACATTCAGAGAGAAATTAACAGGAGATAACTGATAAGTGATATCCATTAAACATGGCACGTAGATCTAGAACAGTCTACAACAGTGAGCGAAATAAAGGGTTCAGTTCAACATTCCAACAACCTTAAAAAGGCCGGAGCGTACAACGGCAGAAACGTTGTAATAAATATGGCGACAAAGATGAGGACAATAGTCCGAATAATGAAAATAATGTCCATAATGCAAACTCTTTTTCTTTTCAAGAAGCTTGCATCTCGGCGCATCAAATTCGATATTTGTGTTAAAGAGAATCCAAACCTGCTTTTAGTAGGATTATGTTCATTACGCGTAAGATAAGCTCATAGTATCAGTCTGTTCTCTCTGTAATGGACGAACAGCCAGGATAACAAGAAACACAACGTTGTTCTATATAATATAAACATTGTTCAATATAATTAAGCAGTTTTTTTTACAGCTTAGTTCTCTTTTTGAAACAATAAATCGTTTTCTCAAATTAGAAATGAAAAGAAGAAAAATATAAACCAAGCATTTCTTCATTAAGAGTAATTAAATAATGACAAATAGAGGCAATGTCGAGTAAATAAACATTGCTTTTTTTTGTTCTAATATAATTTCTATTATTTAGCAAGGTAATTTTTTTCTGACAACGTACGATAATGATAATAACCATGAAAGCCGGTATTGACTCACCAGAAAATCAAAGAAAGTGTGATTTTCAAATTAATGGCACAATTTCGTGCAATATATTTTTTTCTTGAGAACATAAATTCTCAAAGTCGAGGATATTTAAATAAGGATTCCTAAGAATATACGTAGGTTGATGAAAAAATATATATATATATATACCGGTGTGACCTACTTTTGAAAATCTGCTGAAATGAGGAAATATCAAAGTAAATAACAAATATTTCTCCGTTGTGTTACGAAATTTTCATTGTCATCATCTGACGTGTATACATACACACATACATATATATATATATATATATTATATATCTATATGATTATTTTATATGGGCAGTACTTATTGGAAATTGCTCAATATCAGTGATAGAGCTAACATATTCATTTGTATGTATATGAGTGTGACTCAAATACACTCCTAAGTACAAGTATGCATATGAGGTTGTGAGTCAAGAACACCCCCCACTTGGTCCTTGTTGAAAGAACATCACTACATCTAGTAAACGCCTCAGTCTTGACAGCGAAATCGAATTAAAATTGCGTATCTATGTATGCTCGAACGCATGGATGTGTATCTGCGCCTAATGTTGGATTGTTTATATGGGTGTGTTTGTGCGATCTAAAATGCGTACACCTGTATGTATGTATGTTTGTCTGTGTGAAAATGTCACTCCAAACGGACACGGAGGAGAATTCCCTTTTCCTACAACCAAACATCATCAATCACAAACATAATCTGAACCAAGTTTTAAGTAATAAACCAGTTCGTCTGTTTTATATATATATATATATATATATATATATATATATATATATATATATATATATATATATATATAGACACACACATACTTATATACATATATACACACACACACACACATATATTAGGTTGGTGGAAAATAATGACGTAATAATTTTCGTTTTTTGACGTTAAAAATACGTCAAAAAACGACATTATTACGTCATTATTTTTCCACCAAACTAATATATATTATTTTATATGCTCAGTACTTAGTGGAAAGCGTTCAATATCAGAGATAGAGATAACATATTCATTTGTATGGATATGGGTTTTTGACGCTGGGTTTTTTATGATTTTCAGACATCAGACAGATATTTAATTTTTAAAAAGTGGATCTATAATACACACACACACACACACACACACACACACACACACACACACACACACACACATATATATATATATATATATATATATATATATTCCTTATAGATACATTATATCTGAAAATAATTTATATGCATATCGGTCCAGGTCGGCTGTAGCAGGGATCATCAAGCCAATGCCAACGATCCCATTCTTTAGCTGCATAGTACGTGCTACGCCAGGGCTACATAAAGTTTTGTATTCAGAGTTACTTCCTCGTAGACCAGTTGCCAACCAAGGCTTAAAGAACTCAGTCTGTCCTGCTATTTACCCATAGTTGATGAGAGAAAAAGGGGATTCATACCTTTCCCAACCGTATTGTTAATGGATAATGGATCATACTGGAAATCGAACTCGGTTCTCCTGACCGCTATCCATTATTCCACCACAGTGTGCTTGCGCTAACAATAAAGTACTCGATGAAACATAACAAGAGCTATATATTAATAAATATACATTTTCCTCACCGGTACACGACTCGGAGTTATATGCACAACGCAATCTTAAAGATTGGGCATGAAACTCCGAATTGTGCTGTCGGTGAAGAAATATATATATATATATATATATATATATATATATATATATATATATATATATATATATATATATTTCTGACAGGTTTCGTTAAATAATTTAGCCACGTTCTGTATAATTATTTTTGATAAGTACCTTTCATATTCGTAAATAAGCTTTTTTGTGCGGTTGTTAAAAGTCGAGAGGAGAACATCGTGTTGGCTCATATTTACTCCGAGTACTTTCGACATAGCATAATGTCATCATCAGGGTATTGTTAAATATAGAGTAAGTATTTAGTTTTCATAGTTGTGAAGGAAACACATTGCTGTGGTAATCTGCATAATATCATTTTTATATGTAGATTACGAACGCTGTGTCATGGCTGGTTGGCAGACAGCGATTTTAAGAGGAGGTAATTAGGTATGTTGTAAAAAAGTTCCGGGATTGAGTAGTTGCTAGATAAAGGAAAAACTATGAATGACAAACGCTGACATTTGAAGACTATCTATTGTACACGTTTTAACATGTTTATGGTGCATTCCTTATTAATTTTTTGAGGTTTACTTTCAATTTTTTGATATAAATAGTTTCGAGAATTTTTAGTTTGTGTTTGACTCCAGTACTTTTAGGTGGTTATTCCATCTAAAAGTACTTCCAGTGTGACTGGAACAAAACATTAAACCAGTCAACACTAAATTCATATATAAAAATACAGGAATTAAGAAGACAGATGATAACGATTGACACTGCTTTTAGATTTTTGAAGATCAATGTCGATTGGAAAGCAAGAAGCCGGGAGAAAATTCTTTAAGTAAAAAGTGCGATAGAAGGAATTTTTCGCATGGCACTTGTTTGGTTTAATTTCGTAATTCACTTAATTTCATAAAGTTTAGGTACCATAGAGAGAAGTTTATGCGAACAATTAAGATGAGGGTATTTATAGAAAAGGCACAGGGAGGCTACGTTGAGACGGAGGGAAATTGACGTAAGCCGTGATGACAATAACATTGTAAATTCTTGGGATTTTATCAATATATATACCTGTGATACCTCAAATTGTCATGGAAACTTCATGTGCATTTTTAAACAAATGATGAATTAATCGACTTGGAGGAATGTGCAGTGATGATCACAACAAAATTTGGATTTTAACGTCAAATATAATATTAGCACAAGAAACACTAAAAAACATTTAATATGTGAACAAAATTATTGTACTCCTTGCCTCCATAATCAAATATGGAACATTTATTCTTGATTATTGCCTTTTGTTTTTTCTTCCTTAGAGGATCATTACACGCACTTTTAGGCCATTTGCTCCATTTTTGCTGTAACAATTCGAGCCATGACTTTCAGATCATTGTCATGTTGCAACGTCTAGTGACGCTCCAAATATAGCTTTCGTGCACGTTGTTTCATATTTTTTTAAAGAATCACCAAATACCGCTCTTTATTCATGGTACCCTTTACTCTCACTAGTTCTCCGTGTCCAGAAGCAGCAGATCATCTTCAGAGCAGAAAGACCTACCACCGTGCTTAATATTAGGGAGGGTGTGTTTTTTTTTCTTTTGTGACCATCACTCACTTTCCTCCATCCATGACGGGAATTCATGTGACCAGATAATCCTAGTTTGCGATTTTTGTGGTTAGACATAAGCAGTGGAGTTTCCCTTGGCCTACAAGCTAGAAGTCCTGTTCGATAAAAGCATCTTGTGACTGTTTTTATCAATACATTCAACCGTGTTGTCTTTACATCATTGACAATGTTTGTCGTTAAGTGAGAATTCTTTGAGACATTTCTAACAATTTTCCTCAATATTTTCTCAGAAATTAACCATTTTCTACTAGTCCTTAATTCATTCTCAACTCAATGAGTTTCGTAGATTTTAAAATGCTACGGACTGTCGATATAGAAACAGTTAAACTTTTGAAAACTTTGTAACTTCTTTGTACGCACCAACTACTTTCATTCGAAGCTTCTTGTCAAGTACAGCCATTTTCGCCATCGTTGGAGAACAATATAAAGAAATATATAGTTTTAAGCTTTGCTATATTTATGGGATAAAGTGCTCAATATCATAGATAGAGCGTATACAAATATAAATAAGCCAAAACAAGTAAAATAATCAATCCAAATAAATAAATAAAGAAAATAATAAGCAAATTTGAAACTGTCTCCTGCCAAAATAGCAGAATAGACTACGGCAATCAATCCAAAAATTTAACGAATAAATAGCTTTATCTTCCCATTCCAAATCAAACTATTAAATAAGCGACCTAAACAACACCTCGCCATTTTTGTACTATGTTAAGAAAACATAGAAAACCGAAAAGAATAAACAAATATCGAGAATAAAAAATGAAAATAAAAAATAAAAAATAAAAACAAGCAAATTAATTTAACCCCCCAAAATAAATAAATGAATAAACAAGCCACTTCCTCCAAAATAACCACCAGAATAGATTACGCACAAAGCACTATTGACCCATATATATAAAATCTAGAAAAAATCCAACACTAGCGGCCTGACGATTGCGTCTAGCATGAAACAGCATGTCGATTCTGGGTGTTGACTTCTATGTTCGTATATATATATATATATATATATATATATATCACATAAAGTGTATATTGCAGTATCCGTTTTTGACATCTTTTATTTTGTTTTAGTTGGGAAAGCACATTGTCAAATAACCTACGAAGATCCATATATGTACTTGTGTAACGTAACTTAAGCAAAATTGCGTTACATTTATGCAAATGGATTTCTTAAAGAGGCCGGCGCAGAATAATCGCGAGTGGGATAATCATTCACTTTAATAAATGTAGTGAATTCCATCCTCTTCAAATTATCCTTGTACGAAACTAATATTTGTATATCTGTTTATCTATGTCAATATACATTGAACGATCTTAACCTCTTCTCAAATTATTATCTCTTTTGTTAATGCTTTACTTAACAAATGTAAGATTTAATTCCTGATTGTGTGTTAAAGAGCAGTGGAACGTGGATTATCTGATCCTTGATTAATGATTAGATTTACTCTGAATTCACAATCGCAGCATTAAACTTTGCAATATCAAGTTACTTATGGTAATAGCAATATTAGCCGTTTCCTTAGAAGGAAACATTTAGCATTACTGCTTTCCGTTGAAATTTATAAAAGCTTTCTCTTAAAAAAACTTTCTCTTAAAAAAGTCCAGTAATTGTTATAGATCTTTCCAGTATCACGAAGGACAATTTCGTTTCAAATAGCCGTTACACATGACGTATATAACGAACGACTTCAAGCGTCCAGCTTCCCAAAGAATGCAAAGGAATTCTATCTACTACACAGACACCACATCGGTTCTTGATAATGACTGCGGAATTCGAAAATGCTTGACCAAAAATAACAAAATAGGAACCTCGGAAGTTTCCCACAATTTGAGCAAAATACTCAACACCTTATCCGCAAATTGGGAAAATATAAGAAAATAAACACTTTCTCTCAAATAGAATAATTATCTTCACTTCATATGCCATCAGCCTAACAGCTATACATCTGATACTAACACAAATGGGGGGTAGGTGATGCGCATGGACCTCTGAGGAACCTTCATCTCTCCCTTCTCCGTCCTGGGTATGACGATAAACTACATCTGTGTCATGGATAAGACGATAAACTACATCCGTGTCCTGTATATGACAATAAACGAGGTTCAACAGTAAGGCCTCTGATCAGGAGGTTTTGAGGAGCGTGGAACCACCTCTTAATTGCTGGTGTTCCCAGGTCCACACTGACCCTGGGAGGTAGTATCTGTTAGGGCCCCAGCTATGGGCAAATAGTTAACACCCAAACTTGGGTCAAAACACTATGAAAGTGTAAAAATAGATTTTAATACCAGAAATAATTAAAAAAAAATATTGCCAACAATACATTTTTGAAGACAAATATATTACCAAAAATAGATTTATGAAGGAAAAAATATTATCAGCAACAAAATTTTATTGGCATTAAATAACCCGTTGAGATTGATATGCCGTAAAACAAAACAAACCAAACCAAACCAAATCTCTCCCTTCTCCTAATGGGTCTTTTACTTCTCATGTATATGAGAAACTTTGCTTTGGTACCCTAGGTCCCAGGCCGATAAGATGATTCTGAACCAAGCAGGGGTTCTATTGCCCTGATCTTTAGGCGGACAAGGCACTCGCACTCGGTGTATCGCACCTGAATATTTTCTGAATTATTTTCCCCTTTCATTAAGGCTCTTGGAGATAAAAAGTTTTTTTGGTTTTGAGAGTGGGGGATCCAAACCTTCGGGTAACATCGAAGGACGCAAGTGTATAATATGGAGTCTATCGTAATGACATTTTATAAAGGGTTTCCAGACCGTAGAGTAGGCCCCGGTGGGGCCTCTCGATTACGGCAGTATATCCGGGCGCGTCAACTCCAATAGGCGTCCGTTTCACTGCTTACTAGTCATCCTTCAAACAAAAAAAAAAAAAAAATGAAAGCAATCAAATTGAAAACAAACAAAACTTAGCAAATAAACTACCCCTTATTTTAACCGTTTACCTCGAGTAACCCCGGCTTTTGTATAGGGTGAAAAAAGGGTAAATACGTCATTTATCGAAACATCTAATAACATAAGTCAAATATTATATAATATAGGGTCACCCAAAAAACGGGAATTTTTAACAATCCAATAAAAGCAAGAGTGATTGAAGAAAAATATTTTATTCATAGTAATAGAAACCTTAAAACATGCCATTTAGGAAACAATGATGGAATTTTCATTTTTTTTAAATTACATCCTGTAGATGGCGTCCTCCTGTACGAATGCATTCTTGATATCTGCTGTTTAGATTCCTCATTGACTGCTGCAACATCTTAGCTGGGATACTGTGAATTTCATCTTGAATTCTGAATGGCGAAATGTTTACTTACCGTACTCAAGATCACTGTCTCGCAGTGTTGCCATTTGCTCATGTCTGGCAATACGCACTTCAAAAATTCCTGTTTTTGGGGTCACACTGTACAAGCTTTAAAGAAAAACTCACTGATCTGTTATTATATATATATATATATATATATATATATATATATATATATATATATATATATATATATATATATATAAACTCACGGAGAATACCTCTCAACAGGAGAACGGCATTTTAAATCACATATAAAATAATTAAGATACGTATAAAATATTTTAAAAGCGTTTCAAAGATTTAAATATATATTCGATCTCCGTTTTCATAAGCTATGTAAAACTGTTTTACACATTATGTCAATTATACCATACACGTATATTTAAATCTTTAATGTATGCTTCCTTTAAATATTAGGATGAAGCGAATAAAAAGTGTTCTCTATGACACTGATAACATTAAGTTCGTGTAAATAACCGAGATAGCGAGAAGTACCTAGACATTAATTTTAGATGGGCAACAGCTTATATGTAAATTGTAAAAAATAATAAAATATAAATTAATATATATATATATATATTAAATAGTAAAAAGAGAAACCTTGTTGGTTGGATTTAATATTTGTTTGATTTAATCCTAGCTGCATGAATATGTATTATATATATATATATATATATATATATATATATATATATATATATATATGTGTGTGTGTGTGTGTGTGTGTGTGTGTGTGCGTGTGAGTGTGTATAGTAAAGGTAACAAGGTGGATCCTAGTAATAAAAAATATGAAAAGTTATCTACAAACAGAGTTCAATGAATTTATTATTACAGAGCAAAAATGAATATACAATAAAATCCCAGATCATCTCAGATGGGGAAAAAGCTTTTTTCGACCGAGGAAAATATAATTAGTCAGTCTTATTCAACCCCGGTATAAACAGAGTTCGTGACGGAATTAAAAATATAACTGTGAAAGTTTAAAAAATAAATAAAAAAAAATGTCCAAAAACTGAAACACAATTTATCCATCTCAATGTTTCAGTCAGACGAAAAAGGGAAGAGGTTTTATAAAATTAAACCCTGATATTATGTTTACGACATTAAATTGGAGTTATATGAAGAATGATATATATATATATATATATATATATATATATATATATATATATATATGAGTGTGTGTGTGTTTGCGTGTGTGCGTGTATAGAAAGAGACAGGCAGACAGACATAAATAGAGAGAAAGGGAGAGAATTTAAAATGTGTTATAATTAACTCTTCCTATTCCGAAAAGTGAAAACCTTAAATTATGAATTATCATTATTGTTTTGGCAGCCGGACACTTCGACATAATGGTTGTGGGTTTGACAAAAGAATTTTAACTTGGTCTCTTTTTAGCTGAATAATTCAAAGGGTTAATAAAATTAAGGAAAATATTAAAGTGGACATTGCGGTCACTCGCTAATTGGGTTTAAGCATGAAACAGACTGTCGCCATTTGATGTTGACCTCAGTCTCCACTTATACACACACACAAATATAAATATATATAGAGGTGTGTGTGTGTGTGTGTGCTTGTATGCGTGTTCATCAAAGGTTCTTAGACTAATGACAAAATAAATAACTTATCTTACATTTACTTTTCAACATTGTGTTGTTTGCTAATGCACTTAATTCACTGAGTAATATTAATTACGTCGAATGAAATTAACGCAGTGAAAATGTCAGCACAAAATTTGATTAATAAGTACCTGTCTACCTACGGAATTATTGATCAACCGACGTGAAGATATTGTTTTATACTTTCAGTGTTGTCCTTTGTATTCTCTGGGGATAAGGCAGAGACTTTAACTATGACTCTCATGGTCTTTTTAATTACTTATTGATCTGGTTGATAGATTTTTATATGTATGCATTTTTCCTTTATTTATGTTTGAGTATCCCAAGAAAAAGGTGACATCAATAATTAGAATTAGGAAGAATTTGTTTATCACTTTGCTGTACAGTACCAAAAGAATTATGTATTTATTGAACACAGTAGACGGTTCTAATGAAAAAAGTCAATTTTCTTCTTTATGCGTGTGCTGAACGTCCTCCACGTTTTTCTCTTATAGACATCTTTTAATTTAACTATTATAATTTTAACCATTCAGTGTAACAATACAACTTATTATTATTATGGATGTCTAAAAAAAATTGTAGAACGAAAGTGTCCTGTATTACTCACCTTAAAGAACCTTTTTGCCTTCCAGCAGCAGTGACAGATACTAACCAACTGCATAGCAACTCAAAACGCCTTCCTCAATCAATCCAGTCCGTTAGAGCTAAATGAATACATAGCAAAACAATTGTTTACCACTTATATGAATCTGTTGTTAACTGGAGCAAGAGGTGGCTTGTTAATTTTAACGCCTCGGAAACGAAACTGCTCTCAATTAAAAACATTTCGCCTTCCATCAGCATGGCTGATCCTAACCGCCAGTACAGCATTCCACTACACCTTCTTGGTCTCATATTTTCCACCGACAAAATGTGGAACGATTATATTAAATCAAGTGTTAATCTGCTGCTAGGAAAATCGGATCATTATGTCATACTAGACAATTCTTGTCAGTACATTTATAAGTTAATCATTCATTCATACATTGAACATTGCTACCATATCTGATCTAGAGAATCTTGACAAAATCCAAGGAAGAATCTGCATGTTTATCGGTCCTAACCTGGCATTTCAACTTCAGTGATATTCCCACGCTCGATCGTAGCTTCCCTATGCATTCTCTTTAAATAACTGCTCACTATTAATAATCTTAATCCTTTATGGTTATTAATGTTTTTCTCAAGCTCGTTTGGTAGGTTATGCTTTCTTTTCATCTGTCCCTCTTGCCTTCATCCTGTGCAATGAGTATTAAATTTCGCAACTATTTTCTATTCATTACCTACCCTAGTAATCTCAATTATCACTTCTTGAAGTTAGGAATAAATGTCCTTTTTATTTCCATTTTCTCTAAATTTTTGTCGTTGTTCAATTCATGGCATTTTCAAGATCCTTCTATATAATCAAATTTTTATTTTTTCAAATAACTTCTTTATCTAAGATGAGATTGTTCAACATAGACTGCCATAAAAGACGACTGATATTACGTAACAGTTCAGTACAGTTTCCTTTATTTCTAATTAAATGTCTATTTCTTAATCCTGTGCTTAGCTTTTTGAAGGCATCTTTCGCTATCCCATTGCGCCCTCAGATTTCACCATAGGATTTTTCTCCTTTATTAAAATGCTTTTTTTTAGTTGTATCATTTTTGGTATCACCAATTTGCATTTTGCATATTAGGTTGTTCCTTTTATTGACAACAATGCATTCTGTTTCATTGCAACTGAGGTTTAGCCCTTTTTGCTTTCTTTCATTCCCTTTTGTAGGAGTTCTTGTTTCCTTTCTGTTTCTTCTATCAACACTGTGTCCTGTGCATATCTATTTTTGTTAAGATTATGGCCACTGCGAATGAATTTTAGTAGGTCTTTTAATTCTCTCAGAATCGCCTCACGGTATAGGTTGTATAAATCCATGTTCCCAAATTTAAATGCAATGTTAATGGTAATATTCCGTCTTCTTGAATCTCACGGTCATATCACTTTGTAACATCAGTTCCCGTATGATCACCCTTTAAGCAACGACGAGCCTGGTCAGTACTTAAATGGGTAACAACTGGGAAATATCAATTGCTGTAAGTTTAATGTGCAGATGGTGTGATGGATAGTAGCTCGAAATTGTTAATCGGAGAGCTGAGTTCCGAATCTTCTGGGGTCTCGGTTTCGGTCAATACCCCACGCCCATAACGTTAATTACATATGCCGTGTCTATAAATATATTCATGATGATTATTCTGATGAGCTTCCCGCTTATGTACCTAAACATAATGAATTTTACATTTGGCGGTAATTGCCTCATTACCTTTGGTGTAACAATAAGTTCTTTGCTAACAGTTTTTTTCTCTCGTATTTCTCGCTTGTGGAACTCTCTTCCGGCTCCTTGCATTTTGGTCGACTTTGATCTTTAAAAAATAAAATATCATCTCAATCTTTATCAATGTTTTTTTTTTTTTTTACTGTCCCATCGCCTTAATGTTTTCGTTTTATCATATTCTTTCACACTCGGTAACTCCTTGCATCTAAGTAGCTTTATTGCCTTCCTTGGGTGAAATGATTTAAACAAATAGGCTTGCATTAATTTCTCCACCAGGTACAAATTACGTTTTTAGGATCCTTCGACAATATTTCCCCTTCTCCTCAAGCTATTGCTAACACGCACACAAATATATATATATATATATATATATATATATATATATATATATATACACGCACACAGTGGGGTGAAACAAATATTCGTACACATACAAATATCAAATTTATTGTATTCCCAACTAATGAATAAACATACTTTTCCTAAAATTAAATGTACACAGATGCATAATAAATAGATATTTATAGAAAAAAAAAACATGATTTAGTAGAAATAAATCTCATTTAGCCATTTTAATGTATGAAAAACGTATTCGTACAAAATTTTCACATTTTAAAACTTTTAAATTGCTTTAATCTTCGAGATGATTCAAGTGGAATATTCTAGAATGTTCCCAAAATTTTATCAGTAGTTATTTTTAGCCTAAAATACAGACAACATTCTGTAATTGATATTTGTGCAAGAATGTTGTCATCATCGCAAGAGGTAAAGAATTGCTAAATTCGCTAAAAGAATTGATTGTTAAGCACTGTTAAGGCAAAAGTTACAGGACAATCTCAGACAAGCTGAATATTACATTTGCTGCGATTAGTTCATTCAATGCAAGGTAAAAACAACACAAAACTGTTGGAAACCATGAAGAAAAGGTGCTCTACGGAAAATCTTTGCAAGATCTTCGAGGAAAATTATACGTCAAATCAAACAAAATCCAATGGTTACTCACCAAGAGTTGCAGACTGATTTGCTTTCATCAGGAATCTATGTCACCAAACGGACAATAAGTAATGAAATTCATAGGAATAATCTAAAGTCACTCTCCCCTTATAAAAACCCACTGCTATTGAAAAGACACAGAGATGCCAGGTTGAAATTCGTTTCTGAACATAAGTATAAGAAAAAAAAACGTGTTGGGGAAAGAATATTATATTCAGACAAAACCAAAATTGAGTTATTTGGACGTAATTCTAGAAATCATATATGGAGGTAAGATGGTGATACCTTCAAACAAAAGAACACAGTTGTAAGAGTGAAATTTGGTGGTGGCAGCATCATGGTTTGGGGACGTTTTTCTGCAGCAATAGATGGTAGAATGAATGCCGCAGCATATCAAAATATTTTAGAAGCAAATACAATGATTTCGGTTAAAGATCTTGAACTTCCTCCTGATTAGATCTTCCAACAAGTTAATGATCCTAAGCACACTGCAAAATCTAGAAAGAAATGGCTTGCCGAAAATAATGTAAATATCCTGAAATGAACGAGACAGTCCCCAGATTTAAATCCAATCAAGAATCTGTGCGTTACTTGAAAATTCAAATCCAATCGAGAGCTCTAACAAACATCTCGGATCTGAAAACCATATGCGATGAAGAATGGAAGAAAATACCAATTAAAATTTGCAAATCATTAATTGACAACTACAAGAAGAGGTTGTTTGCAGTAGAAGTGAGTAATAGCGATTCTACAAAGTATTAAATGAAGATTATGTATTAATTCTTGCATTGTACGAATACTTTTTTCACCCATTGAAATGACTGAATCGGATTTATTTCTATTAAATCAATTTCTTTTTGTTTCCTAGGCATATTTAGTTATTATGCATCTGTGTACAGTTAATTATATGAAAAGTATGTTTATTCATTATTTGTAAAGACAATAAATAAAAAATTTGTGTACGAATATCTGTTTCCATCCACTCTCTCTCTCTATATATATATATATTTCATAAAGAAAAATTTATATCAGGAACTAAATAGCAATGTTAATGTGATTAATAGTGAAATCACTACGCTAGCAAGACTTAATGAGACATTAACTTACTATCAGTTCCTTGAATAATAAGATCATTTTATTAGAGTAGATGTCAGATAGAAGATACATGCTGAGTACTTTCAACAATTTCAAATTGGTATATTCAGGGTGCAATATATTCTATACTTAGGCAAAAACTAAGACGAAAAATATTATATATATATATATATATATATATATATATATATATATAACGTCGTTTTTTCATATGCTTTCTAATCAATACTAATTAGCCTCACATTAATAAGATTTCACAGAAAACTGTGAAAATAAAGATCGAAAGATTTATCATGTCACTGCTACCTGACAACTTAATATAGATTTTTTTTTAAATTCAGTAATGAGTGACATAATAATAATGCATCCTTTGCTCAGTTTCTTTAAAAAGTTTGAGTCAGGCATAACACAGTGAAAGTTCTGTGTTTGTAGAAGCAAAATTTAACGAGGGAAGTAATTACAAATGAAAGATATATATATACTCGAGTATCATGCAACCTTTGAAGACCTAATTTTGAAGCTAATTTGTCTACAGTAATTGGATGTACAGTTTGGTCAATGGCGGAAACCAGGGCCAGCAGTACATACGCTAATTTTATATCTCGTATATGATGCGACCCCCTTAAAATTATCTTCAAAATTAGGTCTTCAAAAGTAGCAAGATACGCGAGTATATACGGTATTTACACGCGAACATCTGAAACGTAATAAATTACATAATTTGCGACTGCTTTGTTCCTATAAAATTAGTAATTATATAGGCGTTCCATGCAACTGCCCTTTATTGCGTAATGTTTATCTTGGGGGTTTTAAGTTTAGTTTTCGACTCGTTAAATCGTATCAGTGATTTGTTTTTGATTCCGAAAAAACTTCAAAGATTACGAACACGAAAAAGCTTTTCCTTTTAAAACAAATATCCAGATATAGTGTTTTCTCTTATGGTCTGTATTAGAAGACTGATTTCTCTGGCTCGCCTTCGGTGAACAGAATACTCAGTAAACTAATAAACCAGAGCCATGTCGCTGTGAAACCATGTTTAGCAAACAAATATGTCACGCCATTAGGAATGCAGTGAGATCATTCATGATTAGGTCGCCTTCACCCGTTGTCTTGAATTAGATTAAGCTTAGTTAATAATAATCTTAAATTTTATCTTCTGACCAATATTATTACACTGACGGTTCTTTCTGTCTTTAACTAAATATTTAACGCAATAAACAACCTACAAATAGCACTTCCTTGTGAAGTAGACTATTAACAATGTGGGTTCGATCCTTGTTGAAGATTTAAAGCTTTGTAAGTTAATACTGTTCTGACTTATATGGAGAAGCATCAAGGCTAAGTGAATACTTAGGTGCAATGCAACAACAGTATATGGCTAAATCATGGCCAGATATTTGGCCGACGGACATTTACCGAGAGACATTTGGCTGAACGGACATTTGGCTTACAGACATTTCGCCGATGGACATTTCACCGAAAAAGTACATGTAAAACTAGTAACAAGCAATACTTTAAGTATTTTAATTAGCATTATTATAAGGTAGAATAGGACTAATAATTACAACTGAATTTTCAAGTGATTAAATTACTAAATCTAAATTTAAAGTTAAAAGTTATTTTATTTCAATATTTGTTTATTGAAATTGGTATTTTAAAAATATTTGAGTGTATTTGGGTAAAAAGTAGCACCTAATTATTTAAATTCGTATTTAACAGTAAGATAAAAGCTAGTTCATCCCTTTAAAATAATGATCATTAAAAGCGAAATTGAAAGATCTTTTATATCGTAAAAACTTATGATTTTTCCTATAGCAAAATTGGCTTTTTCTCAAAATACTTATCAACTTACAGTATTATTTGTAGTAAAAGATAATGTATACAGAATAGATTAAAAAAACTCCAAAAAACAAAAAAAAATTAATACAGTAAATAAATATAAATGAATGTAGCATATCACGCTAAAGAGGGTGACATACATGTAAGTACAGCACTACGTTTTCGGTCAAATGTCCGTCGGCGAAATGTCCTTCAGCCAAATGTCTGAGTCCCGAGTAAATTACAACGGTTTCTGGTAATACTGTGCCAAGATCTTCACTCTGCAGGCGATCACCTGATGTTCGGAATACTAATGAAAACTTAAGACCTCGAGGAGAAGTATCGCTGGTCCGTGGCAGATGAACTCCAGGTTTATATGGGTGAGATTGGTATTGCAACCTCTGCTCTCAATCTTAAAATGTTTATAGCCTAGGCCAAAGGGATATGGCACATGTTTCTTGTACGGAACATGAAGATGGCTTCATTGTGTTGGCAAGGTCAACAAACTTGTTAGATCTCAATCCTGTTCAAGATTAACTCGGTGTGTTGGGTCACCAGTATGTTAACAGACCCTAGAATCAATTGTAGAAGTCTTTTAGCATCCATGTTGGATCGATTGGGAGTTGCTTTGCGAAAGCTTCGCCATTTATATATATATTTGGTTGAATATTATCGACAAATTCTGTCTATTCAATTTTTTATTGACATTAAATTTCCGAATTATTTTCTAATATAATCAGTAGATTTAACTAAATTCATATTTATATATTATTTTATTTTTCTCCGGATAATTTCGAATGTTGAAACATTGGTTTTGAGCGACTGAGTTTCATGTTTGTGTAACAGCTTTTGGTTAATTCCGGTGTTTCCATGTTTGCTGGAGCCAATTTCTAGTCAAACTGTGTTATTTTATACGAATTTGATTTTTTTTAGACACATTACGATCCGCTACAGAGAAAGATATCTTATTTAAAGCTGGCTGCTTCTCTTTTATTCCATGTATATATATATATATATATATATATATATATATATTCACTTTTTTTCTGGACAAATTGATTTCATTTCTAAAAACCTTCGGTACGAAGGGATTTAAATTTTTTCATGAAATAATAACCGAAATGCAGTTTAAGTTTTGTCATTACTTATTATTAAATTGCTCTGTTACTTACATTGAGCTTTCTTTGGATTAATGTCCTCCCTACCAATATATATATATATATATATATATATATATATATATATATATATATATATATATATACACACACACAGTCAAACTGTATTTTTTACGCGTGTTTGATTCTTTTATATACACTTTGTGTATTTTTCATACAAGTGGACTCGACCAGTGTGTATTTGTACTGCTGCCGATGAATACCCGACATGTAGAGTAATAGAGAGAGTAAGAGTGTGAGGTAACCGCTTTGTAGGAGTCACAGTTACGAGCACGTAGACTCAGAAGGAATTCTTACTTCGATACTGAATTTCCCAGACTGTATATATATTATTATTGCTACTAACCGCATTTCTAGATCTACTAACCGCATTACCAATTGTATTATTACGTCAATACATTTATTTGCTATATTTCATTCCTGCGTTTGTCATTCATTTGAGACCGGATTTCATCTCGGAATCCACAATACTTTGAAAGATATCCTATTTAATATTGGCTGCTTCTCTTGTATTTCATATATATATATATATATATATATATATATATATATAAGTAGACGTAAATTTATATGTTTAGGCGCACATGAAGGGAAAAAGTTATAAAAGCGGGAAAAATATAAAATAAGACCAATTTTCTTTCTGAGCTCCGCTGAGAAAAAGATTAAACATGTTTTGTCGCCGATATTTTTTCGACTTCTCAAAACTTGTTTGCGCCTATTTTAAAGTGGCCATATCCATTAAAAATTTAAATAATTGGTGCGTAGGAAAAGGAAACAAGAATAAAGGGTACGTTGCAGATAGCAACTAATGAGATTCTCTTTTGCTACCTAGAAATTGAGAAGCATACATAATTTAAGCAATTTTATCTCCATTGTGGTGGAAAAGGAAATTAAAAAAAACGTCACTTATTATTGTTAGACTTCTGTTAACATAGTCAACATATGTATACAAGGTGTTGCTTAAATGTTCTTAGTCTGATGAAGGAAGGATTTAAAAAATTAGATTTATGGTAAAATGCTTAACAATAATACCGGACTCAAAGAAAAAATAGGCATTAAAACCCCCCAAAATATCTCCCGCAACATAAAGAACTAGACGATTTCTAGAAAGACTTAAATAACTTAGTAACAAGCATAAAATTTCATTAACAACAAGATGCCTTCCAGAAAAAAAAATAGCAAACTAAAAGAAGATATAACTAAAATCAACAATTCAACAAACGTATTTATCGCAGCGGACAAAAAGAAATTTCTATGAACTACCCCGCCTACACACAATAAATTACTCAAGGACAACATAACCAAAACCTAGAAAAAGGCACCAAATGCAATACAACAGGATATAAATAAGGAAGCTAAAACAATCGCCCAAAAATTAAACCTAGAAGACCAAATAAGACGCAAGTATTTAACACAGTAAAAGACCACAAAGAAAATTTCAGAGCCAACCCAACATGCAAACTCATAAACCAAACCAAAACTGAACGAGGTAAATTAAGTCAAACGATACTAGAAAGAATTAATTCTGAACTTAGGAAGATGTTACGAGTAAATCAGTGGAAAAACACAAAAACAACTACAGACTGGTTCCGCAACATAAAAAATACCCACAAAAATAATTGCTAATTTATACAACTAGACATAAAAGAATTCTACCCTTCTATAAAAGAACCCATGCTAGAAAAAGGCTATCATCTTAGCTCAAGAAAAAATAAGAATAAACACCAACGAAATCAAAATCATTAAACTCTCCGGTAAATCACTACTATTCGACAATGAAGACACATGGATAAAGAAAGAAGGGATCTTTGACAAGAAAAACGAGAGGCTTTAATGGCGGAGAGACCTGCGAAATCATATATTTACTATACAAACTAAGTAAAATGATAGATAGAAATCATATAGGACTCTACAGAGATGACGATCTCATAATCTTAGGAAACTATAACAAACAAAACACAGACAAAACTAGAAAAGCAATAATAATAATGATTTTAAAAAATACAGGATTCGACATAGACATAAAAACTAGGCTATTCGGAGTAGATTTTCTCGATGTCACCTTCAACTCAAGAAAAGCTACATGTAAACCATACAGAAAATTCAATGATAAACTGCTGTATATATACATATCTTTCAATCAACCGCCATCTATAATCAAGCAAATACCAAAATCAATTAACCGCAGGCGTTCCCACAATTCTTCTAATTAAACCATTCGACGAAGCTAAGAAATACTATGAAACAGCCTTAAAAGAGAGTCGATTCACGGCAACACTCACATACACACCACAGAGGACAAAAAATCAAACAGGTGATTCAACCCATCGTGCAATAAAAACGTAAAAACAAACGTTGGAAAAATATTGATGAAATTCATGCACAAACACTTCCTGGAATCAAACACTCTCCACAAAATTTCAACAAAAACACAGTAAAAATCAGCTACAGTTGCACCGAGAACTTGGTACAAATAATAAAAAAGCACAACAGGAAAATCACAGTCAGTTCTAAATGTTTTTATTTGTATCCTCTTACTTCGTTAAATAACAAGCTGCATTCTTACTTATTATTGTTTTTGTAATATTTTGTTAAGTTCAAATATTTAACGATGCAAAGGTGTTTTACCATAGGTATTTTGTACTGTGGAACTCGAAATGTGTCTTTTTAATTATTAAATATTATACTACACCAGAACATTTAAATAGGAAAACCGTGAAATTTTCTCGTGTAATACTACCTATTATTATGATTATTTAATAGATTTTTTAAAACCACAGCTATATTTAGAGATCCTCGCTGGAGTTCAAGGGATTGAAGTCTTTCCATATACTCTAATAATCTTTCATTATTTCAATGTCATCTAAATAGTTTAAATATTTGGAAATTATTTGTTTCTATTCCCGAAGAAGAGTTACTGAGATATTAAACATCCTACGCTTTTTCCTATTAAACAGCAAAATGGATAACACTTACAATTCAAGATTTAAAATAAAAATAAATTTGTTCTTTTTTAATATCTAGAAATATTGTCATTCGTGGCTGATGAGGCCAAGGTAAAAATAAGGGACAGCTCATATTATATTCACCAGCAAACAATCCAGTGTATGTTTACGTATGTGGTTTTAGCCATTTCTACAGACAGGAGTTTATATAAATTTTATACGAAAGTAGATGATTAAAAGAGGAAAAAGTAGGAAAATCTTAAAAAATTCAACACGTTTCGCTGATTATTTTGTCTCACCATTAAGAAAAATAAAAAAAACTGAAGTGGTCATTACAAAATGAGGTACAAAGACTCTGTACACAGAAATTACTTGCTATGTGTCTAGTGGAATATGAAACGCATCGTCCGTTAAAACCTAAACAGATGTTTCTTGCCAATAACTTGATTGAGTAAACGAAGTATTATGTTGAATGCGACCTGCTTTAGTAAGCAGGAAAGAAAAAGTGTTGTTCTCTGACAATATAAGAGGTCAATGCGAAACAAACCAGTAAAAAATAAAAACATTAGCATGGGAGGTTCTTCTATATCCTCAGTACTCACCAGATTTAGCACCAACAGATTTTCATTTGTTTTGATCGCTAAATTATTTCCTAAGATTTTGAAACGAAGAAGAAATTCAAATAAATACCGTAATTCCCCATGTATAATACGTATTTTTTTCTAAAAAAAATAATAAGCAAAATCAGCGTTGCGTATTATGTACAGCTAGAAAACTACAAAAAATTGCCGTTTCATAGGTCGATTTCATTTGCGAGATGTCTACTCACCACACAATTTGACACTAATATTCGGCGATTGTGACCCCAAAAGGACGCCAAATACAATCATATGGACCTAACAATTCTTAAAAATTTAAAATAAAATAATAATTATCATAAAACATAATTAGAATAATATTATTCTATGTTTAAAATCAGTTTTAATAAGAGGAGAAAAGGCTGGCCGTAATAAAATTGGAGAGGTACAATTTATAGAGTTTGATTACCAAACAAGGGGTGCGTATTATGCGTGACTAGAAGCATTTTACCGCATTTTCAGCACAATTTTAGGTATGCGTATTATGGATGAAGGCGTATTATAAAGGGGGAATTATGGTAAACTTTCAAAATTTTTCAAGGAAAATCTAAGATTTCTTAAAACGAGAAATAGAAAATCTGGTTTTCCATTGGGCTGCCATCATCTAGAATGAAGATAAACATATTTTTGATAAATAATATTTAAATAGATTTAATCAACTTTTATTTTTATGTCCTTTCTGATGATACTTATTTACTTTTCGGAAATCCTTATATATATATATATATTGACAGACAGACTGTTTCGCTGTATCACAGCTCACCAGTGTGACTAGACGACCGGTTTCCTCTAGCTAGGATCGAAACCCGACTGAATTGGCGTCAGTCGGGGAATCTACTACTAAGCCGTAGCGTATTTATTTTTAAACACACAGTGAGTGTGTGGTGGTAAAGTAACGACTCACCCGATTATATCAGATGGGGAAAAACGCGAGGAGGGTAACCGACAAAATAGTGTCACACGTCCAACCTTCTCACGAGCAAAAACTCAGTGCCCAGAAACAAAAACGCGCCTGCTTTATACAACCGAGGACCGACCATGATTTGCATGCGAATGACGAGACAACCAGATTTCACGTTAACTGTTCGAGACCGCCCTACATAAAACATGGGCGCCGCCATTTTGCTTCACCCACCGTTGAGCAATCGGAGTTTGCACGACGCACAGATTCGCGGGCGTTTCCGAGGTAGGCCATTTTCACAATTTTCCCCACAGACTGAGAGAACTTGATTTGATTTACTGAAGAATCTTGTATTATTAGCCGTAATAGTCACTGTTTACAAGCCCACACTTCCTCCTCAGAGTGCTCAACTGAAATAAATTATTCAGGAGCATATATATATTGTCATCCACAGACAAAATGTTTCGCTGTAACACAGCTCATCAGTGTGACTAGATATCCGGTTGCCTCTAGCTAGGATCAAAACCCGACTTAATTGGCGTATGATGAGATGTTTATTTTATTATATATATATATATATATATATATATATATATATATATATATATATATGTAATGAAAAACAAACCACTTTAAGGTACCATTACGATAATTTATTTCACCTAAATCCTTTTTTAAGGATTCAGGATCATCAGGTAAAACTTCCAACAACGAATTGAGAGGAAAAATGGGATTATAAATTGGTGGTTAGTGTAACAGATGCAATTTGTGCATTATGGAAAAAATACTAATTATAAAACATAAGGATCCGGACATACTGTTGAACAGACATAATGAGTTAATTTGTAAATGTAGGCATAAAAATCACCTCATTTTAACAAAGTATGTGTAGATATATAAATAGAAAATATAAATTGTTTTAAATGATTATATGAAAATACTGACACTGTGCTCTTTGATAAATGTGTTGTTGAACTTAAAATTTTTTTTATATGTGAACTTATTTATATATATATATATATATATATATGAACATTATAGATAAGGGTAACTATGTATTTATATTGTGGACACATATGTGTGGTAGTATGGTAGTATAAATAGATATACACATGTGTGAGTATAAATATACTAGTATGAGGCATGTTTGAATACTGACAATTTTTTTTTTAACGTGTATGCTGCATGGGTGTGGATGTATATGTATAAATGTTTTATGTTTGTTTTGTATGTATATGTATATTATATGTGTATGTACGAATATATGTGTGTGTACATGTACTTAAATATGTGTGTTTTTATGGATTTAACTACTTGTAATCTATATATGTATATAGACGTAATTACCTAAGAATTAATATTTGGAAAATATACATATGTATATGTATGTAAATGGGTGTATAACAGTGTAATATAAATACATATACATGCATGTGTGAATAATTGTAGAAAATATTCTTTATATATATATAATTGTGTGTATGTATGGTGGTATGTGTGTATATATATATATATGTGTGTATATATATATATATATTCTTTTTATATCCTTTTTTGTATGTAGGGTTTTGTGCTTATATATGAATGTATATGTATTTAAGGGTGTGTATATGTATATGAGTATGTCTATATGTATATATATATAGATGATTAAATGGCTAGATAAATTTTTTGATATATAGATATGTATATAGATATATGAATTGTATATGTATGTATATGTGTATGTATATATGTATATATATATAGATGTATATGTATGTGTGTGTATGTATATATGTATATATATATGTATGTGTGTGTGTGAGTATGTATATATGTGCATACGTGCATGAATTGATTTTAAATGAAATATTGGGTCTTTCTAATGACATTTTAAATTTACTATTCTTAATTTGTAATATCCTTCTCTTGTAATATTCTATAATTTAAATTTTGTTATCTTCTGAAGGGAGTTTAATTTCTAAATTGATAATTTAAATTTAAATATACCATTCTTTGACTATTAATAATAGTAATAATATTAGCTAAATTTCTTTAAAATGAGACACTTCCGAAATCACCTAAAATTAAATTTTAACTATGGAATTTAACCAAAATCTATATATATTTCAAATATTAAAATATAGATAAAGATTGTAAAATGTATATATAGTTTATGTACGAGGTTAAATGAATTTTTGTGTAAATTATCTCATGTGTTTCTATGTGTTTTTTTTTTTTTTTTGACTTGTTAATGATCGTGTGTATGTAGGGATTCACATGAATACATTTGTGAGACATATATGAATAAATGAAAATTAATATTACCCTCAAATACTATTAAATAATGAAACCTAATCTTTAATTTAGTTTACCAATATAATAAATAAATTACATTCATAAATTAATTTTAAATATTAAAATAGATGTTATTGTTATTTTTTTTTTTTTTTTATTTTTTTTATATATTGTGGAAATACAATTAGTCGGGTGAATAAACTATTAAAATTTTAAATATTTCTTTATGTCCTAGATAAATATGTTTATTACAATAATAGTTATATTTAGTCCTGGAACTATTTACTTAAAAATTTAAAGATTTAAGTTAATAATAAAATTTTTTTCAGACATCGAATTTTCTATCAAACATTGTAAGCTATCTTTTACATAATTTTGTTAAAACAAAATTATAACAACTCCATCTCTTCCCCCCCCTCTATCTCTCTCTTTACCATAAGACTCACTTGTATACATTTTCTACATTTCATTTCCGTTTTTTTAACCATCTAAATAGGTCAAGGTTCTGTCACTCCGCCTAATCCAATATAAAACATACTTAAGAGAGATATAAAATTACCCCCCCCCCCTATACTTTATATTGTCTGTTTAACTACCACTCTCAACCCCCTCTATTAAATTACAAAAATTACACTACCCACCAATTTCTAATCCCATTTTTCCTCTCAATTCGTTGTTGGAAGTTTTACCTGATGATCCTGAATCCTTAAAAAAGGATTTAGGTGAAATAAATTATCGTAATGGTACCTTAAAGTGGTTTGTTTTTCATTACATATCAGCTCTGTCCTCACATTGAGCTCTCAGGATTTCATCCTCTTTGGATATACCAATTCGGTTTACCAAGTTCCTTATAACTTATATATATATATATATATATATATATATATATATATATATATATATATATTAAGCGTTTCACCCCAAGCAAAGCGAGAAACCACTAGGACGCAAGGGGTTACAGAAGATTTGGAGCAAGATCAGATGCTGGAGGAAAGGATGTGGTGAAGGATAGTGGATAGATCAAGGCAACTGGAGATGTCGATTGACATTACATTTGAATAGTTGGAGATTATAGTTCTCAGGGAAACTGGAATAGGGAAGGGAGTTTCATGGGCGAGAGGTGCGAGACATGAAGCTATTGAAGTAGAAGAGACGGCTACATTTAGGAGTTTCGACAATGAAAGTGTGAGAGCGGGATGGCAGCCTCGTAGGGCGCTTGAATTCATGAAGTCTGGGAACCAGCGAATGCAGCTTCTCGGATCAATTACCATGAAAGTATTTGTAAAAAAGACAGAGATAGGCGACGGCGCGTCTGTGAGAGAGCGGCTACAGACGAGATGCCAGAACAGGGCCAATTATATTTCATATCCGCCTCTGGAGCTTATCAAGAACTCCGAAGTAAACAGAAGGAGCACCAGACCATATATGGCAGCAATACTCTATGCAAGGGCGAATTGTTGATTTGTAGATCTGAAGGATCGACTCCGAGGAGTAAAATTTCCTGGCGCGGCACAGGGAGCCAACTTTCCTTGCGGTGGACGAAGTAATTGACTCAATGTATTTGTTCCATCTCAGGTGAGCAGTCGACGTGAGACCGAGCAGCCACAGAGAGGTGCTCTCGAGAAGTTGAGCGTCAAACATTCTAATGGAGGGCAGGGAAGGAACTCTGTGGCGATTAATAGAGAGCAGTTTTGTTTTTGAGGCATTAAAGTTGACCAGCCAATTCCTGCCCCAGTTCACAACCGATTGGAGGTCCTTTTCGAGCCGCGCGGCCAGGTTACTTTTGTCAGCGACACTAGATTTGTTTTTGAGCCAGGAGTAAATTGTGGTGTCATCCGCGTAGATGCCAACTTAGGAATTTAGGGCGTCAGGAAGATCATTTATGTAGATAAGGCATAGTGTGGGGCCTAGGATGGAGCCTTGAGGAACACCTGCGTTATATATATATATATATATATATATATATATATATATATATATATATATATATATATGAACACAAGGTTCTGCGATTAAGCTTTTTATTTAATTCTTCTGTGACGTCGTCCCCTGGTCGCAGCGCCAACCGAGTCGTTCTATCCCAGTCTACCACGGCACCAACTGTGACGTCCTACTTTGATTCCCAGTCTGCCTACTCACGTTGTGAATTGATCTAGGCAGAGGGAATCATTCAGTCATCGGGGCCGTACTGCAAACCGAGTCCAACGGGGGTGATACCACAAAAATACGCATAAAAGGCAATAAAATGAAAACTCAAAAGTTCAAAGTATCAAAGAAAAGGGTAACAAACTTTATGTCTAGTTGTTTGTTACATAGGACTGCATCTATCTCCCGACCCGCTCGATTGTGACACGTCGTTTTCCGCTAGGCAAGTTTTAACACTTCAAGTCGTCTGCTCTTTAAGAAATTGGTGTTTCGGTGGGTCTTTGGACGAAAGTCAAAAGAAAAACTTATTTCGGTGATCTGGATCTAAGTCGCTCTTCAAAATAATTGTTCTTGGTTTGAAGATATGGGTCAAGAAAGTGCGCGAATCCTGGTCAGCTATCTGCAAGGCTTGCCTCAACCGGAGACTGACTCTGGGAAATGCTGGGACTCGACTCATTTCTGCTCGTTGTGGCTTCGTTTATATGGGCGCCGACCAAAACCGGGGTGAGTTTGTCGGCGCCGGGGTGTTCCTCGATAATTCTAAATACATATCCACCTCTCTGGTTAGGAATTTCCACCTTTTTCCATTTTTGGGAACCTTTCCTCACTCCCACGTTCTCATCATACTTCAGAGGGGCGTGAACTGCCCTCCCCACATCTTCGTGGCAACCTCTCTTACTCATCCTCCAGATGGGCGGCAACAGCCTCCCTCGTGCATCACGTGATCACCACTCGACCAATGATGTCTTAGTCGGGCGTGGACGAATCTGCGGCTTTGTTTCAGGAAAAAAAATATCTTGCTTAAAAAAAAATATCTCTTCCCTTTCCCTTTTCTTCCCCTTAATGGTTTATCATTTCTCCAGCCGCGAACGGGACAATATGACAATGGCGGTCATAACTCTTGTTCTACACGTGGTTTACGTCAGGTATTTTATCGCTAATTATCAGAATGTGTGGTCTTCTTGACACGGTCTCAAAAAGAAACATCTCCAAAGTTCCAGCCATTCTGTCGCCTCGAAGAAAGAAAAAAAAACACATTCATTTTCCTTCGGCACAAATTCCTGATAACAAAATTTTATTATCGCAGGCCAAGGAGGTTCTGTCGGACGTTCGTGGGTGGTTTTTAATTTTTCATATCTGTCCAAGTCTTTTTAGTTGCCTGTTTTTCGTCACTTAACGAAATAACATTTTCATTTGAATTTTTTTTTCTTTGGCCAGCCGGTCTGCAGTTGATAATAAGATGTCTTCCCGTACCAATAGTTTGGTTTCATATCCTTAGATAACACAGCCAATGCCAAAACATATCTGATTCTTTCCTTCTTTCCCTTTCTTTTTACTCAGAATTTCCCTGTCATTGTAATGACACTCTTTCGCCGTTTGTTACTTATCAGAATATCCTTTTATCCATTGTCTCTTAGCTGTGTGTGTGTTCTTGCTTATCACTCACGATTCGGTTCTTAGCCTCTCCTTTTCTTCTTTTCTTTCTTTTCCCTTTCTGCCTCGTTAAATGGTGCCACACTTCTTGTGTTCGAACGTGATTTCTTTTCTGGACACAGAGTGTGTAAAAACTGTCCAAATGTTCTGTAATTCTGAGCGCTTTCGGCTATACTTTTTGCCTTTATCAAAGATGATTTTTTTGTACCCTTAAGGAGTGTTTGAACTAGAAAATAACGTCCGTTCTTTGTAGTTTTAAATTCTTACAAAATATTTAAAATAGCTAACCTTATCCACAAAAATAACAACACACCTGCAAAATGAAAGCCACAAAAACCGAACATTAAATACGAATTCAATTGCACCTTAACGAACTGCGTTCCTGATTAAACCAAACTCATCAATAATATTACATCGGTCACACTACTCCATGCTTATCCAGACGACTTACGTTACACCTTATCCAACAAAGGCTCCATTAGAACTCATTTAGACACACATACCGGATTCCATACGAAACATACTAGTAGAAATTACAAGCTTAATAAACTCATCCGCATGTAAAAATGGTAAAAAAAAAATAATGGAAGCCTTAATAAAAAAAAAGAAAAAGCCCACACCGAATATTATCAACTACGAACACGGATACAACGTGCTGACCGTATTCGGGAAATAAAACATCCCTATAACACTAGATACATACAGACAACTTAGTTAAAAAGTAAAAATAAAATCATCTGTGATAAAGGCTAAAAGTATAGCTTAAAGTGCACGGAATTATAGAACATTTGGGCAGTTTCTACACACTGTTTCCAGAAAAGAAAACACTTGCAAGTTGAACTCCTGCTGATGATCTCAGAAAAAGATGGAAAGTACTTGGGAAATAAATGTGGTTTTCACTGTTTCAGTGCATTTCTTGCATCATTTGATTGTAATACACGGGAAAATATCCGTGAATATGAACGGATTATGCTAAAAAGAAGCAGACATAATATCTGTAATTTATTGCCTAAAAAAATCATCCATGTAAACAGAAACAGACTATCATCACTTTCTTGTCCGTGTATTGTTTAATATATTGTACTGTAATTGTCATCTTTGATAATGGCTTATGTAAGCCGAAAGCTTAGACTGGATTAAAAAAAATATGTATCAATATTGTGATTTTCTTTCTTCGTTTAATGATGATGTTATTAAGCTTATCAGACATTATGAAAAGAATTTACATAAAATAAATAGACAACACTTGTCTATATTATTTAATGAAACATGTATGAATATATATATATGTATATATATATATATATATATATATATATATATATATATATGTAATTATTTATTTGAAAATTATTACAAAATATGTTATAAAATCACTACAAAAATAGTCATTTTGTTTCAACACTTCTGGTGTCTTATCAAGTGATGGTGTTGAATGTACAATAAAGGGTTTTAAAAGGTTCAAATCAATCATACATTCCTCGCTAAGGGAAACGCTGTTACATAAGATAAAATGACCAATCAAAATACAAGTATATGAGAATTCAAAAAAATTTGACAACGAACCTTGGTTATAATAATTAATGATTTAATGTTA
Source organism: Acanthosepion lycidas (assembly GCA_963932145.1). Taxonomy (NCBI): domain Eukaryota; kingdom Metazoa; phylum Mollusca; class Cephalopoda; order Sepiida; family Sepiidae; genus Acanthosepion; species Acanthosepion lycidas. Next base: position 130,945,112 of record OZ010582.1, on the reverse strand, counting down.
GGGTTAGATTAAAATAAAAATCATTCTAACTAGTAAATATTAAATTATACAATAAAATTAAACATTAGCGAATTTAAATTTTAAATTTAATCTATATTAAGTTTAAAATTGTAAAATTATTTAAAGAAGAAACCGAGGAAAAAAAAAATGGAGATTATGATGCACTTATACATTTTAGTAATTTCTCGCAATCATTGAATTCCGCTTGAAATCATCTTCAAGAGAAGTACTCAGTGGCACAATCTAATTCACAATTCACCGCTGTGTGTTAGGCGCCATATTACCGGTCATCCGTTGAGTTTCGATATTTGACGCTTTCCGATTGGTTTCTTTGAATTTTTAGTTAAGTAATTCTCGCAAATTCTCAAGATTGAGCATATGTGTGAGTGTGTCTGTGTCTGTGTGTTAGTGTTCTGTTGGTTTATATATCTATTTTAGGTTTTGAAATAAAAATAACAATAAATTTGTCAATAACCCACCACATTTGTTGCTATTCGAATAAAGGCTTGTATCTCAACGGAAATGCAATGTCGGTTCGTCCAGCAAAGTATCTTCAGAGACGCATTATTCACTGCAAGCGAAGCGGAGAATAGAAAATCTTAATCGGGGAATTTATTTATAACGATATTACAAGAAAAGAATGAATCCATACATTTTCTTGAATCAAATTACCGTTATTATAGATTATATATCGTTGACTATAATGATTCTATCATCAATGCCTGGATTCATGCAGCTATTAATTGTAGTTAGACACTGGAAAACCGTCCTGGTATAGGTATCTTGGATCATTTGGGAACATCTCTGTCAGCAAACCGACGTATAATTAATTCAACAAGCGGACAGAAAACCTCTGGGAAGAAGCCGATCCATACCGTCCGTTTCTTGATATGTGTAGTGGTAGGATGAAGTGTGCGAATAGGCATCGCTACCACGTCTCATAATACTTGATTGGGCTCATGTATTATAGCTCCAGAATGCTCATCGAACCAATTCCCGAAAACTTGGGTCAGATGATACGGTACGTTATCTTGCTGAAATGAATATTATTGGCTTACAT
>OZ010582.1:130881552-130939052 GCA_963932145.1 Acanthosepion lycidas | reverse complement strand
TTAGCAGATATTGACACATTTAAACGGTTAACTTAACGGAAGTTATATATTGATATCGAAGAGGTAGCGAAGAAAAAAACCATAGAGAGAAAAAGAGAGAAGGAAGTTAAGAGAGAAGAGAAGAGAAGATGTCACTAATTTTCTTTCTAAAAAAAGCTAGAAACAGACGTTGTTATTTTGCTTTACTTTGAAACTGTTATTTTGGGAGTTCATAAAGATTATAATGTTTGATATAAATTTGAATGTCTCTAGACTGTCTACAAATGATTTAATTTGATGTTTGTTAGTGATTTAAATTTTTTTAAATTTTGGGGATTTTCTATGAAATAGTCAATTAGAAAAATATTCATAGAAAGTACAAAATTTTGTTTTAAAATATAAGTTTACTTTTAGTAATCTTTTTTTAATCTCTTTAAAAATATTTATTATTGATTATTAAGTTGACATCTCTATCCGTTTGAATTTTGTTCATGAATTTAACTCGTGATTGTTTCTAGATAGGTAATCTCTTTTACTTAAATTTTAGTTAAGTTAGTTTGGGGTAATATTTGAAGGTAATATTAAAGATCTTGCGCTGTCATATACTGTATACACACCAATGCAAATATCACATATGCACACGTTTCTTTACATATTCAATCACTCATACAGGTACACATGTGCCGAAATACACAGGTAACTTCATGTATTAACATCTACCTAAATATCAATATGGATTTACATTAAGCTCTCTGGATTTTATCCTCCTTAGGTTTACCCATACGGATTACCTAGTTTTTCATAAACTATATATATATATATATATATATATATATATATATATATATATATAAACACACACACACCCCGCAAACACCCCCTTCGCACACACACACACACATATATATATATATATGTATATATGAATTATATTTAGACTGGCAACATATATGGTGATATGTTGGTATTGTGGAATAAAGCAATATTGCAATAATGATTTTGTTTCTTGATTTCTCTTGGTGAGCTGTGTGGTGATGGCACATGGTTAACTGAACAGTAGTTCAGTCCGACTACCGAAAAAACAAAAAAAAAAAAAAAACTGCTGACACTACTTCCTTGGACACATTATTGCATTTATTGTATTCCCTGTTTTAGTAATTTAACTAATGTTAATTCCTATATTAATACAAATGAATAGTCGATAATATATACATACAGTAATAGCGGACTTGTTTTTTTGATGGTAATTACATTTTTTTTGGTATAACATTGTGCTAAACTATTGACAATCTTTAATAATAGGCTCAAAATGTGATAATATTTGTGAGAGAAATAAAAACGACACCGTAGAGTTGGGAACTTGGAAATGCTTGTAAGGTAAGCTATTAAATTTAAAAAAAATACGAATAATTATAGGGTACGCCTTGCCACTTGCAGCGGTTTTGTATACGGGAAATACGGTTGTTATTTTGCTTTGCTTCGATAAATCCTGCACAATGTTATGTGTAGCTTACAGTATCTGATGTTCCATACAAGTAGTCATCGATAGAAAATTATGATCAGGTTCGATAATGCCGAACTTTAGCAACAAAATTAGGATTGCATATTTCAGTTTGGTATGATCAAAAGCCAAGCATGTTATGAAGGAAAAGGACTGTTTAGGATTTGTCGACAAAACAGGAGACATTGTCATTGACAATATCAGTGCATAGAAATATCGATTTGTTGATTGTCGATATCTGACGACAGATGAGGAATGTTAGTCCCAAAAGACATGTCTGTCGCTTGTCAGACTGTCGATGCAAAAGTAATCTAGAAAATCCTGATAACAAATCTATAATCCCTACAGAAAACGAACTTGTTTCATTTTCTACTGATATTTTTCACATTCTAAAATTCATTATTCGTTATCTGAATAAAAGGCGAGATTTTGTTCTTGTATTATAATTTTCTGCATTTGAAATCTCACAGCTTTTGAAGACGTATGATTTACAAAAGAAAAGACAAAATCTCCATAAGTGAAAAGAAAGAGCATGGCTGACACTCTTCATTAATATAATCTAGAGGCCTTCCATCTTTTCGGGTTTATTTATTTCTGTCTTTAATTTCGTTCAGTTCTTTTCTGAAGTCTAAACTTGTCTTTTCATACTACTGTTCACCCAATACAAAGCCCAAGAGCCATTCAAGGTAGAGGGTTACTAAATGAGGTTGTTCTAAGGGCGTAAATAATAATTATAGTAAGGGCGTAATAATGATAAGGGCGTAATAATAATAATAATAATATGGGCTTAATAATGGTGTAAGCAGTAATAAGGTCGTAAAGGGGAAGAAGTAACAAGGGTATATCATGAGGATATGTAGAATAAATAATATCGTCTCTAAACTTGAAGAAGGTAAGATCGTTGTGAACGGGAAAGCATCATCTCAGGAGTCTATCCTATAAAGTAATTGTTCTGGAGAAGAAGCTGGCTGGGTGGAACTTCCTGCTAACGAATAGAATAATGGAATGTGGACGACTTCATTCTTTCTAAGTGGCATGGCGTGCTCTGTTTGTTAAGAATGTCTGAACTCGTGGATCTAATGAATATTTCAGTTTATGTGAACATTTGTCTAGGCTAAAATGAACGTAGAGATGGCGAATCTGGGACTGAAGTGTAAATTTACCAAATGAGACTGATTGGTGAGTCAGCTGATTGTTAAGATGATGAATATAAGCACACTCCCAGAGTTTGTTTTAATTCCATATTACTTCAGGACCTAAGCGATAATGGCTCTTCCCACATTCCTTTTCTTTATCTATGAATTGCCAGCATTTCTTGAGAAGGAAACAAATTTTAATTTTTTTAACTGGTTTCGAGTTCAGATTTTTCCTTCTAAACTAAACGCCATTTATTTAAATCCTAGCTGCTTGGTGGGCGGGGAATTCGACTGATGACTTTCGCATTAAACTAAGATTTTCGCATGACTCAAACAAATAGGAAGATTTTTGATACATTCTCAACATCCAAAATCAGCTAAATACGAGGTCTGAGTATAAAACATTGGAACTGGTGCTATAAACTGAAAACTACAACACATATCAATTCGGCATTTAATCTCCTTCGAAGTAGTCTCCTTCTGAAGCCATACTTTTTATCCCGTGTCGTTTCCATATGAAGCAAGTATTTCTGGAACTCCGCTTTTGGATTTTGCGAGCAATTACCTAGTCGCATTCTCTTGGATTTCTTCAATGTCTTGAAATGTCTTTTATTTTTTTTAAAGAAAAATGGCGCAAGGAGCGAGAACTTGGAAATATGGTAGTTCTCGGACTTAGGGAATTTTGAACTTGGGCAAAAACAGCTGCACAAGTCATGGTCAGTGGAGCCTCTAGGTGTGGCGAGACGAACACACTCTACACAATTTCATTCAACACTGGTACAAACAACGGAATGGAACAAGTACGTTATAAATTAATGTGTAATCGCTACAGAGTTCAAGGTCATTTAGCGCCGAGCGGCGTCACTGCGTTTCTTTAATTCCTTTACTATAGCAATAATCCAGATACGTTTGTTATTATATATATATATATATATATATATATATATATATATATATATATATAATAACAAATGTACATTGCAAAGAGTGAGCAATATTTTTAAATACTAAAAGTTGGTAGTCAGCAATTACTTCATTTAATGTTTTATGTACAAAAGTATCGGAACTGATGCTATAAAAAGAAAACTACAACATATATCAATTCGGCATTTAATCTCATTTGAAGTAGTCCCCTTTTGAAGCCACATATTTTATCCAGCGTCGTTTCACAATGGAAGCATTAATAGAACTCATTTTGTAGAATAGCGAGCAGCTGCTTCGTCGAAGTTATCTTGGATTGGCTCGACGTCTTGAAATTTGGTATCTTTCTAGTGGGAGTTAATTTTTTTAGCGAGAAAAAGTCGCAACACGTGGTTTCAAGGGAATATGGTTGTTACCAGACTTGGGGAAATTTATATTGGGCCAAAACGTGTTGTAGAAGCCATGGTCACTGGTGGAAAATCTGTGCTGTGGTGAGACGACCGCACTCTACACACTCTCATTCAAATCACAGCTATAAATAAGAGAAGTGCACCAATGCGATAAAGTTAAAGGTCTGTTCCAAGCGTCTTCGCTTTGTTTACTTTAACGCCGTTACCAGATCAACAAACCCGATACATTTTTTACCAGACCTCGCAGATCTCTTTATGATCTAGAAGCCAACGTCATTAAATTGTATAGTTATATTTTACCATAGATGTATTTTTTAAATGTGCCTTATGGGTATAGGCGTTCATAGAGTTTCGTTTGGATATCTATGAATTTCCATGTCTCCTAAGGAAATCTAGTGCAGTCTTCATGTTTCCTTGTCTAAAATTTTAATTTCAGATTTTTCGTTCATTTAGACCTCGGGCAATGCATTTGGTGGGAAAGAATAAATCCATCTTGCGTGCGAAAGAATTAGTACTAATTGAACTCAACCCAACAGACCGGGATTTGAACTCGGCTTTCCGATTCCAGATTGAGCGAAAATTGTTTCAGATTATATATTTTATTTCATATTTTTCAATTTGTTTACTTTTGCTATATTAGATGCCAATATTTTCCTATTTTCTTTACCATTTTCGTATGAACAAATCTCATAGATTTGTTTACAGATACTTATTCTCAATTTTACTGTTAGACACGCCACTCCCTAAAATAACCACAATTTTTCTAAGCAGCAAGGTGCCATATTCAAGATTTGTACCTTAATTTTTCAGGTGTTCTGATGATGTTCCCACTGAACGAAACGTTGACAAAAGAAAATGTCAAACATCCAACAGGTTTTCACATATTCCATCTAACATACATTCGGATATTTCATATCAGTCATACATAAATATATAAATATAGATATGATAAAGTTTATATATGAATTATTTTCGATGTGTTTTTATTTATTCTTATATCTGTTACTTTTTATCGAAATTCCCAGGTGGTTATTCAGCGAGGGATTTCTATATAAACGGCCAGGATCGATCGGCAGTAAAGAAAAAAGCCACCAGCGGGATGTGAATTCGCGATCCGTAACGAAGATTGCAGAGAATAATAAAGCTCTTTTATTTGAAGGGTGTCAGCTGGTGCAGTGCTTATGGGCTGACTAAACGGTTAGGCGAAATCACTGGAAGGCAGGACTCCAATGATAAAGGATGCGAATTCAAGTCTCATCGGCGGGCAACTGCTGTCTTTCAGCGATGCTGCTTTATGTGATTGGTTTGAAAAAAAATAACACGAGACAGGCTGTACCAATACAAATGTTAACCTGGCCATTTTAGATGACAGTGAAGAGGATTTCAGAGACTAATAGAAAACCTTTACCGACCGTGTGGAAATATATATATATATATATAAGTTGGCTATCCATTTTTGTTCCTCACCTGTTCAGATACATTTGCATCGAAACAAAAGTGCATCTTTGTCGTGAGTACTTGTTTGTCCGTATGTAACATCTTTTTAATAAATAACTATTGTTCTACACTCGCTATTGAGCCCTTTTTTAAATTAATGTTATGAATGTTCAAATTTATATTCTTTTTCGTTCTCGTTACATTTGAATATATATATATATATATATATATATATATATATATATATATATATATATATATATATATGTGTGTGTGTGTGTGTGTGAAAATATATAGAAAATAGGAAAGAACTGATTAGGTAAATAATCTAAAGTTCTTTAGTATTTTTGTTATTATTTTTAAATAATAGTGCTCGATTCAAAAGTAGAGCATAAATATAATTATTTATTTAAAAATATGATTCCAACACGCTACATAAGATGTCTCCTGTTTCAAAACAAGAGCCGAAAACTTCAATATAATTATTTCAATTAAATTGAATTAAAGTAAGCTCTGTTCTATCATCAAACGAAATTTTTTTTGGAATTACTTATTTCTGAAATTTACGTGTTTTAATAGTATATTCATAATTGAAATCAAAATTTCCATGGTAACAGCCAGGGCGAATTGTTTAAAATAGGTATTGCTCCTTATACAGTTCGATATCGTGGATTACTAGCCGTCAATTTCGAAGGATCTATTTACGACTGCCCTGGACTTTGCTGCTGTGTATTCTAACCTGACAAAGGAAGAAACAGATATAATCCTCAGCGCAAAAAATCTGTCCTCATTCATAATGAGAACCAATGGATAAAAAAACAATAACAACCTGTTTGACATCACTATGGGATCATTAGATTCTGCAGAGTGTTCTGACCTTGTTGGTCTTTTAATACTGTACAACCTAACCGCACACCGCGAAATTGATATTAAGGACATCGGACTGTATAGAGATGACGGGCTCATGGTGGTGAGGATTTCTACTAGTTTTAAAATAGAGAAAATCAGAAAAATTATATTTAGTGAATTTAAAAATCTAAACTTAAAGATAACAGTCTGTTCTAAATTGAAAAGGGTAAACTTCCTCGACGTAACTCTAGACTTAGCAAGCAACACATACCAACCTTATAGAAAACCAAATGCTAACCCCTTATATATACACCCGAAGTCAAACCACCCTCCATCCATAATTAAACATATACCCTCATCAATAGAAAATAGAATTAGCATTAACTCCACTAACAAAGAAATATTCCAAAAACACAATGGCTTCTATAACGCTGCCCTAAAAAATAGTGGTTACAAAAATGCAAACATTAACTATAGAGACAATTGCACTGGCCAGAAGAAGAAAAAAAACAGGAAAAGAAAAAGCATTTGGTATACCCCTCCGTTCAACCAAATGGTTAGTATTAAACTAGGACAGAAATTCTTAGCTTTAATTGATAAACACTTCCCCACTAATAGTAGGCTTAGTAATATATTTAATAAGAACACCCTAAAATTGAGTTACAGCTGAACTGAAAACCTAGAAAGTATAATAAAAAAAACACAATAATAAAATCTTGAACAAACCCCCATGCCTGAATAGTATTAATAAAAACCCTACACTTAAATCAGACAATAACAGTGAAAAATTGTGTGATAGTAGAAACCCAGAAGACTGCCCTTAGAAAATAAATGCTGCATTAAATCTGTGGTATACCAATGTACTATCTCATCCACTGAGAGTCCTAATACTAATATGATATACATTGGGTTCACGAAGAATGAATTTAAAGCCAGATGGAGGCAGCATAAGTGCTCTTTCAACAATATAAATAAAAGAAATCAGACTTCTCTATCTAAATATTTTTGGCATCTGAAAGAAATAAATAGGATACCTAAAGTAAAATGGAAAATTATAAACAGGACTAGAACTTGTAAAACTTGGGATGACCCATGCCCTTTGTGCCTCCATGAGAAACTGCACATTATTAAGTTTCTAAATAATAAAAATCTATTAAACAATAGGCATGAGTTAACGGTTTTCCCGACATCATCATATTTATGCATTGAATAATTAGCTAAAAACAAGCATACAATAAAATAACTTTTATAATCCATAGCCCAAATAAATAGTTTAAATACCCTAAAAAAAGATAAACCTTTATGAAGTCGCCAAAAAACAAATGTTACGGCAGTTTTTATATACACAAATTTCTTTCATAAAGAAATAAAATAAAAAAATAGATAAATCTTCATAGACACGTAAACCAGACTAGGCGAAAACATCTTCCGTTTTAAATTTAGACACCCCCACCTTACCCTGACTTGACATCTATGACAGTAACTCTATACTGATACAAATTATTAACACCCAATACCCCTACCTATTTTAAACAATTCGCCCTGGCTGTTACCATGGAAATTTTGATTTCAATTATGAATATACTATTAAAACACGTAAATTTCAGAAATAAGTTATTCCAAAAAAAATTTCGCTTGAAGATGGAGCAGAGCTTACTTTAATTCAATTTAATTGAAATAATTATATTGAAGTTTTCGGCTCTTGTTTTGAAACATGAAACCTCTTATGTAGCGTGTTGGAATCATATTTTTAAATAAATAATTATATATATATATATATATATATATATATATATATATATATATATATATGAAGAAATATAGTCTTAAGGTGTGCTATATTTATGGGATAAAGTGCTCAATATCAGATATAGAGCGTGTGTAAATATAAAAGTGAACATTGAAGTCAACACTTAGAGGCGACAGGCTGTTTCCTGCTAGACGCAATCGATTGGCATCATTACATTTTTCTGTACCTGTTGAATTCTTAATTCTCCTCTTCTGAGTATTTTGTTCCCCTTGCTGCTGCCGCTGCTGCTGCTGCTTCTCTCCACAACTTTCTATCCTTTGTAAATCTTAGCAAGGTTTGTCTTCTTACCTCTCTCTTCTTGTTCACCCATCCATTTACACAAGCTTAACAAGAGCGAGTCCAATGTGTACCGTTGTTTTAAAGATCGCCTTTATAAGGCCTGAGTGTAAGTTTCAACATAGACTCAGTTTTAGGATGTTGGAACAGTTATTAAAATCGTTCAACAAATTTATAGGCAGCGCCGACGCTCGCCAATTTGTCCCGTGTTAAATGACCAGTAATAACCGAAGTTGGTGCCTATCAAAATCAAAAATGTTTCCCAATTCTCCATAATCTAAGAAATGTAAGTATTTATTCTTATGCCGTATATTATTAACAGGCTTTTATCTTAGGATGTTATTTACATTATTGATAGGCGGTCTATTGTCACCATCTTGGTTGTTATTATCACAACGTTTCGGCGGTTTTGCTCTCCGGCCTTCATCCGATGGTTGTCGGTGATTGTAACCTTCAGCGGTAGATTAAATCTCGTTCAACATCTAGGTATATTTGCTCGAGTCCTTATTGAGTACTGCGCAGTCATTGACATCATCAGGGTCTTGTCGATTCGGATAACATTACGAATGGGACATTGCAGACGTCTACTCACTGGACAACGTGATTTTCATAACCGTATGTATATATTTTGTCATCCACAGACGGACTGTATATATATATATATATATATATATATATATATATATATATATATATATATATATATATATATATTGATGCATGTTTCATTAAATAATATAGACAAGTTTTGTCTATTTATTTTAAGTAAGTTCCTTTCATATTGTCTGATAAGCTTTATAACATTATCATTGAAAATCGAAAGAAAGTCACCATATTGATACTTGTTTAAATCCAATCTTAGCTTTCGGCTTACATAAGCCATTATCAAAGATGACAATTACTTTTCAATATATCAACCAATACAAGGACGAAACAATAATGATAGTCTGTTTTTGTTGCATGAAAAATTTCAAAGCAACGACTAACTTCTGTATACGAGACGCGGAAGCGAAAATCGCGTCGCAGCTCGTGACGTCACACATGACCACGCGAGACTGAAAAGTAGAAGTTTTAAGTATGGAAAGCCCTGGGTATAAACCAATGGCTCCTGCTATCAATTATAGACATTTAACAATGTTTGTGGAGATTTCATAGTTTATTTTGTTCAGGTTAGATTTCAACTGTTTTATGTATATAGCTTCAAATCAACTAGATTAATTTAGGTTTCATATACATATATATATATATATTTATATATATATATATATATATATATATATATATATATATATATAAATGAAACTAAAAAAATACCCCATCTGTATGGTCATTTCACCATATATTTAATAACATATTTCTTAACACCCTGGTGTTGACAAATCCTGCAAGGAAGCTCTTGTAGGGCGAAATAGCTATTCAAATGGGGTAATTTTGAAATTCTAGGGTTATGTAATTTATTTATTTATATATTCTCTGTTATAATAAGTACATTGAACTCTCTTTGTTGATCAGTTTTAATATTTTATATTTTAAGGATTCACTTGGATTATATACCTGCATATTATTACCTATATATATATATATATATATATATATATGTATATATGTGTGTGTGTATGTCTGTGTCTGTGTGTGTTTGTGGGTTCCCCCCCCTCTCTCTCTCTCTCTGTATATATATATCTCGATATATATATAGTGAGAGAAAGGAGTGGTTAAACACGATCTAAATGTGTATAAATTCATACATTATTATCAAAATTATCAGACTCATGCATCTGTTGTGCATTTTAGGTACGTGCGTAAATATACGATTAATTTGGGCATATTTTGAGAAGGGAATGTTCATGTAAGCACGGTTTCTTAAATGTTCCATCAGCCTAAATTAAAATAGCCTAAAACAGCTTCCTGTTGACAATGCAACAAAACTGTATGAATGAAGTTGCTTAACATTTTGCAAATTTCACAACATCGTCATTATTTTGGTAAAACAACGAATAATTTACAAAATCACTTACAATTTAACGGACACGCAGTTTGAAATCTGTTCAAATTCTGAAAACACACATGACAGTAGGCTCGACTGATATCAAAAACAGTCAAATTTTAAAATAAGATCATGGTCACATGGCACCGAATGCATTCAAAATATTACCAATAATTCAGGAATCCCCGTTAAAAAGATTTTTAGTCCGTTATCAATGTCTTCTAACAAAATAAGCATTCATTGAAAAGCTTGAAATTCTTTATCACATATAAACTGTAAATAGTTTCTACATAATTACAATTCAAAAATAAACATATTATTATTATTATAATTAATCCGACAATTACAGAAATATATTTTTCTAAATATCTACGACGCAAGTAATCTATTTTATTTAACAATTAATCTAGTTTATTTAAATGTTTATTTATGAATATTTACGTATTTATGCTATGTAGCTAATCAAGTTTTACCAGCGAAAATACGTAATGACTGTTACGAAATGACAATAATTGTTTCGTATACGCATGCTTCGCTTGACATTCGGCATTTCAGTCTGATTTTATGGGGACTTGACGGGAAGCAAATTCAGTACTATCTTCTCCAAGCACAAATACATCAGCACACAAACAGAGTGAAACATAAATAAAAAAGCTATCATTAAATTGAGATAGATAGATAGATAGATAGATAGATAGAAAGAAAGAAAATACAGCAACCGATCGGGAAATATGAAAACATTGTTATAAGCGAAACCTTATATAGGAACAGAAAGACAGAGATAGATTGATAGATAAGTAGATAGATAGAAAATACTGGAATAGCCAGAGATGTTTAATGTTTGAAATAAATATATATGACTAGTGTGACATAGACAGATTATCATCCAGTTATGTAAAGAAAGACACACACACACACACACACACACACATATATATATATATATATATATATATATATATATATATATATATATATATATACCCACGTATATGATTGCTTTAGACGGAATGAATTCCAATAACCAACAATTACTATTCTTAAAAGTGTGCTCAATACAAAGTAGATCAGATATGATTATTTATTTTTCAAAAATTATAAAATAAATATGCTATAAAATCACTGCAAAAAAAGACATTTTGTTTCAACACCTCCGGTGTCTTATCAACTGATGATGTTGAATGTAAAATAAATGGTTTTAAAAGTTTCAAATTAATTTACGATCCTTCGCAGGGGGAAAACGCTGTTACAAAAGCTAGAATGACCAATCAAAACACAAGTATAAAAGAATTCAAAAAACTTGACATCACGTGATAAGACACCGAGGGTGTTGAAACAAAATGACTATTTTTGTAGTGATTTTATAACATATTTATGTAATAATTTTTAAATAAAAAATTATAAACACGCTTATAATATAGAAATAATAATATATATAATATATTACACACACACACACATATATATATATATAAATTTATATATATATATATATTTATAAGCATTGGCTAGTCATAAATAATAGCTGGCCATAAATAATAGCTGGCCACTCACATCCTCGAATACGAGTGACCAGCTATTATGTATGTATGTATGTATGTATGTATGTATGTATGTATCTATCTATCTATCTATCTATCTATCTATCTATCTATCTATCTATCTATCTATCTATCTATCTATCTATCTGTCTCTGCATGCGTAAACAGTCAGGCAGACACTTTTATAAATTTACCTCAATAAACTAGAAAATATTTTCTATTGCTTGCTTGTTTGTCTAATATTTTTCTTGTTTTTCCTTCATTGCCTCACGTCTGGATTCTCTAAAATTTAGTGCTTATGCAAGACATAATTCGATTTATTTATCCCGTAACATACTGCATGAATAATAAATAATACGAATTTGATCTTCAGTAAGACACAAACAACTCTGACACTGCCGCCGGGTTGGTGTTGGTGTTGGGGGGAGGGGAGGGCGCTGCAGTCATTCCAAATTTTAGGTAAACATGTAATAACAATTAGAAAAGAGTACAGGTAAACAATAAATTAATTCGAAGAAGAAAAAACAAAAGAAAACAAAATCAAATACAAAAATCAAATCAAATCAAAAAAATAAATGCATGTTTGTGTACTCGAAACCGTATATATGTTGCCGAAATCGTAAATTAAACAGGCAAACTTTTACATTTGAGAAAAACGAAAGATTCTGTCAAATGTCAAGAAATCGTGACTTTGCCTCACAACGAGAATTCTGTACAATGAAAATAAATAAAATTAATAAGACTTAAAACATTGGTAGGTTTTGGGAAAATGCAACACTCACAAGACACATTGATGAGAAGAGAAAAATAGTTCTTGTGAATCGATAACAGAGCGCAGACAAAAAGGAATGGTTATGAGTCAAATGTTGCTTACAACTACAAGGGACAAGAAATTATGGAGAGCCATCATTGCCTTCGTCTTGAAGGCATATACGTATAGCATACATAAACAAGCAAGCGCCTATGAATACTTAGAAACTGAAACGTTTCAATCTCGAACTACTTTCCATAATTTGACTAATCATCATAATATTTAATGGCGTCTCTTGGTATAACGAGTAATTTTTCAGCTATCTATGCATTATAAGCCAGATATTTAATAATACCTTCGAAAACAGTTTTCATTGGATAATCGTTAATTTCACAGGAGTGAGTGCGTATGTGTATTTTAACAGCATATCAACACTTGAGAGTTATTTAATGCCGAAACAGTTTTTCCATTCCTTTTTAATCTTTCTTTCCATGTGTCTTTCATAACGTAGGCGATCATGGATCTCTACTTCCCCAATCCCTTTCAGCACTCAACAAGTTCTTTCCCTCTCCCCCAGACCACGTACTGTCATCCACTTGCTTAAGGCAGCTAGGTATGCTATGCGTTGTTTTCCCTTGTCTCTTTTCCCCTCTACTAGACCCGTGTGTATCACATTCTCCAGGCCCTCTTTCCTCATTATTTGTCCCAGAAACTTCAGCGGATGTAAAGTATAAGCCTCCTTCTTGTTTTCAACCACACCAAGACATCATTGGCCTATTTTAGTTTACTATAAAACATTGAAAATAAACGTTAAACCTAATTTCAGGTCTGTTATTTTAATCTAAACATAACCCCTCATATTCGGACTTGTAACTAATTCGTCATATCCGGAAGGACTTTTTAGTTCGGTTGTCAGGAATTCCTTTTCTTTCTTTCTATGTGCCGTGTCATTTTAGGATCATGGCTCTCCACTTCCCTCTATCCCTTTCAGCTGTCAACAAGTTCTTTCCCTCTCCCCCAGACCACGTTCATCCACTTGCTTAAGGCCGCTAGGTATGCCATGCGTTGTTTTCCCTTGTCTCTCTTTCCCTCTACTCGACCCGTGCGTATCAGATTCTCCAGACCCTCCTTCCTTATTATTTGTCCTAGGAATTTCGCCTGCTTCTTCCTGATGTTAAGTATAAGCTTCCTCTCTAAGAACTCGTCGTTGCTCACACGCTCGGTCCATGATATCCTTAGCATCCTTCTGTAGAACCACATATCCGTCGCCTCGAGATTCTTCTTCTTCCGTAAAAAAGAACAGATGTCACGTAAAAGCTCAGTATTCTTTTCTTCGTATACCAAAGAATCTCCACTGTCTCGCAATACTCTGCCCAGCTTTCGGAATGCGTCCTTGGCCATCCCAATACGTTTACGTATCTCAGTGTCGCAATTACCGTCCCCTGTCAAAACGCTTCCCAGATATTTAAACCTCCGAGTCTGCTTGATTCTAATGTTCCCGACCTCCAAATCGCATTTCGGGCTCATCTGATGACCATTCATTCTGTTTTCTTTTAGTTTATCTTTAGTCCATTCTTCACACTCTCCGTCGCTACATTCTGGAGGAGATGTTGTAATTTCTTTTCCGTTTCTGCTATCAGTACTCTGACTGTTCCTAATTACTATCCAAGTGTTTTCCCCCCAAGTTTCTTGTTACAGTCAAATTTCTTTTGATCAATTTTTATGCTAATTTGTGGAGGTTTGATTCTTTCTTTTCAAGAAACTTATAAGTTTAGCAAAGAATTTGTAATGATTATTTCGTATTTTACTGCAGTTTTTGCATTATGTTAGTCTGTGGTTGCACTAGATGCATTTGCTCATTACTTCTCCCCTGAGCAGGTCTATGTGGTTCCATCTTCGGAATTGGCTCGGCACTGTTTCTTCTCTTCGGTCAGTTATTTTCTTTTAATTTTTGGATTACTTTATTTGATGTTCCTGTACTTTATTATGTTTATAAGTAAACCATTCTCTTTGCCATTCTTCCCTTATAAATTCCATGATTTTCATTTTGAAATCTTTGTAGGGAATCTTCACTTTTCTATTTTCATGTTTCCTGGCTAATTTGTCCACTTTTTCATTTCCTGGTATAACAACATCAATCGATTTCCATGATAATATGACTTTTTTTTTAAAAAAAAATCTTTTATTATATTTTGGTATTTTTCTATTATATATATGAATGGTTAAATTGTTTTTTTTTTTTTAGAGCTATGAAGTTTGATAGAGGTTCTGTAAATATTATATATTTTTTGTTCGGGTTGATTGATTATGCGATCAAATGTCATCTTTAGGGCTTGTAATTCTGCAGTAAAAATTGACGCTTTGTTCGGTAAGCTTATTTGTTTTAGGTTTTGTCTAATCAGCGCTGCTGCTCTTGCTTAAACATTTTGCTTTCATTTGTATATACTTGTCTGTATTCACTATATTTGTATTTCAGTTCAGCAAATGCATTTTGGTACTCACTTTCATTGGTGGATTATTATTTTTTTCAACTGGCTTAATGTGAGATCCAATATTAGTTTTGTGATTATCCAAAGCGGTATATTTGGTTACGCAACTAGTGCTATACTGTGGGAATTTCTATTTATTTGTGGAAGAGCTCCCTTGATACGTATTCCATAAGAGAGTATTATTAATGGATTCATGATATAGGAGTGGGTATATATATATATATATATATATATATATATATATATATATATATATACATATTAATGCATGTTTCATTAAATACTATAGACAAGTTTTGTCTATTTTAAGTAAGTTCCTTTCATATATTGAAAGCTTAATGAAAGCTTAGTGATAAGCTTAATCACATTATCGTTGAAAGACTAATGGAAAACACCATATTGATACATATTTAAATCCAACGAGAAGGCGTTGTTATAAACCAATGGCTTCTTTTATCAAATATAGGCATTTAAGGATAATGTGAAGATTTCATAGTTTATATTGTTCAAGTTTGGTTTCAACTGTTTTATGCATAAAGCTTCTAGAATTTTTAATTTTTGTTTATTGTTTTCATGTTTAAGTATAATTGTGTTTTCAACAAGGATTTTCCGGAATTGTGTATGCGGGCAGGCATATGGTTTTAAATGTTTAAAAAAAGTTAGAGTTATCATTTAAATGTAGTGTCAAGCACCGTGAAAGCGAGTTTGTGGTGTGACCAACATAAATATTATTTAACCCGTTGGAGATAAAATCTCGCAAAGGACACTTGAATTTACAAACTATATATATATATATATATATATATATATATATATATATATATATATGTAAAAGTGAACATTGAAGTAAGGTTGTTTCATGTTAGATGCAATCGTCAGGCTGCCTACCGATTGTGTTGACTTCAATGTTCAATTATATTTATATTTACATATGCTCTATCTCTGATATTGAGCCCATTATCCCATAAATATATCACACCTTAAAATTATATTTCTTCATATATATATATATATATATATATATATATATATATATATATACCGTCTTCCACAGTCAGACAGTTTCGCTGTATCATAGCTCATCAGTGTGATCGACATCCGATATATATATATATATATATATATATCCCCTCGATAGGGGAGACGCTTACATAACTCAAAGCCAACAATTGAAGGTGTTATTCGTTAATTTGAACCTTTTAAATATCTTTATTCTACATTCAACACTATCACTTGATAAGACACTAGAAGTGTGGAAACGAAATGGTTATTTTTGTAGTGATTTTATGTCATAATATATATATATATATATATATATATATATAAATATATATCGCAGTCTATTCATTAATATTTGTTAGTGTTCACATACCCTGGTTACGCTCAGTTCCGCTTAACTCATAGGGAGCACCACTGGTGTAAGAGCAAATTGAAAGACGACTAATGCTTCAGCTTTTCGACTAATTGCTTCAATCAAACGTGTACAGATTTCATCGCAGTGTGGTTTTCTTAGCCTAACAGTGAGGGAATTAGAGACTACATTATCATGTATAAATTAGAACCGCCTGTGTTCACATGGCAACAGAGGATAGCATCATCTGTTTAGCTCGCGGTAATCAACAACAGTAACACAAAGCATAGGTTGATTTGAAGGAACAAGTTTTGAAATGTTAATGATCCCAAATGATAGATAATGAAGATTCATTTATGATGATTTATCACGATCCGGGGAAATCGAAGTGCAAATAAAAATATACTTAGAGCTTACTGTACCCATGTGTACTTAAAGAATGTTCTCTTAATTATAAGCCTTGTGTCTATCACCGTAAGACTTGTTATTCTCTTGTTGCCAGGCCTGTTATTCTTTCACTGTCGGACTTGCTACTCCCTCATGATCAACAAACTGAATATGACCTCCGAAGTCATCCATTTTATTTTTTATATTAGACGACATAAATATTCCACTATACGTCATAGATAAAAATTAAACTGCGCTTCATTTCCAATAGTTTTTTTTTTAAATACTAGTTGATAAATAATGCAAGTCCTATTTTGTGTCTCCTTTGAATGTGACTGTCTATGTCCGTGGTTTTTAAGTGTTTAATTAGAGTTATGCCCACTGTTTCCACGACAAGAATTGTGAAGGCGCATTTCTCTTTCGTCACATATACAGTTACAAAGTAACTACATTACTTTGTGTCTTGCATGCAAACCTCATTGCGCGTTCCACGCCTACGACTTTTGCAGGTTTTTAAATTTAGGTTTACTAAAATCCATTGGATTGGAAGAGACTTCTCAAATACTTTCCACTTGTTTTTTAGCGTGTTTTTTATTTTTACTTATCCTCTACATAGTATTTGGGCCTGTTTTAATTTATCTATATTTTGCCAAATTAAATTATGTATATGAATTTATAATCTCTCTCTATCTCTCTATCAGCGATGTGCAGTTAGTGTAGCGGTTATCGGTTCGGGCAATCAGTCTAGGAAACGGAAAACGATCCTAATATGTTTCAGGAGTCGTGAAAAGGATCAATGCGTGTAACTATCATACTAATAGATTTTCGCATACGTTTATGCCTACTATCTATCTATCTATCTATCTATCTATCTATCTATCTATCTATCTATCTATATATATATATATATATATATATATATATATATATATATATATCTAATCTAATCTATGAGAGAAGTGTTAGAAAATAGAATATTTAATATCAGGAACAGATGGCTGAGGACCCCTAATTAAGAAAGAAGGCTTGGTAAATGTGATACTCACAGGAGTATGTTATGCGTGTGAGTACCACACGCATAACATACTCGGTGTGCTTGAGTAATTGGATAACGGAACAAGGTTTACAACAAATAAAAAGAAAAAAAAATAAGAGCTACAAAAGACAGGAAATTGTGGAAAGCAATGATAGCCTACTTCCTGTCTGGGGAGGGGCAGCACGACACATAAAGAAGACTAGTGAGACAATTTATATCAGCTAGGCGTTTCTCTCGACCCATATCTATCTATCTATCTATCTATCTATCTATCTATCTATCTATCTATCTATCTATCTATCTGTCTATAGTATCATCTGTATCTATCTATCTATCTATCTATCTATCTATCTATCTCTATATAGTATCATTCTGTCTGTCTGTATATAGTATCATCTGTATCTATCTATCTATCTATCTATCTATCTATCTATTAGAGGATTGTGAGAAAATTCCCTCTTATATTTTAAACAATGTTTTATGTTATTTGGATAAACATTTTGTTGTAATTAATACAAATTTTTTCATTAATCGTTAACAAAATATATTAAGGTAAAGTGGGTATAATGTATTGATTGTTGCGTTAGTCGGTGTTCGATTTGAGGTAAAAAAAAAACAACAAAAAACAATGAGAGAATTTCGAATAACATGAGCGAAAGATTATTTTGTTAAAAATTAAATTCTAGTAATTGTGACAGACATTGTATATGATATAATCGAAGGAAAATATCCATTTCATAGTTTCCATTTGAATCTTAGTTGCGCTGTGCATAATTATCCCAACTTGACACTCAGAGAGCTTGTCCAAACAACCGCTAGACGGCGCTGCCAAAAAAGCAGTACAAAAGAAAAGAGCATAATACCTCTCTCTATATATGCCATTCTACAGAAAAAAATTTCGTTACACGAAAGAAAACTCGAAAATTTCAGATCTTACATGACAGAAGCTCCTCTTTTTAATTTAAAGCTGAAAACCAATATTGGCAACATCGTCTTAAAATTGTTGAGCAAACACTCCCCTGAGAATTACATGTTACATAAAACCTACAATAGAGTTTAAATTTATTTATACTATTTACATCATTGTTGCCATATTCACGACGTTTCAGCTGTTGTACGCTTCGGCCTTCTTCAGGTGATTACAGTTTCGAAGCGAACCCTTTATTTCGTTCACTAGGGTAGATTGTTCTAGTTCCACGCACCATGACCCTACCGAATGTCTCAGAATCAGTATTAGTTATCTCCCTTTAACTCAACTCTTTAAGAACATATGGCTCAGCTAAGCGTTGGTTGAATCTAGTGACTTGACACAAAGAGTTATGAGTTCAATACCTGGCTACAGCAGAAGTGAACAAAACCATCACAAAGATATTCTGAAACTTCACAGAGATATGATGAAACTTATTGCTCTTATAAATTTTATATGTACAGGGAGCAGCAGACATACCTCCCATATATACCTCCCACAGAAAGGTAAGGCATTAGATAGATGAAGACAACCATTTCCACTAATGTCTTACCATGACTTTTGAGGTATTTCTGACAGATATATGTGGGAGTTACTTCTGTGGCACCCTGGATATCCTGAAAATTCTACTTGCAACGAATGGTTAATACAAATTTTATGGTCAGCTTTAAAAAACGAAATTGATATTTCTTGCCATTTTTGAACTATATTACTTTATATTTTGCATGCAAACCTCATTGTGTGTTCCACGACTACGACTTTTGCAGGTGTTTACATTTAGGTTTACTAAAATCCATTACATTCACTTAGGTGCTAATAATCTTGAGAAAGGTATGAATCCTCTTATTCTCCCACACCAGCTATGTGTAAATAGCAGGACAGACCGGGTTCTATAGCCTTGGATGTCAACTGGTCTATCGCAGAAAGAAATGGCAACCTACTGCGGGAAAAATCTCTCTCGTCAGTCATGTAACTTTCGATACATGATCGCCTTAGTGTGTCTCACGCATGGTATATAACTGACTGACTAGAGTGAAGACGAAAATAAATGCCAAGACATTGGAGTCGGAGGTAAATCAACCTCATGAAAATAAATATTTATCATTTTTCTACCAATGCGTTGCGTTCCGGCCAACAATAAAAACATGCGTGATCCCTTTTAAGCGTATATAAGCAAAGCTTCCACACCACACGGGACAGTAAAGAAAATAGAGTCGGGTATATGCGACATCAGTTCACGGCTGTGCCTTCAAAAATATTCCTTAACTCCTTCACCCGTCTTCCTCAGCAGGCAACGTGACACTTACACCGTTCCTCACCAAGATTCCGTCACTTTTACACTTTCCTCCTCACATTCTTCAAACACCTGAAGAAATCACATTTCTTTTCATCTTAACAAACAACTACAAACAAGGACTGTGAGAACTTTAACATTCTACGCTACGAAATATTTAGGTGTAAAAAACACTAATAATAATAATATTTTATATTTAAAAAAAAAATTATCGACTTTTTTCTTTGTTGTAGGTTGTTTCAAATCCGTAACGCTTTGTACAGGTTTAAAGTGCACACCTTGTCAACCAATCTTAATATAGTGGTTCGATTCTCGCTCGCCGCTCCCTAACAAAACGCTTTCGTTAATCGAAACATAGGATAATACATATTTTAATTAGGGTGATTTTTCGATGCTAGGCAATTGTTTTGACCAAACATTGGTACTGAAGTGAGTTCTATCCTCCCTGAGGCCTTCTGCCAGAGTAATCTAATGTATTTAATTAGTTACATATCGGAAATGCATAGTATTTTCCTTGCCAACTTATATACGAATATACCGATAAATTTTCGTCGAGGAGAAAATGTCGAAGTATACAAGGATGCTTTTCGAGTGAGCGATGATAATCAAGAGTCTTATTCATTACAATTGCAAATGAAATGAATTTGATCCTCACTAAGGCCTTGTGTCAGAGTAAGTTAATATATCTTAATGATTTACAAAGTTTGATTGTCTACTGTTTTCGTTACCAGTTTATATACAAATTTACCAACATTTCTCGTCGATAAAACACGGTTGAGAAACTGTCGACTATCTCCACGTCGATACTTTTCAAAACGAGAAAGACAACGTTACTCCCTGAGTACACAATAGGAATGCGAGAAAATGAAGCAAATAACATTACGTTGTAAGAACAGAAGAAAAAAAAAATGGAAAGAAAAGACAATCGTGAAAAGCAACGGAAAACGAGATCGAAAAGATGACGGAGAAAGAAATAGAAACAAAATCAATATAAATCAAGCTAAAAACAATCAAAGCCAAGTAAGGAAAGTAAATAAAAGATGTCGAAGGAAGGAAAACAGTATAGAAATTACGAGGAAATAAAAAAACAAACAAACATCTGTTTGCTGGATGTTTGCTTCAGACAGTGACTTCAACACAACGGAAGGGCAAAAACTCTGAGAAAATTCCATCAAACAGACACACATCTCATCCTCTTTTCTACCCTTAGTGCCGGCGGGTCAATATAGACAAAGGAATAACTGATCGCTTTAGTAGCTTATCTCTGAAAGTCTATCATCAAATGCAGATCATCAAAGTTTGTAAGCGTTTTATACATTTTCTTTTGTCTGTTGACGACCCAAAAAACAGTTTCGTATTTGTGTGCAGCTGACTTTCTCGAACATCTTTCCAGCTTAGTCGTTTGAATTGTTTTTTTTATTTTTATTGTTTTTTTTTTTATTCTCGTTTTTCTTCTTTCAGTTTCTTATCTTCTTATTTGCTAAAGAAGTTTATGGATCAGCCGTTACGATTTAGATGAGTGAATCAGCTTATAAGCTAATGAAGTCCATTCATTGCTCTTTCGTGTTTGCAAATTGATTGGACCAGATACAAGGCAACAAGTAAGTATCGAACGAACTCTGCTTTACTAATTTCATGTTTTATTTGCAGAAGGATCTGGTAATCGAGGTGGAGGAAGTTTCTAGTTTTATTATCATCAACACTGATAAGTGTACAAATGTGTTCGAGAAATATATTCCCAAAGGACAGGCGCTAGGTTGACAGTCAGCCATTACTTAACGCTGAAGAAATATCGAATACTCCAGGGACCGGCTTTTGAAAAATTTGTTTGAATGATAAGCAAAAAATATTATATTTTAAAGCATAGATAAAAACATTACGGCTGAAAAAATGAAATCCCAAGGAAAAATCGATAGAACTTAAAAATAATACTAATAATTCTGAAAACTAAAAAAAAAATAAACCTGTATTGTAAGTTTTAACGGTATTTTTGCGAAGTTGAAGGAATTCTGGTGAAATATTAAAAAATTTGCTTTTATTTAATCCTCATAGAGAACATTTTCTGCTTACCATGCTGATGCTATTCTCCAAGGGAACATCTCTTTGCACCTTCTTTCCACTTTATCAGGTTTTCCACTCATGTAACGTACAGCCCCTTGCAGATTAATTCAAACAAACGCTTTGGTTTCCTTTCTTTCACCATACGTTCACTTTTAGAACCACTGGAGTGACAGGGTGTAATTGATTTCTATTTTTTCTCAGATTAGGTCATTTGCAGTGATGTGCAATAATATGATTCTATTTTCTGGGTGCATGAGGAAATTTGTTTGGCTTTGAAAAATATAGCGTCATCTGTGATTGCATCAGATTTTCATCACGCCCAGACACTATTGTCTCGATTGTCGATGACGTATCCTACTGCCCTTGTCTGTGATCGACATTACTCTAAGGAAGCACAGGAAAATTATATGTCTGTACGAACACACTGACAAGCTTTACTAGTGAGAAAATCAATGTACTAGACTGGAAACTCTCCTGGTTTAAATCCAATCGAGAATTTGTGGTCAGTCTGCAGGGAACGACTTCTTTTAATGGGCATATGAGGTACTAACATGTGCATTGGGTTATGTTTCACTGGAGAAATACAAAAAGAAAAATAATTAAGAACGGAATTATTCGTTTTGTTTCAACTAATGTGCATAAGCGTGTAATAGTAATGGTATAAGTAGCCGTTTCCCTATCGGAAAAATAGGACATTTATTAACTGGGACACCTATACTGTTTTCGGTTGAGGATTATAAAATCTTTCTCAAACAACAATCTTAAGTCTTTCCAAAAAAAATTTAAGAAAAATGGCTTTTTTCAAATTCAATAGCTGTCATTACTCTTTTCAATAGTGATAAAGGCTTCCTTTCTAACGATTCATGCCAATATATTGATTATATCATTATTTTCTTTTCGAGTTATATGTGTTATCCGTTTTATTTGTTGCTGCTGTTGGTAGTCTTCAAGTGATGTAGTTTCTGTTATTTTATAAAGGACTTTTTTGTGGTTCTTTATCGCCAGTTCAGAATTTTCAAAGAAGGATGATCTCTGCTAAACAACACAAGGTTTCACTTAATCAAAGACATTTATTAACCAGGGATCTTAGAAAGCGGTCGTATACAGCTAGCAGTTTAGATATTTTAGAACCTCGTACATGGCAGTCATAAGAAAGTCTTGATATGACAAGGCTATTTAAGAACATGGCTTGGATTTTCAGGTAAACGTTTTGGCTTTGTAGCAATTTGCGGTGTTGGGCGAAATACATCTTACGCCACCTAGTGTCTCAATTTCATTATCCTCTAGACGAATTCTATATAACTAATCCGTAGATCGAGATAATTGAAAGTTTTGCTATTTACTAATTTCCCATAGTGATGGATACAGGTAATGTATCATCGCCGTTTTCATATAATTCAAGATCATTATTTTTTATTTGGAAATTTTTATTTTGAGTCCAATCTCTTGGACTAGTTGCTAGAGAATGGGTAGCCACAAAATAACGTTTTGAGTAATAGGAAATATTGCTGGATAAAAAAATCTACATTAGAATTACTTTGTTTATAATCCGAATACTAAACGTGCACACCAGTGGGCTTTCCAGAAGGTTTGAACGAGAAGGGAATAAGGACCCAACTAACGCCTTTATCCACTGTGCCATGTGTCCTCAAGGATAAAGGCCTTAGTTAGATCCAGTCACAGGAGCCAAAGTGTGTGAGTTCAATACCCGGTTAAGGCAGTGGAGAACTTGAAGAGGGGAATTAACAGGAGATAACTGATAACTGACATCCATTAAACATGGCACGTGGGACTAGAACAATGTACCCCAGTGAGCGAAATAAAGGATTCAGTTCCACCTGAAGAAGGCCGGAGCGTACAACGGCCGAAACGTTGTAATAAATATGGCGACAAAGATGAGGACAATAGACCGAATAATGTAAATAATTTACATAATACCTCATCTCAGAAATATAGACAGTAACAGAAATTTAGTTCTACAGAAGGATGCTGAGAATATCATGGGCTTCATACGTTGCAACGATCAATCAAGAGACAAAATAGACATATTTTTTTATCAGAAAGAGACAATTGTAATTTCTAGGACACCAAATGAGGAAAGAGATCCTGGAAAATATGGCACTCACGTGGAATATTGGAAGCTAAATAGGCAGAGACACAGAAACAATTGTAATTTAAAGCCAGAAAATATTTCTAAATTTAAGAATTATTTTTTTGGAAGATAATGATTTAGTAATACAAGACATGATATTTAACCCATAGATTGGGAGAGAAGAGTAGGCGTTATACCTTTTCCAAGGATATATGCGCGTAAGTGAATATAACGAACACAACTGAAATTGGAACTCGGCTCTCCGATTAACAATTCCGAGCAATTATCTATTGCACCACATGCACGTCCAACCTTCCAGCACCCGGTATTTTCAAGCAGCCAGCAATCTAGGTACTGGATAGACTCGACGTTGCCTGACTTCGATGATCGTACGTGAATTGGTCCTCCGACGCTATATGGCTAAGGGTAAACAAGCTTCTTAACTATTACCCCATAGGGATGCATCAAATTTCTCTCAGTGAGACTCCTTGATTGGAGCGGCTATTCGGTCTGAATATCATTCCAGACTTCAAATGCAACTCGCATATTTGTAACATCACTAAAAATGTTGGAGGAATAGTCGGTTCATTGTGTCACTCTAGAAAATAGCAAACTCCTGCTGTTCTATCTTTACAAGTGTTAGGCGAGACTAAGAATGGAGTATTACAGTCATATCTGGGTTGATTCTGACCAATCCTTACCGTCCAGCCTCGATAGAGTTAAAAAGCAATTGCTTTGTGTCTAATGAAGTTCCTCTCGCCCTGCGAAACCTTTCCCACAGACGAAATACTTTCTCTCATTAAGCAAACTATCATTTTTACAAATGTGCCAAATGTTCAGATTGGCTGAATACATTAGTTCCACCAGCTCAGATTTTCACAGCTAAGAACCTCTATGCCATGTTCACGGCGTCAAATGATCCATAAATTCCACTTACGCCTTTGGTTGATAGTAAACTCTTCAAGTCTAGGATCAACCAATATCTATCCTACATATATCATACTTCTTACGTCCTCATTCTCTCTTTCTTACGTCTTTACAAAAAATCTCACTCAGTAACCGTTTATTTTGAGTTGATCTTATGCCTTGTATTAGGCGAAGTTAAAAAAATACTTGTAATAGTACAAAAGGGTACAAGTCACGAGTGTCACATATCAGTAGCTTAGTGACGTCACTCCATAAATCGACGAAAACGCCGGTCATTTTTTAGTTTTTTTACAGCAGCCACCACGTGGAGTTGCTCTCTTTTAGCCCCAGCAGCTTACAAGTCCAATGTGCTATTTCCTCTTTGGAAATATATGTCCTCGTTTGCAGTCCTAAATGTGACTTCTCCAGACACAGGAGTATCTCCATATTATATGTAAGACACTTTCTTCTGCTTTTCCTTACACTTTTCTTTGCTATGTAGATATATGTGATATTATTATTCTCAGTGTCACACACACGCATATATATATATATATATATATATATATATATATATATATATATATATAGAGAGAGAGAGAGAGAGAGAGAGAGATTTGTGTATGTCTTAGAGATATAAAACTCTTTCTGAGAACAAATCATGTTGTTCATTCCTTTTCCTTTCCGCCATTCCGTTCCGTCCGTGAAGTACTGTCTTATTATATCACGAATATAATAATGCCCGTAATGGGGGAAATATAGGGGAGATAAATATTTACTCAATAGCTCACTCCCGTTAAATATAACACATTCCGCTATTTATATTTTCATCTCAGGCTGTTTACTGTAAAACAATTTATGCGCAGTCTTTTAAGAAAATATTTTAAACAAATATCTGTTTTTTTCTTGAAAGGCGTGAGAGTTTCATTTAAATTGACTTCCAATTTCACAAGTCTTATTTTTTGTCGATAGAAATTGTAAATTAAGTTTTCTGTCACGCCAAGAGATTTTGTTTGAAAAAATAAATAAAAATCAATTATAAAGAGAAAACAGAGTGAGCACAAAAAGAAAAAAAATAGTTTGGTTAAAAGTGTGGTTGCTTTTTTTAGTTTGGGAGTACAGTCCTTATTTTACAAGTCGAGAAGGGTAAAGGGTGTGATAAACAGCACCAAGGAAAGCCTAAGAATAGAAAGTCTGTTGCTTTGTGTTCACAGTTTTTACTTTCATTATTGAATTACACAGACATGCATAATTGAAACAAGACTAGTAAGCAGAGAGATGTACACAAGTTTACTTGTGATGATTTGAATCGTAATTCTATTGAGATGAAGATTTGAGCCGAGTCTCAGTTTTCAGGCTCAGACTTTGTCCAGTTCAGTTTCAGGTCAGACGAGGATCAACCTCTTTAGTAAATCATGACGTAAGTTAGTAATCCTCACTGAATCGGATTAGATATATACGTAATAAAATGACGATTTATCTTCTCAGACGGACCCAAGCTCTTCGGGAACGCAGAGAAAGAAGGGTAATATATGTAAGATAGATAGATAGATAGATAGATAGATAGATAGATAGATAGATAGATACGAGCATATATAAGAAGGGTAAAACATGGGAATGAGGGGTTGAGATAGATATAAACATTCATATAAAGGCTAAAACTTTGGAATGAGGGGTTAAGATACATACATACATGTATACATACATGCATACGTACCTATATACATACATAAAAAGGCTAAAACATTGGAATGATGGGTTAAGATAAATAGACATATATAAACATACATAGGAAGGATAAACATGAAAATGAAGGTATATATATATATATATATATATATATACACATATATATATGTATATATATGTATATATATTTATAAATATATATATATATATATATATATATATATATATACCTTCATTTTCATGTTTATCCTTCCTATGTATGTTTATATATATATATATATATATATATATATATATATATATATATATATATAAGTGAAAGCTAAGCATGTGAAGGAGGGCTTAAGATAGATAGATAGGCGGATATATACATACATACATAAGAAGGCTAAACGTGGGAATAAGGGGTTATTACGCACACACACACACATACATACACACACACACAAACACACACACATATATATATATATATATATATATATATATATATATGAGAAGGCTAAAATTGTGACTTAGGGGTTAAGACAGAAGGATAGATAGATAGAGAGAGAGAGAGAGAGAGAGAGAGAGAGAGAGGGGGAGAGAGGGAGAGAGGGAGACATAGACATAATCACGCATTACAAGGCCAAATCATGTGAATGAGGTTTTAAAATGGACAAATATATACTAGATAAATACATGCATGTATACATAAGAAAATTAAAACTTGGGAATGAGGGCTCAATATATATATATATATATATATATATATATATATATATATATATATATATATATATATATAAGGCTGATCGAAAGGTCAAGATAGATGGATAAAGAAAATATTGATAAATAGACAAAACACGGAGATATGACATTGTTTAGAAACGTGATTTATATTTGATTATTTGCAAACTTAGGAAGGCGACGTGTCTCATCATTTTCTGTTCAACAAGGAAATGAGATTCACGATGGTGTATGATGTGCACATCATTAACGATATTGGTGAGGATAACAAGGAAATTAAAAGTATGAAGTAACTACTGATGCTACGACGGCGACCACCCCCACCAGTGCTAACAGCAACAACAACAAAGTGGTAAATGTCTACAGGCTAAGACTGTAATTGAAGAAATCAAGTTACATCTGAATGGGAATGATGATGTTCACTGTTCTTTTATGCAGAAACATTCAGAATTCATTGACCGAATCACTGAACTTAAGCAACGTCTAGCCTGGTCAATTCCTTGATGGGTGACATCTTGAGAAAACCAGGTGATAAGAGCCTTGGCGTGATGGTGGTATAACAGATAACGGCTCTGAATCGAAAATCGAAAATTCGGACTCCATGTTCCACACGGGGGTGTAATATTAATTTACCAAGCATAGCATAGATGTGACACAAAGACGAAAGTATGGAGCACCCAGTGAGGATCGAACTCGCTACTCATTCGCGAGTTTTCAGCGAGGCAAGCTTTTTAACCATTACACAGCCTCGGGGTTACCCATGGGTTTGTTATATTCACTTACGCGCAAATATTCTTGGGAAAGGGATGAAACCAGCTTTTCTTCCGCCATTTATGTGTTAATTAATAGTAATAGTATGTGAAAGAAATCATTGTTGTCTCCAGATATATTCTTTTGATATAAAAAAAAAATATGGCTTTAAATAGCCTACAAAATATTTAATAAATCGTAAAAACCAAATGAATGTATCAATCTAACAACAAGATTTTTGTTTTTAAACAGTTTTTCAGGAAAATAGGTTTTTCAAGTTCATTAACTGATATAACTCTTTCAATTATAAATGGCCAGAGGGCACAACAACCGACGGCATGTTGTAATAAGAAAAACAAAGGTAAAGACAATAGTCCGCATGAACAGGGTGCGATGGATAAATTGTCGTCTCAATTACGCAAAAATGTAAATAACACCGATATCTCGTTTAACAGAAATATTTACCAAAATTACACAAAAATATCTTGAAATGCTAAAGAGTAAATCTATTTTTAAAAAATCGTCATGGATACAACCATGGCCTCCAGACGACTTTGGAATATCCTGCAACCCGTCTGGATGTTTTTAAATAGGGTAATGCTGCCATAATCCTGGCCTTGGACGACTGTGATATATGTATAGACGAAGTGAGATAGATTTGAACAGATTGAAGCAGATAGATAGCAATAGATCAAAATAGATGCGTATGAAGTGATATATATATATATATATATATATATATATATATATATATATATATATATATATATACAAAAAGAGATTTGTACCCACAGAAATAAAACATAGATTTGAACAAAATAGCCGTCATATTACACCTATGGCACCTTTCAGCTAATACATTTTCAAAGGTGTACATTGGCAAATTGGAAAACAATCAAATACACAATCATAATAACGTAAAGCCAATAAAAACAATTCCATGACCATATATTCTTCAGAATTGGGAGCTATGCAAGAGGTATGAACTTTTTTTTTTTACGCACAACATTGCTATGAGATCTACCAGTTGCCGAGAATGATTAAGTGGAGCTCATGTTGGATACGACTATCTTGACAACTGTACGCAAGCGCAGTGATTAATAAATTCTGACAGATGTTGCGGTTCCTTGGGATAAGGAGAATATGAAGGCGAAGAAGTCTAAAACATAAAGGCACCAAGAAGGGGCAACCTTGACTCTTTCATGAAAAATTTCTGTCTAGGAATTGCCTAATGATTCGAATTGCACGGGTGGCAGTGCTGCTTGAATTTACGCATGAAAGACTTGTGTCACTGGTAGGGACTGGAATATAATCAATATCACACAACCAAAACATCTTAACGTCAGAGAGGGTCATAACTAATAATAATATTATTATTAATAATAATACTAATAATAAGGAATTTCAAATGGATACAGCAATACAAGAAAGAAGCACAATACACCGACTGAAGCTGCAAAATACATAAAACCACAAAGCAAAACAAATGCAACCGACCAGATACAGAAACAATGGCAAGATAAACCGCTTCATGGACAATACTCTGCCCGTACCAAACAAGCTGATGTAGACAGACCTCGTACCCATCAGTGGCTATGTAGTGCAAGGTTAAAAGCTGAAACAAAAGGTTTTATCCTTGCTGCACAGGATCGGTCCTTGTTAACTAGAAATTATCAAGCACACATACTAAAATATTGTGTTAACCCAAAATGAAAGTTCTGTGATAATTACTCAGAAACTATTGATCATCTTGTATCAGGTTGCGCGGTATTGGCACCCACTGAATATAAAACCCGGCTTGACAGAGTGGGCAATATCTGCACTGGAAAATCTGTAAATTCTACCGGTGGAAACTGAAAGGAAGTGGTATCATCAACACCCAGACCCGGTTACGGAGATAGGACCTGTTACAATTCTATGGGACTACACAATACACAGACAAAACAAAGCCAAACGCCCAGATATTGTTATTAGAGATGGCACGGAGAAAAGGTGCCTCCTTATTGATATGACAGTCCCTGCAGACTGCAATGAATCCTTGAAGATCTTCAAAAAACTATCAAAATAAAAGGACCTTGAAACTGAAATCTCAAAAATGCGGCATATGGGAACATCAACAATCCTGCTGTAGTTGGAGCCCTTGGATTGGTTGGAAAAGATTCTAGTAGAATAATTGAAGGGATTCTTGGAAGTCCATGCCTCAAGGAGATACAAAAAATTGTTGTCACAAGTACAGCCCACATTTTACGAAGGCCTTTATCTATGTAATTTTTTTTCTCAGTGGAAATTGTCATGATGCCATTTCTAACCTTAGGTCTCTGGGCGAAAAGAGATGTGTACATGCCAGAAATCAAAGGAAATTAAAACAACAACACCAATAATAATAATAATAATAATCAAATTATGATTAAGAAGAAGTATTTTAAATTAAGAACATAAGCAATAAGGGAAAAAAATCAGAATTGAAAATGACAATAGTTACAAAATTTTTACTGTTGAAGAAGCTGTGCAGATTGAATGAAAACTGGTTGAAATAATGATTGATTTATTGATTTTATTACGGTTTATTAACCCTTTTCGGTTTATTTAAAGCCGAAATATATAATTAAGATTGTAAGAATAATTTTCTTTTGAGTGAATATCAAATTAATGTTTTTTTTGGGGGGGGGGTTAGTGATAACAGTTGATTTCTCAGAAAGAAGACCTAGATATGGGGAGAGGAGATAAATTCGTATTTTTTCGAGTGTCATTTGTCCTTAAGTGAATATAAATAAAGCAAGAGAAAAGGAGAGAAAACCAAATTCGATTCTGGCCATTTATTCCTCAACTACAAATAAAACCAATAACACTTGTGATCACTAAATTTTACAAATAATTTTCAGCCGAAAAATGTTTCAAGTCTTAAAATACATCTAAAGAAAGGTTGACAGCAAATTTAATTATTTTTCTATCATTTTTTCTTAAATTTAAATGTGGCATTCATAAAAATGGGTATAAACAATATGTAAGTATCACAGGCAACAGGAGTTACGATTAGAGAATGAGTAAATAGATTTAATCGAATCCACTTTCCCTTCGGTTACAATAATCGATTTAGAAGGTATATTTCAAGACATATATAAAAGAAAAGAACTAACTTATGATTTTTACAATCTGAAAACGAAAGAAAAAACAGAAATATCAAATGTAACTTGTCTATAAAGAAGTTGTAGATATTTCCTTGTTTGTTAATTTAATTCTACGTGTTACTCAGATTAACATATGTTCTTTGCTGTGAGCAAGATGTAATTATAAGAATCGATTGAAGATGTATTTGATAAGAAGCATAGTTAGTGTAGATATATCTAGTGTATGAAAAATCGCTATAAAGAACAATCACACAATGAAACTAATACAAAATGATACATTTTTCTCTAGTTTCGCGTAGCCATATTTTTTTAGATAGAATTTCCTTTTATCGGTCAGTCGATAACTTTAAAGTGCAACCTAAAGTTTTTTTCCCTAAAAGGAATTAGAGGTTCAAGTGTATTATAATATTGGACACATGGCATAGTAGATAAAGGCGTTAGTTAGATCCAGTGACTGGACCCAAAGAGTTTAAGTTCAATACCCAGTTAATGCTGTGGAGAACTTGGAGATGGGAATTAACAGCAGATAACTGGTAACTGACATCCATTAAACATGGCACGTGGAACAAGAACAGTCTACCCCAGTGAGCGAAATAAAGGGTTCAGTTCGACATTCCAACCACCTGAAAAAGGCCGGAGGGTACAACGGCCGAAATGTTGTAATAAATATGGCGACAAATATGAGAACAGTCAGAATTATGTAAATAGTGTAGTATTGGAATGTACTAGACTAATTTACTAAACTTGTACTAGTTTTAAGTAATAATATCACAGTTTTTCGAAATTAGCCTCTTCCAGAATCACCACAGAAATCTATCATTTACAGACGTTGTGGTTTTTATTGATACTGGAAATAAAATCGGTGTACTGTGTTCAAATTCTGATAGAGTTTATTAAGTTCATTTTCGCATCAATACCGCTTCAAATGGTGTTTCATATCCCTTTCATCAAACATAGTTTAAATAATAGGTTAGGCAGAGCTCATTAGCCTTGGTTGGTAACCACTCTAGGCAAATGATACTGAAATTCGAAATAGAAGAGAAAGCAACAATAAACCACTCCGTTATCTTTCACACGAAGTCACGGGAATTCACAGAGAATACAAAAAGGAATCTGTAGATGTTATTGATAGATCGATTTGTTTTTTACGACTTATCAACCTATTGCTTGTTATTAAAAACCAGAAAATATTTTGAGATTGCAATAATTTTTAATAAAGATATTTTAGTGATAAATGTTCTACTAACTAACCCATATGGAGGGAGAAGAGGTACATGCATACCCTTTCCAAAGGCATTTCGCTTAAGTAAATATAACGAACTCGACGGGAATTCGAACTCGGCTCTTCGATTTCCATTTTAGAGCCATTAACCATTAAGCCACAGCAGACCCAAGCTTAAGGCACTTGGTATTGCCAAGCGGATACCTGTCTAGGTACTGACCAATATTTGAAAGGCTGGACGTTTCTTAACTTGGGTTATTGTACAAGAACCAATATTTGAAAGTGATATGGTCGTCAACCAGAAACTGAGGAGAGTCATTCTGAAGTAACATGGCAATAAAAAAAAAGAAGTCAGAAATATGATTTATTTAGTTGTTCTATGCTTTCTAAATATCAAATAAATATTTACCAGTAAACATTACACGTATTACATAAGTATGACAAACATTGGGTGCTTAAAATTGATAGAATTGCCTTCTGACAAAAACATTTCGACCGTGAGTTTTTCCATATCGGTATCTTTTAAGCAGGCAGAGAGAATATAGAATCCTTATTTCAAATCATACTTGGTCAACTTCATAGCAAGGGAACAAACTTAAGATAATCCTCCGAAGATATACAAATATTATATAATCATTATAAAGATATTTTATTCCTTTATTTTCTTCTTCGTTTTTTATATCCTTTAAGAATGAATTTATTCTGCTCTCGGGTACTTTCGTTTCAGTATAACTGTCCAATCTTTTCGTGGTATTTTATCAAATAACCGAAACTGAAATGCAACTTTTTCAGACCAGTTCATATCATTCAAGTAATATATATTAACACTTGAAATTGAAAATCTACCTGACTGTAAATAGTCTTGTACTTTAATAAATTATAGTAGTCCAGTAATTTCTCGATCTAAGTATATTCAGTTTACTTCGTTTATCTCTCGTTCGTTATAGCTTTCTAATCAATTTCTGTCTTATCTATCTGTTAAGTCTTATTCGTCTATCATTCTTTTCTTTCTTTCTTTCTTTAATTGTATTAACATCTTCGTTTTGTTTCCAGATGAAATCGTTCATTTTCACTGATCAGTAAACTAAACCGAAAGTAAAATAACAATTAATCCTCTGCATTCTCCCTGTACAATAGCGATTTTCAAAATGTAAATAACATGTAGCACAAGGCCAAAAGCATTGGGTACCCAGTGAGGATTGAATTTACTATTCAGTCTTTACTGATGTAGCGAGACAAGCTTGCCAACCATTACATCACGTCGAGGTGCCCTCTTTCCTATACTACGAATGAAAACAATTATAAAAGCTATATACAGAATACAGTATACAGCTGGTGTGGAGATGACACAGCATTGCTGGATGGAAGCCTTTCTAGACTGAGTCAACGTCCAGGGTTGAGGGTTCAACTGGTGGAATCAACAGCCACGTCAGTGTACGTCACCAAAACTAACCTTCAAATTAGAGGACATCAGATTTGGTTTTTACCTAGAGAATGATGAGCTCGTCAGGTTTATTTGACCAAGACATGTTATACATCAATAAATACTAGCTTTTAGTTCAGATATGTGGAGGAAAATGATGAGGTGCTCAGCAGCGCAGCCGGTCTACAACCATACCAGGTCACAGGACTGATAATAATAATGATGATGATTACTTTAACCATTAATGCCGACCGTCTCAATACTGATGATGATAGTGGTTATTATAACCATTAATGCAAACCGTCTTAATAATTATGATGTTGATGATGATGCATACTTTAACCATTAATGCCAACCGTCTGAATACTAAATATGGTTATTACTTTTAGCATTAATGCCAACCGTCTTAATACTGCTGATGTTGATGATGATGCTTACTTTAACCATTAATGCCGATCGTCTCAATATGGATGATGATGATGATGATGATGATGATGATGATGATGATGATGATTTTCATGAATTAATGCCGATCATCTCAATACTGAAGATGGTGATTACTTTAACCATTAATACCAACCGTCTCTATATGGATGATGATGATGATGATGATGATGATGATGATGATGATGATGGCGGCGGCGGCGGCTTTTACCATTAATGCCAACTGTCTCAATGTTGGGAACAACGACATCAATCTAATTAAAGGGCTTTAGATTGAAACCGATAATTAATGCCAGATTATTATAAAACATTAATCAATGCCGGTTATTTTATGAACCTATAATTATTACTGATTTTTAAAGCTAATAATGAATATGGATTTTTATAATCATTTCCATCGTTAATACTGGGCTTTATTGTAGGCATTAAGCCGTTAATTTCTTTATCAACGGTGCCATTTTACGAGTTGATTTGCAATATATTCAACCTATCCATGTACGTGCAGTTCTACAATATCTACTATAATGAGATGGGCATATTGTTAATCCCTTCGTAGCTAATCCTTCCGGTGACATATAAATTATCAAACAAATATCCATCAGCCAATCAGGACACGCATGTTACCCATTGGATTTTATATCGATGGAGTAGTCTTTTTCGGGTAATAGAAATGCACATAAATTATTGAATATCAATCTTGCGTGATGCTTCAGTGTGAAATGCAAGCGATGACTAAATGTTATATGACCCAAGAGAATTTGCATATTTTCTCTTCATCGAATTTCTAGCGAACCGCAACCAACGTGTGGAAATATTCAGCTGTTTATATTTTCTAGTGCCAAAGGCAGCATTTTCTTTAAGATCGCTTTTTTTAAGCATTTCATCCCAAGGCTACTAGCACGCAAGTGGTTACAGAGAGTGAGAGCAAGAGTTAAGAGGGGTGTTCGAGCAAAAGGATAAAGAGAAGGACGGGGATCGGGATGAACGCATCAGAAGATGTCCATTGACATTACATTTGAATAGTTGAACGTTATAGCTATCAGGGAAACAAGTAGGAGGAGGGAGTTATATAACAACTAGGAGAAAGGGAGTATAAGAGACGGCTAGATTTAACCGTTTCCACAGTGAAAGGGTGGGACCGATATGTCAACCTAGTAGAACGCTAAGATTCATGCAGTTGGAGTATCATTTAAAGTAGCTCGTCAGACCAGTTGTGGCATATATTCGAACCTCGGATCAAGATTCAATTTTGAGGATTACTTAGGTCGGTATTCACTATCAATGAATTTATGTGAATCCTGAGTGCGACGAGTAAAGTTGAAGAAACTAAGATTGCGAGGTCTGATCAAAAATATCCGTTGTTAGGATAACGAAGTTACAGTCTGCAAAGTGAAGTCGCCTGCCACAGATTGACCACGAACTATGTCACACGTTCGCACTCACTTCCTGTTGTGTAGAATAACTGACTAACCGTCTATAAACCTATTATTGAAATATGGACTCGCCCATTCTCTATGAGTAGATCTTCTCATGGAACAGTGGCAAAAAGTGAGTTGCAAAGTAGCGCTTTCCAGTCGTACGCTTGTCGTTCTAAACTATTGTATGCTTAACCTTTTGAGCCCTGCGTTTCTGAACAATTTTAACCCTTCTAATTGAGCTCCTGAGTCAAAATTCGCAAATAATTAGTATGTAATGTTTCACGGTAGATATAAAAATATTTAGAAGTGTTTACCCACCGTTCAACCGGTAGCTGGACATTAAGTCATTTTTCTCTTCCACTGTTCAACCGGTGGCTGTGCATTACGTCATTTTTCTCTACCACCGGTAAAACGGTGGCCAGGGCTCGTAGGTTTAATCCATGTTCTTATGTGGTTAAAACCGTCTTCACTCAAGCTTTTGTGTCCACTGCTTTCCTTCCATTCTTACCATAAACTATGAGCATTATACGAACTTATAACACTTTCGTTGTTTATTGCTGTGCTTGGAAGGAAAGTGTATAGAGTGTAATCGTCTCGTCACACTACAGTGACCAGGACTTCTGCAGCATTTTGGGGCCAGTCGCAACATTTCTCAGGATCAATTTCCATCATATTACCCAGATCTCATCAATTGCGACCTTTAACTCTTTTCAGAAATCAAATCCAACTTGAAAGAAACAAGATTTCAAAACTTCGAGAAAATCCAAAAAAGGATTTCTGGAAATGCTTCTATCAATGGAAACGGCACTGTATGGCTTCAGAAAGGATATAATTCGAAGGAGATTAAATGCCGAATTGATATGTGTTGTATTCTTTTTATAGTACGGATATTTTTTACCAGAACTGACATGTTTCAAATTAGGACGAGTTGTGACAATGAGAAGAAAATTTAATTTTCTTTCCTATTGTGAAGTATTGTTACGAGTACGTATGGCAACGTATCCCGTTGAAAGACGTCAACCGCAGGACGCGTTAAGGTTGAGCTGCACGAGATATAACCCATGTGGGAAGCTACCCAAAGAAATTCAGAATTGGAAAATTAATGGAAGAAAGCGTTTGACCGTTTATAGCTCCAGTGAGATGATGAGTAATCGTCATGACAAGAACCACTAAATGTGATAGAATTAAACCGTTTATTTTCCGGAGTATGTAACTTGGGATTAGTTCAGAGGTTTTCCGCTTTCTCTTTTAATAGTAGTGCGAAAACGCGTAATGGGTATTGACACGAAATACGAAACCGGCAAGCAGAGTTGAGATTCTTTTTTTTTCTTTCCAAAAGGACATAAACCTAACACTTCGAAAACATCAGGCTGGCAACACAGTGATAGTCAGAAGGTGAAAATTTAACACCTGATACTGCATGAGGAATAATTTGTCATAATAGATATACCGGGTGTAACAGAAAAGTTGTACAAATCATGTAACAGCATAACTGCCCATTCCACAAAATATTTAATATCTAAAAGATAAACAAACAATTTGAGTTTCTTTTTCCCAGGTTTCTGGCAAGTCAGCTAACAATTTTCACAACATTTTGTCGTAAGAATCACTGAAAAATCCTTTGTTATTCAGCTAGAAAGAGAATAGGCTAAAATCGTTTTGTGTCAACACCAACGTTTTCCAAAATGAGGAAAGGTGAGAGGAAAAAGAACATTCAGACCTTCAGTAATGGTACCAATATTCATACTCTGGCTTCCATCTTCAAAGTCCAATCAAGAACCATCAAGAGAACGGTGAATATGATTTAAAATGAGGCGACAGAAGACAGAAAAAAACTTGATCAGGAGGTCAGAACAGGAACTGGGATCAACATCTTTATTTAATCTTTATTTACACTATTTATATTTGGACAATTGTCCTCATCTTTGTTGTTATCACAACGTTTCAACCATTGTGCCATCCGGCCTTCATCACAACAGAAGAAATTTTGGTAATCAAAACCTTACAGAGTGACACTTGTATCATTATCCTGCTCGCTGAGAAAAGAAACAGTTCAGTGGTGATGGAAAAGTTGGAATGCTCCGAATAACTGGCAAACCTAATTGAGGATGGCAGCTATTGTAAAGTGGAAAAGGATATCAGAGGGAGACGCGACAGATTCCAGATAAGAACCAGAACTACTTTGCATTGAATAAGTACAGACAGCTGACTCAACGTTACATCAGTTGCCGCATATATATGCTCACTCCAAGATTTAAAAAGTTGGTATTCCATTGAGACCTATAGGCAGCTGCAAGCGGTGGGGACTCAGGATGCCGCCCCTTCAGCAGATTCTTAATGGATATAGTCAACCCTCTAACAGAGAAGTCCTCGTCCCAAGTTAGAAACTCAGAAAAACTTAGTGAAACTGATAAAAAAAAAAAAAATTCTAATTGAGTTTCTTTTTTCCCGGTTTTCAGGTAAGACAGTTAACAATTTTCCCAACATATGTCGTAAGAATCACTGAAAAATCCTTTGAGTTATTCAGCTAGAAAGAGAACAGGCTAAAATCGTTTTGTGTCAGCCCCATCGTTTTCCAAAATGAGCAATGGTGAGAGGAAAAAGAACATTCAGACCTTCAGTAATGGTACCAATATTCATACTCTGGCTTCCATCTTCAAAGTCCAGTCAAGAACCATCAAGAGAACGGTGAATATGATTTAAAATGAGGAGACAGAAGACAGAAAAAAAAAACTTGGTCAGGAGGTCAGAACAGGAAGTGGGATCAACATTTCAACTTAGAGGGAAAGGGGTCAATTAGCAAATATCCAATTCAACCCATAAGACGTTTGGTACGAGAGAAAGGAGTTTCAGCGATGACAGTCCAAAGAGCAGTGAAAAAATAAAAAAATAAAATCGTTCGTGAAACCTAGCTAGCGGCTGGTAAGCTTGGATGTGGTGAGCCTGTTTACCAGAGTTCCTACAGATGAGGCCCTGGCAGTGATACGAAACGGACTGGATTCAGATCAGCCCCTGGGAGAATCTACTAATATTCCAATAGATAATCTAGTGGAACTGTTGACATTCTGTGAGTAGACTCCATGGGTCTGTCCATTTCCAACAGGAATAAGTTTTGGCTATGGATTCACTGTTGTCACCGGTGATGGTAAAATATACATGGAATTCTTCTAGAAAATGGCTTTAGCAACGACACCATTTAAGCCAACAGTATAACTGGGATACGTAGATAGCGCCTTCATTCTCTGGCCGCACCAGGAAGTTGTACAAATATTGCTGGACTATGTGCACGAGAAATGTCCGTCGCTCCCGTTCACAATGGAAAAAGAAAATAATAGTAAGCTTGTCTTCCTGGATTTACTAATAACTTGAACAGAGAATGGGTTCAAAACATTCGTATATCACAAGCCGACCTTCGACTAACAATACGCAACTTCAATTCCCACTATCCAGACAGTGTGAAGAAAGGTGCCTTTCGATACACAACACCAGGCAAAAATAATAACTGGCAACCCAAACACATACCAAAGATCAGCATCAATAGTACCATTCAGAATATTACCTACTCAAAATAATAACTGCTCAGAATAATATCAACTCATAATGATACCTACATAACATCAATACTTATTTGATTTGATTTTCATATTTTTGTTACATTGATATAAAAACAACAATAATATAAAAATATATAAGTAGAGCTTGCCGTAAAGTGGTGATTTGATGTTTGCTGTAAAATGGTGAATAGTAAACTTGCATCACAGGTCATTATTGCTTTGGGGAGTTAGTTCCTCAATAGCTGTTTAACAATTTTGGCTTCGAGTCAGATTTAGTAAATAAAACATATCGTCATGTTTTCCGATAGAAATGCTCAGAAAAAAAGTCGTCTGCCATTACGTAAAAAAATAAATAAATATGGATAAAACTATACCTAGCTTTACAGATAAAATTGAAAGGAATATCAGTCAAAGTCTTTATATCTTCTCCATTAACTCACATGCATATTAATAATATATTTATAAATAAGTAAAGGGAGTAATGGCCTATTATGAGATAACGATTTAAAATAGGACATTTTATTTGCTGATACTAATATTAACAGACAGGCAATTAAACTATACGACATATATTACACGGTGTAGGTAATTGATGTAACGGTTATCTACTTGAAAGATGGAACCAGTGTACCGAATACAAATTCTGACCGTCTCTCGTTTCATTTATCTCGCATTAATGCCGTTGGAAAGCCATAGATCCATTTTCTTTCAACTATGGGTTAAACAGCTGAGTAGACTGGACTCTTCGGTTTAGGGTGGTAGTTTTTCTAGAGGAGCAAATACACTGAATGCAAACTGCCGTAAATAATAGGTTAGACATTTGCCGTTGGTAGAGAAACTAATTTTGAAGAAGAACATGGCTGAAGTCCCAAACCAGATTCAAGACAGATTCAGGGACTGGTGATCCTCATATTAAAATATGCATAAAATATTTTGTGTATTTGTTTCCAATGCTGTTTTATGTAGATTTATTTCATTAGCGGTCAAAGAAAAATAATGAGTTTTGAATATTCAAATTGTTTTGAAAGTACAATATTAATTCGAAGATAAGCTATTAAAATATCACTATTACAATGTTGTCACGTCAATCGACAGCATGTATTTCTATCTAAATTTGACCATGTTTATCTATCTATCTATCTATCTATCTATCTATCTATCTATCTATCTATCTATCTAAACCATGTGAATTGGCGTTACAAAATCCCAAACAAAAAACTTTAACAAGTATCAGAAACAAAACTACTTGAGGACTTTCAACAGAAGCTAAAAAAGCTAAATGGACACAATAAATATGTTGACGTTTTGCAATACTTCAAACAAAAGGTTTAGGAAGGAAGCCCTCTCTTAATACTGCGGGAAGCGATAACAATCAATGAACTCCAGAAAACTGTTATCCTGGACAGTAATTTTCATAGAAATATTTTATAAATTTCAACCGACGATAACGCTGGCTGCTCGGTCAATGAACTCTCACTATTTTCACATGAGGAAATGGCTAGTATTACTGATACTATACCAAACATTCAATAAATTCTTTAACAAAATTAACCTCGAGAAATATATATATATATATATATATATATATATATATATATAGCGATAATGGCTTCCACTGATTTCTTAAATATTTATGATTTAAGAGATATTTCTTGGAATAGAGGGATTTCATGTTCACTTTGGAATTTTTTGCAATATAGTGTTTCTTTTTGGTTTAAAACTCAGTACTTTTCTTCTTTTGGAATAGGTGTCACGCAAGGCTATAGAAGCTTGTCAACAGTGTTATTTAATCCATAGCTGATGGGGGAGAAATGAATTCATACATTTTTAAACGAATTAACACAAAGTACCGTAACAGACAAGGTAAAAATAGAACTCAGTCCGCTAAGTTCATTTTCTGAATCAATAACCATACGCTACACGTTGGGGGTTAATTTTGGAATTTTACGTTACGATACATGAGTTTTATTTTAAATTACGTTAAGATATTTTGTTAGATAAAAAATTCAAATGGTGTAAGCAACCAATTAAATTAATGTCATCATTATTTTTATGAGCATTGACACGAAATAATCTTAGCTCAAAGACCGTTTGGAATATGCAATTATTATTTGATAAGTAGATAAAAACACAGCTGATTAATACAGATATGATAATAGAAATTCCTGGGAGTTTTAGTCGGCATAGCAACTACGTTTAAAAACAGATGCCGACTGATTGAACTTGATACTGTTGTCGTAGGCTAGAAATTATCAATCTGACCGAGATGTTGAGGTCACAGAATTGATGGACATTACTGAAGATAAAATCACCTTCACATGGTCTATTGATCGTCTTACACTGGCGTCTCGTAATGGAGATAAATTATATTTACTACTAAATAGAACCAATGTGATTGAACTAATCTAATCGGTAATATATTTTACAGTCTCATCAAAAGTACACGGATTAGTATATTAGAAAATTATATCTAAAATCGTCATTAAAATATAATCAAAAGCAATATATATATATATATATATATATATATATATATATATATATATATTAAACTTAAACGTTAATTTCTGTTTTTAAAGGCAGCATTCCTCTTTTTCTGGTCGTCATCGCTCAGTGTAAGGCCAAAGCACATGAATTCACTAACAATCTGTCAGTCTAATAAATAATAAATTCATATAAATAATAAATTCATGCATATATATATATATATATATATATATATATATATATTATATTTTTTGTTTAAAAATATGATTCCTTCGCTACATAAGAGTTCTCATGTTTCAAAAACGAGAGCCGAAACCATCCAAATAATGATTAAAATTAAGTTGAATTAAGGTGTTTAGCCCCGTTTCATCTTCAAGCGAAAATTTAGGAATAAGCTATCTCTTGGTTTACGTGTGTTTTTAAGCATGGTTCGTTATAACATTCATTATTGTGGGAGTGGCTAGGTGAGTCATCTTGGTTAAGTGGTCGGAGAGTTAATTCTTATCTATAGATTCATCATCATCTGAGAGGTTTTGCTCTGGTTGGATATATATATATATATATATATATATATATATATATATATATATATATATATGTATTTGCATAGAAGGTAAGACAGGTAAGAAGTATTTAATAATTATTTTATTTAACATTTTACTTTAATAATTCATTTAATTTAAATTTAATATTTTATTTAATTTATATTTAATAATTATTTATTACTTATATTTAATTAATATTAATTTATTTTAAATTCATATTTAATATTCATTTTTTACTTCACATTTAATAATTATTAATTTATAGCTAATAAATTATATATTAATTTTATTTTATTTAACAATTTTATTTTATTTTATTCAATAATTATTTTAATCTGTTATTATTTTATTATTACATATTGTTTTAATGTAAATTTAATTTTAGATGTTACATTTTTACTTTTTTTAAAAAAGTATTCTGAAATTTTAAAATATTTTCCGTTATAAACTAGATTTTAATATTTTAATATAGGTCAAGGTTATTTTAACTGTCTTCTTCATTTCGATCAAACACTCACACTTCTACTATCATGGAGTTCAGTTAGATTCTCTACTGCAACTCCCTTTTTATTCTTCTTCCTTTCTTTTTTTCTTTTTCGTTTTTCTTTTCTTATATATTTCTGTTTTCCGCTTCTTTAAAGTTTAAATATTTCATTTCATTTATTCATATCTCTGAGTTCATGCGACCTACAAGTAAAAATCTTGTGGTTCGAAATAGCTATTTTCGAATGAAGTCACTTTGAATTTATATATATTGAACAATAATAAAATATTAAAAAATTAAAATCTTCAGACATATTGGGTTTTAGATCAATATTCTTTCGTTTTTTTTTTTTATTATTATTTCATTTAGATTCCTCGACTACTTTCGGCCAAAAAGGCCATCATCATCAGAAGAAATATTTCTGCTTGCTGGTAGCAGTAAACTACAGAAATGAATGTCTTGATGGAGAAAATTAACTTTTGTCTGTAGTTTTCATTTGTTTTTTTATTTGTTTATCTTTTTAACAT
The DNA here is from genome assembly GCA_963932145.1 of Acanthosepion lycidas. NCBI lineage: Eukaryota > Metazoa > Mollusca > Cephalopoda > Sepiida > Sepiidae > Acanthosepion > Acanthosepion lycidas. The sequence goes on along the minus strand of OZ010582.1, from coordinate 130,895,474 downwards.
GGATCTTTTAACATTCCTTGTGTTGGTCAAACAGTCTCTTTTAAGTTGTTATTTAAGAGCTGGATGGATCTATGCTTCTCTGAATTTCCCTGGTCAGTTTGACAGTTTTATTGGTCCTGGAGAGGTGATTTTTCTCTGTTAAGTGTTTGTGTGTGTCTTATTTGGTTCTTAGGATATATATATATATATATCGAGTATGCATTGGAATCCGACAAAATGATAGGATAAAGAACAAGTAGGAAATAGATCTTTATGAAAGCTTCATAAGAGATCAAGTTAGACATGATAAAAAAATGCTAAAAAGATTAATATGTTCTGCTTGGCTATATTTATTGGTTAGATAGGGGTCACGTATAATGAAGTAACACATAATATTCAAATGTGTGACAAACATTCTTCACGCTGTAGCGTGTAAAATTTAGTTAGATGCAGTTGGGTGCTTTGATTCGATACGTGTCACATGAAATGAATATTAACTGTTACTTCATCGAGAATGTTTCTCACACATATATGAATATTTTCTGTTAATTCATTACACGTGACACGTATCTAACGAATACAAAATAGCCAAATACAACAGACCATTAATCTGCGTTTCTTTGCTTTTTATGATTTTTATCATTTCTTTCTTGCTTTCTGGCGAAACGTTAAGAAAGTGAAATATGTCATATTAGATCCGTTTACTACTTATTCTTTATCCTATCATTCATATATATATATATATATATATATATATATATATATATATATATATATATATATATATAATCTTATAAATATAAGAAATTATACTCGTCTGGAAAAACCTTAGGATATACAAACGAATACCAAAGGAAAAATAAGGAATTAAAAATAAAGAACTATGAATATGTAATTTAGGCGAAAACAATCGTCCAGAATCCAAGCTCAGAGTCCAAAGAAAAAAACCTCCAACACGAGTAAAGCAAAAGTAACTAAGCAAAGTGCTCAATACACTAAGTAGAGCAAATCTAACTATGAACCTAAAGAGCCAGGCAAACCTACCTAGGTTTCACCTACGATCGGCGTAGGTGAAACCTAGGTAGGTTTGCCTGGCTCTTTAGGTTGATAGTTTTATATATATATATATATATATATATATATATATATATATATATATATATATATATTTGTGTGTGTGTGTAAAATATTACATTACTGTTGTGAATATTATTTTTTATATTAAGCATAAAGAGAAATTACTTTTCTTGTTTTTTTAATTATAATTTACATAAAAAATTAATCTGTATCAACGTCTCTCAGCAGATACTTGTTTTTTATGCTTACATATAACCATGAATTGATTTCTCTTTTGCAATACGCTAGTTTTATTTACCTGTCTGAAAATACCTACCTCCCGACAAATAAAAGAAAGACGGTACCACGGAACTCTTTCAAATATATGGCGAGTAATGGCTATCACAGAATTCTTACTTTGGTCAAAAGTTGCCGAGTAATGAAACTTGCCAGTCCTCAAATGAACGAATTCAATCATTTTTTGATGTAATGTATGTTTTCGTTTTGAATTTAGTATTTCTCTGCAACGTCATTCTTCCTCTTGCTTGAACGTTTTATTTATGTTATATATTTCTATATATCTATAACTATATCTATATCTCTCTCTATATATATACATATATATGTATGGATATATATATATATATGTATTGTACTAAATCGTGTTAATGTAACGTTAATTTAATGGGGGTCACAGAATTTAACGAAGTTGTTTCTTTTTAGTGACTTCTGAGTGGGGATTTGCAAACGCACTTTCAAAGAGTCGTTATTCGGACATATAATAATTTAAAAAAATATTTTATATTCTATATCTTTTAACTCCAGGCGCACATGTATGTATACATGTTTGTGCTTGGGCTTCTGTGGACCGAAGCTCGACTCTCAAACTGAGTTACCTGCAAAAAAGCACGTTCATTGAAATAATTTATCTGGAAGTCAAATCCGGGGATTGATTTCTGTTTTTTGATAGAATATGATTTTATAGGCTCTCCTGTCACTCGGTCTATACTCTTACCTCTTCTCTTGAACAGGAGTAGAGGCTTGTTTCCTGCTTCCGAAGGGTTTCTTTGTTCCTTTCCTATTCTCAGGCCTTAATAGTGGTGTTGTTATGAACTTCTTTTGTTATGCGGGGATGGTGCCAACGTCTACTCATACTGAGGGTACCGGGTTGACAATTTTCTGGTTACTGTTCCCGATGGTTTTTAGGAGCCCGATTTATTGCGTAGTGTCTTGAAAGGCGGCATAATATCGAGGTTGTTGCAGTGCCATGTCGCGCATGGAAGGGTTTCCTTGCAAACACCACCGGTGGACAATTCCGAGGCCACACTATGTTGCAGTTTGTGCCATTTTCTTTCTTGCACATGTTAAATTAGATAACCGACCGCTACTATTACCTTAGACCTTTCCTTTGCCAATATAACACATCACGAGCACAAACAACCAAAGATATATACCTAAACCAGCTAAAAAAAAAAACAAAAAAAAACAAAAAAAAACTAAACCGCTTAATCTTTCTTTCTCCAGCATTCGTGGTATTCGTACCAATTAAAAAAAATTTAAATAAAACTTAAACGCAGAAGATTCTCACTCGTTTTAACGAAACTTGCACACACACACACACATATATATATATATATATATATATGGAAGTGGCAAGGGGTAAAACTATTCTTAGACGACGAGTTTCGTCATCTGAGTGAGTCGAGGATGTCATTAGTTTATCAAGCGTTTTATCAAGAAAAAAAAAAAAGAAAGGAAGAAGAATAAAAAGGGAGTTGCAGTAGAGAATCTAAATGATCTCCTAAATCCACGATAGTAGAAGTGTGAGTGTTTGATCGAAATGAAGAAGACAGTTAAAATAACCTTGACCTATATTAAAATATTAAAATCTAGTTTATAACGGAAAATATTTTAAAATTTCAGAAGACTTTTTTTAAAAAAAAAGTAAAAAAGTAAACATGTAACATCTAAAATTAAATTTACATTAAAACAATATGTAAGAATAAAATAATAACAGATTAAAATAATTATTGTTGAAAATAAAATAAATATGAGAACGTTCCTAAATGTTTATCAGGTTTGTTGAAAGGTCAGCCAAAGCACGAGGAGGACACAAAATATCATAATTCAAAATCTAGCAAAAAGTCATTCTAGCGAGTTATATTCAAGAGTCTTTTGTAATCATCTATTCATTTTGTTTCTTGTCTCTATATACACAGTATCTGCGAATATTTACCCCAGGTGCACGGACAAAGACACACAGACACGCACACACACATATACACACAAACTCATTAAAGTCATCCGCATATATATATATATATATATATATATATATATATGGATGACTGTTGATATATATATATATATATATATATATATATATATATATATATATATATATATATATATAGATATGATATAAATAGTATATATATATATATATATATATATATATATATAAAATAAATAGTATATATATAAGTGAACATAGAAGTCAATACTTAGAGGCGACAGTCTGTTTCATGCAATATGCAATCGTCAGGCCACATATGCTGTTATTTTTCTCTGGCTATTTATATATATACGGGTCAGTGGTGCATTGTGGGTAGTCTATTATGGCGGTTATTTTACCAGAAGTCGTTTGTTTATTTATTTGGGTCAAATTATATTGCTTGTTTTTATTTTTTATTTTTTTGTTTCTTATTTTATTTATTTATTTATTTATTAACGTAGTAAAAATTTGTTTATATCACTTATTTAACAGTTTTGTTTTGGTTTGAGAATTTAATTAAAGCTATTTGTTCAATTTTGGGGTTGATTGTTGTAGTTCATTCTAAGTATTATTTTGGCGGGAACAGGTTTTAATTGATTATCTTTATTTGGGATTGGTTTGTTTATTTATTTACTTGGATGAATTTAAGTCAATTTATTTTACTTGTATATTTTCTCTTTTTTGGTTTTCGATTTTTAAGTAACATAGTATTTATTTATGTTTTATTTCTATTTTTTTTTTATTGTCATTTTGTTTATTAGTATATTTATTTGTTTTTATTTTATTTTTCCCGTTTTTCATTTTTTAGGTTACGTAGTAAAAATTTATTTTCATGCCTGCATTTTGAGATGAGCTCGGATCTTTTGTTTAATAATTTATTTTGGTCGGGGAAAGTAATGATAGCTATTTTTTCCTCCAAGCAAAGTTTGCAAGTTTTTGATTGGTTGTTGTAGGCTGATGATTTTTTCCTTATCTTCCAAGATATCTTTGGTGTGATGTGCGTTTTGTCTTTAATTTCCCTATATATATATAAATCTGGCATTCCGTTAGTGTATCAGTGTGTGTGTGTGTATTTGTCAACTTGTTACCTCATCCTGAACAAACCGTTCGTCCGATTGGCATGGAAATGCACACAGATCGGAAATTTACGGCATTGGTACTTGATGTCTTCGTATTTTACGATTGGCCCTCCGATTCTGGGAAAAATCGATAAAAACGATAGGGGGTCGAATATTGATTCGAAAAAAAATCATCAGTTTTTCAGTGATAGTTTTCACAAATTACAAGTGATATCCGCCAAGCTCAAGTTGATTAACTTAACTACGCGTGACGACCTCAATGTAAGGTTCATGACCTGCGTTTGCCAATTCTGCAACGCCCTCAAATGGGCCGGGGAGACTGCCGGTCTGTGCTGCAAAGTTCGACAGCCACCTCCACATGAACCACCAACCCAGTTGAGAGGACTAATAGCCGGCTCTCATCCCGACTCCAAGCACTTCCTTAAAACAATTAAGCAATACAACAACTCCTTTCAAATGACCTCTTTTGGGGCTCAGGTGGTTCGACGCCTAAATTCCTTCAACTGTACTTTATTGCAGACTACAACCTACACGCTGAAACCCGGATTGTTATTTTGCTGCCGTCGGGAAGAGTTTCTTGCATTTCCTCGCAGGGATGTCATATTACTACTTCATTCAATGCCTCACGAGGTTAACATCTACATTTGCAGTTTCAAATATGCTTTGAAAAATGCTCCCTTTCCTTCCTTCAGCTTTGTAATTGACGTCGACAAACGTCCTCATGATGAACATGAACGATCTACAATGCTCCTGCGTTCAACGAAGTGGCCTGTATTATACATGGGGAGGAAGACCTCACATGAGATATTGTCCTCAAATCAAGAGGCGGCGCTCTTCGCCGGATTTCAGAGACCCATCGATCATATGACGCATTGCAGTACTCTTTACTTTTCCCTTATGGTGACGATGGCTACAACTTCGGCATTCCCCTTTATACTGCGGGTGGCCAACCTACACCATCTTCGAAAGCCTTATCAGGCAAGACCTTCTACTCATACCGGTTCATAGTTAGGGATGGAGACTTCAACCTGAAGGGAGCTTTTTTCCACCAGTTTGCGGTTGACATGGCCGCTAAGATGGAATTGGAGAGGCTTTGTTTTATACGGAATCATCAGAAACAGCTGCGCTCAGACTCCTACGTACACTTACGTGACACTTACGTAACAAGAATCTCTGAGACCTAGGGAAGCTGTGCATTCTGCCCTCTATCTACACAGGGGGGGGTGTTACATGCATGAACGCACGGAGGACTCTATGCCATACGTTAGGCAATATGGGCGGCCAGACTTATTTATAACGTTTACCTGCAACCACAAATGTGTTGAGATAATGCGTGAACTCCTACCCGGTCAGGATTACACTCACAGATATGACATTACCGCCCGCGTATTCCGCTTAAAACTGGGAAAGCTTATGGACTTAATAGTGAAGGGGTAGATCCTACAGTGAAAACGTAACCACTATTTTACATTGCCAGAATTAAAAATCTTGACCGATTATGAACGGGTGGCACTCTTTGGGTAAGCACAGACCAGCAACACAGCTTGATTTTGCTACCAGTGAGATTCCCGGCCTAACAGTGACCTCAACAACTGCGGATGCGTGCATAAGTTCAATAATTCAAACCCCAAAGCAATTTAACTACATAAAACCCCGAGCAACGCCGGGCTTTACTGCTAGTATAATATAAAAGTGAACATTGAAGTCAACACTCAGGGGCGACTGGCTGTTTCATACTAGGCGCAATCGTCAGGCGGTCTGACGATTGCGTCTAGCACGAAACAGCCTGCCGCCTCTGAGTGTTGACTTCAATGTTCACTTTTATATTTATATTTACATACGCTCTATCTCTGATAATGAGCACTTAATCCCATAAATATAGCACACCTTAAAACTATATTTCTTTATATATATATATATATATATATATATATATATATATATACATACATATATATATATAGTAATTATAAATATGTTAATCAGTTTAGAATTTCCAGAAGGATATAGATCCAGGGAGAGCTCTATGTCAAAATACAGAGCAAAATTATTATTAATTAAAGAATATTCAACACTTACAATCCCATAGGTAATAATTTTTATGCCATGAGCGCTTTAAAAAACCTGCACTCAATCTTCAAGACCTACAAATAAATCAGAAATGAAATGGAAAAAAATATTTCGGGTTAAAATCAAGAGATATTTTATTTAGAGTGGGAAAAGGCAGAGAGTGTTGATCTATTTTAATATACTGACCTAAATATGCCATTTGAGGATGGGGGAAGGGCTTGGGGGGATGTGGAAGGTCTTAAAATGTAGTTTGTTCAGTGTGAACAATCCCGTTTGTTTCTGTCAACAGCCAAATTTTAATGCTGATATATGTAATTCCGTAAATTATTTGTAAATAATATTAAAAGAGGACATTTCAAAATTAGATTTCGAAATTAACGAAAAAAATATCATAAGCTTTTTATATAATTAACCAATAAATTTAAATGAAAACACCCAAGAAATTTGAATTAAATGATTTTTAGTTATATTCAGTGAAACATGTTTATAAAGGTTACATACCTAGAATCTTGAAATTTTATATCTTAGATATATTAACATTTAGCAGGTATGAATGTACTTTAAACTAAGGTAAAGTTAGATCGGGATTAATCCCCTGCATTTCATTCAACAAATTCTGTAAATAATATTAAAAAAGCGTCTAGTTCAGAACATTTTTAAGAAAACGTTTTTCGTGATTAGCGAAAAATGTTTTAAAAATTAAATGAGAATTAGTATAATCTTTTTGCATAATTAACCAAGAAATTTAAGTTATTTATTTATTAAGATTTAGCAGAAAATGAATGTACTTTAAACTAAGGTAAAGTTAGATCGGGATTAATCCCCTTGTGTATATTTATTAAGTTTATAAGTCTACTGACGTATTCAACATTAATTTAAAGATGACTGTTTAATCCGATTGCCACGTAGCATTCAACATTAGAAAAAATGCACACATACGCACATATATATTCATTCTTCACCTATAATACTTACCCTGCAACAAGAATAGTCATAATCGACGTATCACTAGTATAAAGAAGTAAACGACATAATAAAATAATAATAATAAATCCATAACATGAATGGCTAACAATAATTTCAGTTAGCACCATATATTGGCATATTCCCATATATATATTCTTACATATATATATATATCTAGTTTAATAACAAATTACAGATCAATAACCCTATGAGTTTTCACTTGTCAGTATACACACATAAACACGTACATATACATTTATACACACATATATGTATACATATCTAAACATACATCCAAGTATTTCTCTCTAAGCACAATATTCTCACAAACGCACCTATATGTATCAAGAAACACAAAATATGACCATACACAAAAACAAACACCAGCACACACACACACGCACCCAGACCCCCCACACACACATACATATATATATATATATAAATATGTATATATATATAAGAACCATTAATGTCAGATTGTAATAAATATTTCTATGTGAACATATACTACACCATTAGAGCAATGTAGATACAGGTATGAATTTATATAATCCAGAAAAAATGGTACTTTTTCTATTTTTAAGGCGGTGTTTGTGCCTGCATTTTGATATAAATTCACTTCGAAGGTTAAGTATATTCTCCTCGTTTTTATATTTAATTATAAGTATTTTCTCCAGGAGACAAGGCTTACAACGGTCCCTGAAGTTCTTAGGAGCTTCAGCACTGGATATGAATTTCCACTCCAATTACAGTGTGAGACTTTTGTCAATAAGATCTCAATAATATTTGGATAAAGCTGTTTTGGTTTTCGAAAAATCGTTGCTATATACCACGTTTTTCGACCGGCATTTACCTCCAAATGACACTCAGTTGTCCTTCTGCAATTGTATGTGGTGTTAGTATTGATTACTTAACTGTTATGAAATTTATTTAGCAGCTTACTATTGTGGGCTGACATGATTTTCTCTACATTGTCAACACAAGAGTAACTAATTTTAAGTGATTTTCTATTAAATATTTTTGTTAAATGATTTTTGTCATAAAATACCAATATCTCTTGATTTTAACCCGAAATATTTTTTCCATTTTATTTGTAATTTTTTTGTAAGTCTTGAAGATTGAGAGGTGTTTTTTAGAGCTCTCATGAAATAAGAAATATTAGCTATGAGATTTAAAGTGTTTGATATTATATATATATATATATATATATATATATATATATATATATATATATATATATAATACAGGTAATAAGCCTGCTGGTATATAATTCAAGTGGATATTTGTAATATCACATATTAAAGTTGATCCACAAAAAGAACTCAGTGTATTTATTATAACAGAGGATATAAATTACACAATAAAATCAAAAAATTGCCTCATGTGGGGGCATAGATATGTTTCAACCGACGAGAATTACGTCTTATTCAACCCGGTGTATCATTTTGACGGGCATTTCGTCTGACTGATACATAGAAATGGATAAATTCTGTATCAATTTTTTGACTTCTGTTAATATTAACTTTCTAATTCCGACAAGAATAGTCTATACACCGGGGTTGAATAAGACTGACGTACTGTCGGTTGAAATATATCTATCTCCACCCCATATGAGTTCATTTTTGATTTTGTTGTTATATAATGCATGTAACCGAACTATTTCAAATAAGTTTAAGTCATGTAATAACGTATTTTATTGCAGAAAAAATTTAAATATCTTAATTTATTGATTTCGGCTTCATGATTTTTTAAATAATTTTTGCCCTTAGTTTTCATATCACTGAGATTGCAAAAAATTTTCCAATTCTTTTTCAAATTTTATCCATGATCAAGTTAATCCAACTAGTTTTTAATGTCTCTTGTCGTGTTCTTCAAACCAAGTATTTGTTATTACTTGGTCATTCGCTATGCACCAACGAACCTGTTTTTTGTTTGCCTTTCATTACATGATTAAAGTCCGTACACACCGACATTTCATTATTTCATTGCTTTCTTCCTGTTGCATTGATGTCCCCCACGATAACGATAATTTCTTGTCACTTGCTCTGATTTTTTTCTTGTGTGTTGTAATGCTTATCGATTTCATCTACGGCGCTTTCTGACGTGGGTGGCGAAAGCACTGTTGCCACACTGAATGGCTTTCCTTTCAGTTTCACTGGAAGCACTTTGAGAATTGCCAGTACGCCAAATCATATTTACTTTTGTCTTCATCTAATATAATTCCGGCTCCTCTTTCATTATTCTTTCCAGAAAATATTCTGTGATCCTTGTTTCTGAAATAACGGAAAACACAACGAAGGCGCAATGGAATAACTAAGTTGTGGTAATAATATAAGCACATCCCATCTCCCCTTTCGTTAGCAAAAATACACTCTAATAAAATAAACGTTTTCAGCGCTAAGGATGAATTATTCAAATAAAGCTGTATAAGCTTCTACTTAGAGTTCTTGCTGTATTACATAAGTAAAGTACTAAGAAACAGAAAAATTTCATTAGAAACAAAGAATAGAGTTCTGAACTGCTATGTGATATCAATCCTCCTATATAGCAGTGAATGCCGGACAATTTACTCAGTCATGGAGAGAAGACTTGCGGCAACAGAGGTGTGTTTCTACGAAAATGTTGGGAATGACATGGACAAAGAAGGTTTAAGGAAAATGGAAATAAAAATAACATTTGTATTTATAATAAAAAAACAATTGATATTTCTGGGATATCATGAAGAAAGACGACTTGAAGAATTCGATACTCATATGGCAAAGTGAAGACAAGAAATGCAGAGTGAAACGACGAGTAATCTACATAACGAGATTGTGTTAATGGGTGACAGAATAGTGATTAGGATATTAAGGGTTTCAACGTTGTTTAGAGTTACAATGATAGAATGCTGGAGAGAGCCATGACTCACAATGCCATGAAGAGACACGGCACAAAAAAGAAATAATTGTTTTTACATGTCGTTTCCTGTCCTAACAAAATGATGACATACATTTTTTCCATTTACTGTTTTACACTTTTTCACATTTCTACATTGGTATAATATTATTACATCCCAATTCTCTGAAGTTTAATCGCTGTAGAGTGAGGCCACAATGATTGTTATGATCGTTACTTACTAGCATATTGCATGTTCAGTTACTTGTAAATTATGTAGTAATTCATTCTCTGAGTATCTGCTGACGTAACCTGAGAAATTACTAAAACAACTATATCAACGATCAGTATTTGTCATTGGCTATCTGTAAGAATGTCTCGGGTATCATTGGCTATCTGTACGAATGTCTCGGATCTCATTGGCTATCTGTAAGAATGTCTCAGATCTCATTGGCTATCTGTAAGAATGTCTCGGATCTCCTACATTGTTTTTATACGCAAGGAAACATCGCGTTTTATTCAAAAGTAAAGCACAAAACATTCCAGGTTTATTTTTATGCACCTTCTTCCACCAGGATATGGGAAATCATGACTCTCCACACAACAGAACTAGGGACTTTAATTCTATATTTGAATTTGAAGTTTTTAGCTTCTGTTTTTGAAACATGGTAATTCCTGTATAGCGATGCAACCATATTTTTAAATTGGTAACTATATAATATTTATGCTCTTTAGATTCACATTGAGCACTGTTTTGTAAAAATAAAAATATTAATAAGAACACCGGATTATATATCTTACTGTTCCTTCCCTCTATTATAACATATATATATATATATATATATATATATATATATATATATATATATATATATATATATATATATATATATATTGTTTACACATTATTTTTATACATACAATTTATTCATGTAAATGCTTTTTTTAATTAATCAGTATTAATTGCATTTACCGGTCTGAATGTTCGAGAAATGACGTAATGTATAAGCGTTTTACGACAGGAATCGAACTTGTATTCCTATACGGAAACTGTCATTTCATCTGACGTGCTGTATCATTTAACAACAGAAAAGCGCCTGGTTCGTAAAGTCAGAATTACTGTTTATAAACACAATCTTCAACGATCTTTCTCGATCGATCATATCTGCTCAGGAAACTTATGTTAAAGTAAACAATGGCCATATATAATGAAAAGGATTAGTGTCCGACAGGTATTTAATACATTTTCTGTTTATACGTTATTTTTATAAATACAGTTTATTTAAGTAAATGCTCTGTTTTTAATTAAACGATAATTGTTATATTTACCGACCTGAATTTTCAAGAAATTTTGTAGAGAATATCCGTTTTCCGTTATTATTATTGTAAGGAGACCCAATTAATTTGACTTAATCGTCATTTTAATAGACATCGAAATCATTCCTGATGTAATCACAGAGAAAAGGAAAGAGATAAATGTTACTGGACCACATATGTACTCATAGATCAATATTTTCAGTAGTGTAGAAAGATTTTCTTAATTATCTTAATTCATATACAGGTAGGTCCCTGAAGGACGTTATGAACAGCCAGTCATCGGATGCCGGCTTTCCTCAGGGTTGTCCCATTGGTCCTACCCTCTTTATAGTCGATACTAATGATCTGCCTAAGAACATACTCTGATCCTTAGTGGATATCTCTACCGGTGATATAGGTGCACCTCCAAAACTTTGGATAACCAGAACCTAGAAATGTATTTCCTCTCAGACCTAGCCAAGGCGGCTTAATGGGAGGAAGAATTGGCTTGTAAAATTCAGTACGTCTAACATCAAACTAATAAGTACCACCACCACTGCGCAGACTCTGAGGATTCAGCTATCATAATGGATGAGTGTTCTCTCAATAAGACTCACTCCCGCCAGATCTCAAGGGAAACATATATACGGTGTATTGTTGAAGATAAATTTTACCATTCGCTACTATACTCTTCCTTTACAAGAACTCGACCAAAACCAAAAAATAGAGTATTGCCGCCATATATGCGCTGGAGATGACTTGTCCTGACTTGCCTGTCTTGATAGGGTTCACAAGCGTCTACGAAACTGTGTGGGTTTGGAATTATTCAATCTCAATTTCTTGGCTAGGTCAAAAGCTTTTCAGCATCCTGTCTTTCATATGCATAAATCTCATCATATATATTCCTGTTTCTCTCTCTCTCTCTCTCTCTATATATATATATATATATATATATATATATATAAATGAATATTGAAGTCAACCCTCAGAGGCTACAATCTCTTTCACGCAGGCCTTGTCGCTATTTCTATGCCATGTGTTAGGACGAGGTACATTTCTTGGTCCTAGGAACCCAGAACTTTGCAACTGGGACCCGCAATGCCACTTACATAAGAATGACTCATTCTCATTTCCTTCGTTTTTCAATAGTAAGAAGTAAGAAAGGAATTGCTGCTATGTGTAACAGGCACGCGGCAGTATGTTTCCGCAATCTCCACTGGATTAGACTATCCATGTCTAGGCTTAAAATGTATCTGTCCTGCATGACCATCTAAACTTTACTTCTTGCTTTTTTCTTACACTCGTCTGAACATGGACATAAAAAGTCTTTTGAAAGTGACCAGTCAATATTCTTTGCTCTTTTGTAATGCATATAAAACGACATTATAAGGCATTATTGTGTTCGATATTCGCTAGAGCCGATATATATGGCTTAGCCCAGTAAATACTGATAGAAGTAAAGGAATAAAGAATGATAGCATGAATAAATGACTTAATTTTAGAACATATGTAAAAATAAAGGGAATGAAAAAAAAAACAGATTAATGAAACAAAAATGAATTAATAGCACCTTTGTCTGTCGTTCGGTAAATCAACTTATCATTCTATCATAAATGACATACAAGGATTTCCGAGGAGATTTTTCATTTCTTTTTTCAAGAGAAAGAAAGACTTATTGGGAAAGCATTTGGAAACACGCTGACAAGAATCGACATCTAATTATTAAATGTCAAAGGCGATTATGTTCCAAGAAATCTGCCTGGCATTCACCGAAAAAAAAAAACTTTGCTCCGCTGTCAAAGACAGCGTATTAGAAATAATAATATTAGTAGTTGTTATGGGAGTGAAATGTTGCTGATATTGCTTTTAGAGCTATGACGGAGTTGACGACAAGCAATGCAACTTGAAGAATGGTGAAGATCTAGTCAGATATTAAACAAATGTAACGTTACTTCATTTTGTTTGTCTGTCTATTTTAAGTAACATTTCCAAAAACGGTTTCTGCAGGAACTGTAAATCCTTTTAGAAGTTTTAGCAATGTACATATGAGTTTCGGACATTTTTGAATGGATGAATAAAGGATTTAGGGATGGAAGTGTAAATCAAATAATAAATGAATGTAGTCAAGTAAATAAAAAGGAGATTAGAATAGACACAATTGGAAAGTAACGACTTGATTTGGCCACATATAAGCACAAACCCCAAAAGCCGTTGTATAAAAAAATGATTTAAACTGATGCTAAGTCAGGATATTAAAAAGCTTTAGATATTGTAAACAAGTAACAAAACAAATGTCATGTCAAGCTCAGAGCCGCTCGAGCAGA